>JABUIW010000023.1:9411893-9423364 GCA_013363375.1 Menidia beryllina | reverse complement strand
ATGGATGGATGGATGGATGGATGGATGGATGGATGGATGGATGGAAAGCAGCTAACCACTCATAAACTGTACAGTTGCTTGAGTTCAAATATTACTTATACTTGAATGGGAACAGCTAAGGATGCACTTGCAAACATAATCACATGAGATTTTACTCAATAGCACACGGAAATGCGGTCTGAGGTGTTTCACTCAGTGCTTCACCTGAACTGTACTGAGTTTAAATGACTGACTCAAGGTCTACTTCGGGTCTCCACCGTCGTAAGAAATAATTAATTAATTAAAATAATAACACATGCTTCAGAGAGTCCTACAATTAATGTGGAGTAATCAGTTCATTCAACATTTGTCTTTCCTTTTGTCCAACATGTACAAAGGCTTGAAGACAGCTAATTGAGCAAGACAGCTTACCCACATGCTGCAGAGTTAGAATGAAAAGTAGGTGTCAACATAAGGAGATATAAAGAGCCCATGTCCTGTACTGAATAATTTTCTGATAACATAGAGAACACCCTTTTGGTTTTTTGGTGAAAAAGCAACTGAGAGAAGAAGAAAAAAACTGGCTGAGCTCAGCTTGCAATCACTGTACAGCTCTGTGAGTGACGACTGCCTGCAGCCCGAGATAAAATGACAGAAGGTGACAAATTCACAAGAGCTTTGTGTTCATACAATGCAAAGGGATCTAGGCTTGGCCAGGAATAAGGTGACATGATTGACAGGGATTTCATTTGGCTGAACTTGCCAAACACTAAAGCTTAGAGACAATCCCTGACAAGACGCACCCTACTTACTTTTTATTTTATTTTATTTTTTAATACTAGTTTGTTGATATAAACGAATAAAGTGTGAACAGCCCTTATAATCCATCAGTGGTATTAATTTTGAAAAACTAACAAAATCTTAAATGTAATCCACATTTATCCTGAAGCTTGTTGAGATTTGAATGTAATAATGTTGGAAATGGTTTTATATTGCACCTTATAACCGCATTTTCCATAACCAAGAAAGACACTAATTATTTGTATTATTATCATTGTCATTTATCATCATGGAAAGTCTTTTCAGTATAACTTTCACAGTTCGCTATATATGTTTAACTTATCTTCTTTTTTTAGATTGAAAATTTTTTTTTTTCTTCATGATGTGATTTAATTTTTTGGCAGATTTATTTACTTTTAGATGCAAGCTGCCTTTTTCTATATATAGATGTCAATCATATTTTATTATAAGTTCAACTAGATATGCACAAATTAAATTATTAAATGCCTCTCTGTTTCGTCCAAATAACAAGGCTGTTCCAGGTTACTTAATATAAAGTTGTTTCATTAGATACAATGTGACAATAAAGGAATGGTGACATCTATCCAAAATCTGTCTTGTGACAGTGGGATGATTATTATGCTGCAAATTCAACATCTTAAACCTTTTTCCTATTCATTAATGCAGTATTCAATGCAGTATCATAAGCTGTACAGGATTTCTTAGAAGAATATCCTTGACAACAGAAAGTATAAGGTTGGCAGGAATTTCATGATTTTGCTCATTATGGTTTACCTTTTCACCACAAATGACAGAAGCTGCTTATTTGTGGCTTGTCGCATGCTCTTTTGATTCTAGCAGCTTTGCCTTTGTTAGTTTTGTCAGTTAGGGAATGTTTTGATGTTTGATGCCACTGTAAGTTTCAATTAAAATGGTTGTTCCACATTGTGGTGGCTGTTCCTCAATTGATTAATTACGATTTACAGATATTACTCATTTAAAGTTCTGGGTCTTTCTGACAAAGTGAGATCCTTCCACACTAAACGTGTCCCTACAAGTATGTGATGCTGCTATAATCACTAAAAACATGATGCATTTCTTTAACTTAATACAGGTAGCTGCTAATCAACTGGTAACAAGTCCAACTGAACTGAAAACAAAATTTGAACAATGTTTTCACCAATTGACGACATTTCAGTATATATTGTTTGTCTGTTTGATTAATTCTGAGCCCCCGTTTTCTTTCAACCAAAAGTGAAAATTCATATTTGCATTTTCCGTCTGCTTTGCAGTTTATGCTTTTCAAACATGGACATGCACTACATGCGGTTCAGTCGGTATATTTTGTAGTTTCCTGTTTGCTTCAGAATATTGATTTTCTACTCATATAGAAATTTGAGTCCCGCATCCAGTTGTTATTTAAAATAATGATCTTAGATATTGTCAACCTGTGGAAATTTCCATGTTCACACCTGCTTTCAGACTCACAAGCATAGGTTCAGTAGTATACTGTATCACATGTGGATGTGGGCCTTATTAGTGTGTTCCTGAATGCTACCTGCCAGCATCACTTTTGATGATACTGACAAAAAGAAAGTAAAAAAAAAGCACCTGCCACCTACTCTACACCTTCCTGGAAGACGTCCTTTGAAGAAATAAAGAATAAGAGACACTGAGAGAGTATAAATAAAATCTACACTTCTTAACCCCCAGCCCATGAAATCTATATTGCCTGGCTTCCATTACCTTAGGCTTCACACAAATACACATATACTACATCATACCTTCGTAAGCTTTGAATGATATGTCATAGAAGTAGGTTATAGGATAGAAGCTAATATGAAGAAGACATTCATCTTCAGATGGTAATCAAACTGAGAATCTGTTATTTCTACATACACCTTGTCATCAGCTCTAATAGTAATGATAGTTATGGGGGTGATCTAAAGTGGAAGATGGTGTGGCATTTAGCTGAAAGTAAATATGTCTCCCCCTCCTGTATTTGCCCTGCAATAGGACAAGATAAAATTGCCATTTTTACCTCTCCCTCCTTCTCTTGAGAGGTGTCTGACAGTGCAGCAATCATATGAAATGTGATTAGACATAGATCTCAACAGCAGCTCAACTGTTTGCCATGAGAGAAGTTCAAATAAACATTCAAATGATAAGACAGTAAATGCATTTCTTGCATTTTTGTTTTGGACTTCTGTAGACTTTTAAACACATTACATAAAATGTTATTTAAAAAAAGGATAATGCGATCTTATGGAGGTTCCAGTGTGTTAAATAGTTTGTTACTTGTATCAGAAGTGATTTTTAATTGCAAAATGTAATGAAATAGTTTATTAGATTAACTAATTTCTGTTGTGTTGCCATGAGGTGGTACAAGTGAAGAAACCTAGTGCCACCACAAAGTAAGATAGGATTTGTTATCAAGTAAACCAAAACATGTGACAATTCCAGTGGTTAAAAGTCAGTAAGATCAAGCTTCTTACAAATCAAAGATAAAGTGATATAAACTATTTGAATTATTAGATCACACTGAAGGCTAGTCACTTGCATCACTTATCAGACAACGCCATCTCCATATTGTCCGAAGTCCGGAATAATTTTTACGGTGCTGCCTTAATTCTCTTTTCATTTTGCTTTTTTTCCCCCAGTCATTATAACTGAGGGACATTCTTTCTCCCCCTGTCACTTTGACGTGTCCTTGAAAAAAAAAAAATACAGGTCAATGTGGGGTTTTAAAACAGAAGGGTCACCTGTCTCCTCGACCACCTGGAAGGAGATGAGAGAACACAGCAGGCTGTCAGTCATGCCTAACAGCAGAGCAGAAAAGCGACGGGAAGTGGAGGAGAAAAAGATATTAATGTGAAAGGAGCAGAGATGGAGGATTGTACATTTCTGTGTAGGTTCAAAAGCATACTACTGATGCTGCAAAGTGTAACGTTTGCGACACTGATTGGACCATCACATTTGAATACATTTTAATTTTCATTACGTTTCGATTGGCGGCACGGTGGTGTGGTGGTTAGGACCATCGCCTCACAGCAAGAGGCTTCTGTGTCCCCCGGTGGAACGACCACCTTTCTGTGTGGAGTTTCCATGTTCTATCTGTGTCTGTGGGGATTCTTTTTTGGTTCTCTGGCTTCCTCCCACTGTCCAAAAAAATGCATGTAAGGTTGATTCAACATTCAAAATTGCCCTTAGAAGTGGTTGTTTGTCCTTGTGTGTTTCTGCGATGGACTGGCGGACTGTCCAGGGAATAAGCGGTATTGATAATGGATGGATGGATGGATGGATGGATGGATGTATACTTTTGTGTTTTTCAACCTTTTTTGAGCCAAGGTACAGTTTTTCATTTAAAAAATCTCGAGGCACACCACCAACCAAAAATGTTAAAAAAATCTGTAGCCGCCTATAGTAACACTATAGTTATTCTTATCTTATCCTAAGTGTCTTGAATAGGAATTAAATAAACACAAAAATTTATTTTTTATCATATTTTATATTTCTTCTTTACAAAATTACATACAAAATCTAGTCATAAGGAATTATTACATGATTACGCCACCAGTCACTAGAACAACACAGACACTCAAAAATGGCATACTATTTGCAGAAAATTAATTCCTTATCAATTTTTTTTTTAAAACCAATTAGGTGAAATAGGATGATTTTCTACGGCACACCTGACCATCAGTCGCGGCACACTAGTGTGCCGAGGCACGGTGGTTGAAAAACACTGCTTTACACCCAACAAGGTCTTAAGTGTAACTACCTTCTCAGTCTGTGTTTCTTGAGAATTCTCTCTACCAGTATTTTCCAAAATAAACCTGAGGTTTAAATATAGCAGTTCACTAACCAGTGGGTAATATATTTCTAATATACAGTATAGGGTCAGTTGCCAAGATATAGGTTGCATGATGCTGTTGCCTTGGCTCATATAATGATCATGTCCACCTTTTTGCCTTCTGCTTTTCTGCTTTTTCCATAATTGCGACAAGATGTCTTCAATTGATATAATATGAGCTACAGATATTGTAAAGATAATATACAGGAGAAGTAGGTCATAGTGTGCCATTAAAAGCTGATTGAAATGAGATAGTGATAAGAAGATATGTTTTGTCTATTTCAAATATAATATTACGGTTTTGTGTCATTACAAAAAGTTATGGTATCTATAAACCTGAATTATAACTTAGAAGGGAGGGGCACTTTTTCTCTTAGACAGAGAAATGAACACTTGATATAAAGACTTTATGATCAAACAAACAAACATTTATTTTTCTTCAGTGAGTTTAAACCTCCCTTTAGTCACCTTTAATCAATAAAAAATGAACATACCTATAACCCCTCTTACAACTTTAATAAAATCATCATTAGTTGACAGTTTTTTTTTTGTGGAAAAAGTAGAATTCGGGCAAAAAATTTGAATAATTTTCCAAGCTCTCTCTTAACCAGATCAAGAAAAGACTACAGTATGCTGACCTTTGTCTTCTTTGTTAAAACGTTTTAATCATAAATAGCCCTTATTACTTAATTGTGTGTTAATGTTATTTACAGATCAAAATCTAGATGTTGTCTCATATTTAATGTACTAGATGCATTCAAACAGTGTTCAGTAATCACCCTCCAAAAGTTACTTGCTCTAAACATTTAAATGCCAATACAAGAAGTTATGGGTTTAAACCCTGAGCAACTTCTTGACGTCAGACACAGCTCACCACATGTCAATGTATTAATGGATTTTACTTTGTTGTTGTTCTCCATTCAAGTGTGTGGGAGAGGATAAAAGAGGAAATAAACACAGAAAAATGGAGCTTAATTAGACCCCTGCCTGATAAGGGCTTGATATATATTGAGTAAGCAGAGGTCTTTCAATAAATTCTGGGGAGGTTCAAGTAAGAAGGCAGGATACAGTCAATCAAGTGCAATTAATCTCAGTTGTGGGTGAAGGTATGGGTGGGTTGTAAAGTGCCTCACAGCCCTGGCATCATTACACACTTGGATGCGTGCTGCCTTTTAAAAGGCGTGCCGTGGTGGTCTATTTGTGCATCAGACCACGCAATGTACAAGCAAGGCCAGGGACATTACCCTGACTGTGTGTTGTGACACTGTAGCCTCACCTGCTGGGAGGCAATCTGTTTATGGAGTTTATCAGCCCTCTTCATCAAATGTCACTCCCTTTGCATTACATTAGAAGCTATCGTCTACTGTGACTTGCACAATTAAAAACCTGTGATCAATGGCCAGTCCCTGCCACAAAGCGAGGTACTGCTGAAAACGGTGACACTCATTCTACTGTGTAATCTGTTGACTTTAATATGCAGCTCTACTTTTTAAAACGTCTCAAGATTTTATGACTAATCCATGGTAACATTCCATTGCCTTTACTTGATAATTCCTTTTCATACTTTTTTAGATTACTTGCAAGTTATGTACGGAGTCTTGTATTTGAGTGGACGTCCTGGTTTGACCAGGAATATGTGAAGCAATGACAATGTAAACCCACACAATTTGTAGTTCTCCTCCTAATGAATTCCTTGATGTTATTAGACAGCTCAATGCATTCTGCTTTGCGAACATCCAAAAGCCACCACGGTACATTTATAGTTATTGCGTTCCTTTATAGAGGAAACCCTTCCCCATATTTTGTAATGAGTATTAACCTTCTCATCCATGACATCAGATCAAAGATTATGAAAAACACTGAACCCAATACTTTTTCATGAAACATTAACCTTGTATTATTGCAAATGGTGTTTGGACCATATGCACATTAACAACAAGCAAAACTAATCAAAGTCAGAGGCAAATATTACATTTTCTTCTTTCTCACTCTAAATCTTTTTTAGACTATATGGAAGGAGCAAAAGCACAAAATACAAAAACAAAAGACCTCAAACTTTTCAAATATTAATGTTAAAATTTACAGATGCTCTCATAAGAATAGCCCATTTCACTGAAAAAAAATACATCTGACCTGTATTCTTAGAAAATGAGGAGTACCAGACAACGAGGACTCACCCTGAGGATCTGCAGACAGGGTTAGACCTCCTGTTAACCATCTCTCACCTTTTGAAGCACCGCAGCTCTCATCAACCTCATCTGTTACACTTGCACTACTGCATTGCTTCTAAAGGGAGAGTAGCTGTCTTACTACAGCTATCATAGATGACATGTGCCATGTGTCCTTGCCCACTAATCCAAGGATAGTCCTGTTGACAGCTATTTTACGTCAGGGTTTTTTTGTTCATTGAACATTTCTTCTTCTGGATCTCAGCGAACTGTATGACAAGATGCACTGGGATTATTTTAAGTGGGAAAAAGCAATAAACGCGTTTAGATCCTTTTACATTTTGATATGTGACAAATCTGTTGCACGGCTGTTAAAAACTGGCATGTTTTTTTCATTTTTCCATGAGAGGCCTATTTAAATCAATATGGTGCATACAGCAGATACATTGTGGGACACAATCTTTTTAGACAACATGACAGTATCAGTAAGAATAACATTCATGACTGACACATCTGTGGGGTGTAATTGATAATCAGTTTCAACATCTGGTGCTAGCAAAAAATATGAATAAATTAAGAAAATTTTCATTCTGGATCCTTCCATCCGTTTTATGAACCGCTTATTCCCAAATGAGGTCACAGGGAGACTGGAGTCTATTCCAGTAGTTAGTAGACTGGTTCGCCAGTCCATCGCAGGGCCATACAGAGACAAAAAGATTAACAACCATGCACACTCACACCTAAGGGCAATTTTGAATGTCCAATCAACCTAAGGTTTTTGGATAATGGAAGCCAAAGTACATGACAAGAGCCCACACAGACACAGGGAGAACATGCAAACTCCACACAGAAAGGGCCTGGTACCCCTGAAGACTTGAACTCGGAACCCGCTTGCTGTGAGGCGATAGTGCTAACCACCACACCACCATTACTTGAACAGACTTTTTACATATATTTCATGGATGAATGTGCAGTGTGGCTGAATGAATTCGATAAGCATTACACAGTAGTACTTAGATTTAGAAATAATTAAACTGTTTTGACATTTTCATCTTTAATTTTGGCAAGATCTGGGGTCAATATTATCTGTTTAACATTTTACACGAAATTACTAATTTCATGTTAAGTGAGCTACTTTTATTCTTGAGGACAATGGCATGGAGTAAATTTATCTGTGGGACATTCACTTCTCACTAACCAGCAATTACTATTCACTGCAATCACTTTAATTGCACGATTAACCCATTATGATGAAAGTGGTTTCATATTTGGCCAACATCAGGAAAACAGCATCAACCCTTGTTAGTCCTCCAGGGGTCATTCATACTCTGGTTTCACTTCACAGCTCCTTTGCTGGGATGAGATTTCTCCTATCACCAAATCTAGTCTGTAGAGCATACGGGTGCATTTTCAGTCTAGCTGCACATCTCACCCATGAACTCAGAAAACATTAGAAATTACATTGCAAACGCTTGGTCAGCATAGAGATTCAGTAAAACATATAATTTTAACCTTTTTACTCCCAATTTCCATCAATAAACTAAAATGGTCCAATTGTGAAAAGGCAACGCATTGAATTAGTGCGGGGATATTAGTCTCTAAAGCTTTATTAAAACAGTATTGTTCAGAATGTGTCATTTTAGTCTAATTCAGAAATTAGATGTTCATCAATGCCTTGAATGTTTTATAAGCCTCTTTGAAATCAAGGAAACAGAAACTTCAATCTGTGTTGTTTTTATTGTTATTTTTCTTTTGTAGACAACCAATTTCAGTCAGGGACACTGGTGTTGGAATGCATATTCCTTCTCCACAGACTTTCAGAGGCCCTAAAGACCAATATTTTATTTTACATATATTTTATTTGCTAACATGAAGAGAATAAAACAAAAAATCTTCGTGTTTGCCTTAGGTCCATAACAATTCCAAGGTGGATTTTGTAAGTAGACAACAACGCAGTAATTTCCCTCGATGCAGCGGCTGAGCACACTCTTCTGCCAGACATGACAAACGGAAAGGGTTATCTAGTCCCCCCAGAATACCTTGCAAACATTGCTCAGATAAACCTAATTTTGCCCAAGGCTCTTTTCACCTGCTTGAAAACTAGAGCAATAAATTTACAAATATCTCTAAGAATTCCCACTTCTCTGAACCTGCAGTAACTTTACCTCCACAGGGGCTCGTCATTTTCCCCAGAGAGTTATGTGAAATATCATTGATGCCTTCAATTTTTTGCCTTTTTTTTCCTGACTAGAAATATTACAAATGTCATGGAAGAAAAATCACAAACTCGATCGGGGCCCCTGAGGCACTTTTTAGGGCATAACATTGCCAAATGTGTTAGCTGCTTATTTATTCATTTTCTCTATTCTTTGCATAACATTATCATGAATATTAATGCTGCCTCATTGTGGGAAGTGTTTGCAGTACTCAGTGGGCTGAACGAAGCTATGAAACAAAGCAGGGAAAAATCATACTCACAATTGTGAGGGACTTGTAGTTGATCAGTCACAGAAAAAAGCACACTTGTATGGCATTTCTCACCATTCATGTTCATCAATTAATATGTTTACATTTAATAAATCAGGACAAATGGTAGTTCCAGTGAAACTATTTGATATAATTTCTTAAACTTCATATTATCCTCGTTTGTATAGTCTTCTCGACTGTCACACAGGGTTAGATTTCCCGATGCGGACTTTGTAAGTCGCTTTGTATAAAAGCTAAATGCATAAACATATTATGTTTTCGCCTTGAAACATTTCTATAGTACCTGTGAATTGACCTAAAGTGGGTCTTTACCCCAAGAGTAAAGCTGCTTTTAGAACAGACAACCAAACTTCAGGTCAGTGGGGATTAATTAGCTCTGTGAAACCCTCCCAGCAGATGTCAAGGTAATCTTGGAATGCTGGCTGCAGAGGTCAATGCAATATCTCAGAGCAGAGGGACTGTTGTCACCAATGTTCAGAGCTTTGCCATGCCAGGCATCAGGCCCATATAGAGTCAAGCCTCTACAGCCCTCATTCAGTCCTGTTCAAAGCAGAATGAATAAGGGGATCATGCTTGAATCTTGCATTTCAAGCTTCGAGGAATAAAGACAACTTGGGTTGTCAATGGAGCACCATGCAAATATAGATATAATTATGGTATGACTGAGAAGACTTCCATAGCATCGTTTTTTCCTACCTACCTTCATAATTCTAGTATGCATTGGCAGCTCATAATAAAGCTCCAGCCAAATTCATTATTATTTTTTGTGAAAAGGTGAGAGAATACCCTGCTCAGCTGAGAACTGAAATCAAAGTTGAAAAAGAGCTTTTCCCAACTGATTCAAACTTCCAACATACTGCCAGTAATATGCCAGGGATGAATACCTTTGTTTAGGAAATTAATAAAAACAATACTATTTTCTGTAAAATAGAGCTAGATACACATTAAACTAAATCAAAGCGTACTCTTTATCGGGAAACACTCGCATACACAAAGATGCAAATTTGGATTAAACAGCTAATTACAGGAAATCCCAACATCGTGCTGACGTTTAACAGGTGTATGTCTCTGATTTTTGCATGTGGTCTGATATTTTATGGCAAATGCCTTGCACTCCCTCTAGAAATGCAGACAGCAGAACTTGATTTATGATTATATAACCATAGATGCACATGAGCAAACATCACACTGATTCAACATGGCCGTTTGATATTAATCTTCAGAAGAAAAACACCAAATACTTCAGTGTAAGCTGCCAATAAAGGTTTGTATATTTGCTTTGAGAACATGTTATTGTTGATAAGGACAAGAGAAGGATCTGGAAATTCTGGCTCAGTGCATAAATGGGAGAAAACAATGTTGGATGATTAACCAGGCTTAACCAGTGTTTCTGTTCGACTATTTGCACAAGCGTAATTAACGGCTTTCCATGATTACAACTCAAACATGTGTAAAGCTTTTAATTTTCCATGAACGACTACAACAAAAGATTCAAAGCATACATCAAAGAAATCAAAAAAATGACCCATGCTGCAGAGGTTTAACATCTTTTTCATCAGTGTGAGTAGACTGACCATAATTAGCAAAGTAGGACCATGTTTGTGGAGATAAAGATTTTGTTTTGTCCGTACAAGAGGACACGTCACAGATATATAACAGATTTTCTGCACATCTTGTGAGTTAGACTGTAAAGAAAACATGAAGCTTTTCCAGATGAAGACGTGATAACCAAAGTCGGGAAAGAGCAAACTAACTTCACATTATGCCTGTAGTTGTAGAAGCGTTAGCTCTGGTCATAAAATTTCCAGTTGACTCCTTTGCTGAGAACTGGTGACCCAATCTGCAGCAGAACAGCGTTAATGGCTCAGAAAATACAGCCAGACAGGATGCTTCTAAGGGAACATCAGTACAGCCACTATTATACTGTGTGCACTGTTTTAATAAGCAGGTGGAGTGTCTGAATGTAGGTCTGATGAAATCCAGCAATTAATGTGTTTAGAAGAACTTTGATGCTGAGCATTTCTTACCAACAGCCTACTAAGAAGCCCAAAGTTCAAAGTGGTAAATATAAAGTGAGATAATGAGAACGGTGTTTATGTTTTTTGCAGGTGCTCCTGTTTATGATTCATACTTCGTAATAGAATGCTATCTGGGATATTTGGAAATTGCCACCTATATTTCTTCAGTGTCAGTGCTGAACACAG
>JABUIW010000023.1:9380052-9404797 GCA_013363375.1 Menidia beryllina | reverse complement strand
TATATATATATATATATATATATATATATATATATATATATACAGTCATGGCCAAAAGTTTTGAGAATGATTCAAATGTTAATATTTACAAAGTCTACTGCTTCAGTTTTTATAACGGCAATTTGCATATACTTCAGAATGTTAAAAAGAGTGTTCAGCATAACAGCAATTAATTGCAAAGTCAATATTTGCCTAGAAAATTAACTTTATCCCCAAAAACACATTTCAACGTCATTGTTGCCAAAATGGCTCCAGGGCGCCCAAGAAAGACCAGCAAGCGCCAGGACCGTCTCTTAAAAGTGTTTCAGCTGCGGGATCGGGCTACTAGCAGTGCAGAGCTAGCTCAGGAATGGCAGCAGGCAGGTGTAAGAGCATCTGCACGCACTGTGAGGCAGAGACTCTTGGAGCAAGGCCTGGTCTCAAGGAGGGCAGCAAAGAAGCCACTTCTATCCAGGAAAAACATCAGGGACAGACTGATATTCTGCAAAAGGTACAGGGAGTGGACTGCTTAGGACTGGGGTAAAGTCATTTTCTCTGATGAATCCCCTTTCCTATTGTTTGGGATCTCTTCTCCGGCTTGTTCGGAGAAGATGAGTTGAGAGCTACCACCAGTCTTGTCTCATGCCAACTGTAAAGCATCCTGAAACCATTCATGTGTGGGGTTGCTTCTCAGCCAAGGGAGTCAGCTCTCTCACAGTCTTACCTAAAAACACAGCCATGAACAAAGAATGGTACCAGAATGTCCTCCGAGAGCAACTTCTCCTAACCGTCCAAGAGCAGTTTGGTGATGAACAATGCCTTTTCCAGCATGATGGAGCACCTTGCCATAAAGCAAAGGTGATATCTAACTGGCTTAAGGAACAAAACATAGAGATTTTGGGTCCATGGCCTGGAAACTCCCCTGATCTTAATCCCATTGAAAACTAATGGTCAATCATCAAGAGACGGGTGGAAAACGAAAACCTAGGAATTCTGACAAAATTCAAGCATTGATTGTTTTTCTGTATGTGATGACAACATCTGACATACACACATGAAAACCAGAGGGCAGCAGATCATGTGTCAATACTTTTGGCCAAGACTGTATATATATATATATATATATATATATATATATAGAGAGAGAGAGAGAGAGAGAGAGAGAGAGAGAGAGAGAGTTGTCATTTACTTAAACGTGATGAAAATCCATCAAAGAAAACTTTTATCCTTCAATTTGTGATGTGCATATAAAGAATGTGTTTTCTTTTTAATTGAATTAGTGTGGTACACACTAAATTAATTTAACCACCCATATGGTTAGACTTGAAGATACAAAAAGTATCTGGGTCAGATTCAACAGTAATACAGTGTATTCCTGACCTTGTTTTCTTTAATATTAAAAACAAAAAATTATAAGGTCTAGCTACATGCCACCCCTTATTCCCCCCCATGTGATGCTTCAGTGAGCATGTACATCTCAGTGATGCCACAGGCTTCCACACAATGGCAATTCTGAGGTTTCTATTAATGCTGACAAAGTATTGAAGTATAAAGCATATAGTATTTGTTTTCCACTGTTTTCATGATCAGCATGAATTCAAATTTCAGTCAAATACACATAAACAAAATTACAAGCTGTCAATTTGGATGGATAATAAAGAATGAATCTCTGTAAAGAATAAAGAAGATTTGGATGATTGTATGGCAGTCATTGGAACAGAGCAAAAAAAAAAAAAGAATCAGACTGACTCACTTTCTATAGAGGATAGAGGTAAGATTTGTTTGTTTTTTAAATAAATGTTAGTCTAATATCCATTCTCATTA
Source organism: Menidia beryllina (assembly GCA_013363375.1). Taxonomy (NCBI): domain Eukaryota; kingdom Metazoa; phylum Chordata; class Actinopteri; order Atheriniformes; family Atherinopsidae; genus Menidia; species Menidia beryllina. The sequence goes on along the minus strand of JABUIW010000023.1, from coordinate 9,402,994 downwards.
CCTTAATCAAATATTACTTAATGACCCTCATGCATATCATTGGATTTGGATAAGTCTCATGTTCAAAGAACAATGAATAGAGGAGTAGTATATAGTTAAACCAGGGACAAGAACAAGGTCTCTAAGTTATTAAGTGAATAGTAAATGGGGCTTGTTTTTACATATTGCTCCATGAAAACAGAGGAAGACTTGGAGATTGACTGCTGATGAACACATTTCGGAAAGAAAAAAAAAATGCCCAAAGCCCAATAATTCATAAATGACCTTGTCTAAGGCCTGTGCCTCAATCCTCTGATGAGTACATGTCACAGCAAAGGAGAGCCTAATAAGTGATACAATGGAAAGGCTGGCCAAAGCATCCCTAAAGCAATTCTTTTGTAATTGATGTTGCAGCATAAAATGGCTCTCGGTGGGCCAGGCTTATTAGCTTTTTTATTTATTTATTTTTATCTAACCGTTTGCCTCCCACAAACAGTCACTCGCCAGGTGGGGTGACAGTTTCACATCCAATTATCCCATTAAGGTTGATCAGATTATTTTGTGTCTTGTTATTTGTCTTTCATCTCTTCTGTAAATGTGTACTTGCAGAGCAGAAGGATCTGGAGCTAATTCTGAGGTCTGAAAGTCTGACAATTGGCCAGTGCACTGATGAACAGCGGTCATTAAAGAGATGAATAGCGCACAAACAAGCCAGCGTTTATTATTGACTACTCAGACTAATTTCTGGAAGCACAGTTCATCTAAATTATTTTATGCCGTCTTCTCTGTTTTATTGTTAAATTCACAGTGATACCAACCTAAGTTATAACGCAATAGTTTATGCACACCAATGAAGTCTAATCGGAAGTATTTTATAGGTTTTTTCTTTGTTGAAACTGGAGGTGTTGAAAGAGGAGTTGGCTTAAATTTAAACTAATAATATACCAACAACAATATTTTTGGGAAATTATTTGCATGTTAGAGTACTTCATGTACAAGACACAGCGACATAATGTGAGTGTGAGCTCACACTGAACTTCTGTTGCCATGTGAGCAGAATTTTCAGGGAGCATGGAGCATACAGCATTTGTGTTCTGTTGGGGTGTCTGAGCAATGTTTTTACCACTCTTGTTTCTGATGATTGAAAGGAAATATAAAGTGTAAAATGATAAAAGTAGAGGTGTGTCTAATTCATTCATCATCCTCCATGGTTATGCCATGCTGGATTTTTAGCTTTATTACAGTGGAACCTCTAATTATAATTGCCTAAATGTACACATTTTAATCATTCAAATGGACACTTTTGCTGTGTTTATTGTTCAATATTTCTACTCTATACAATGCTTTTTATTTCCACAATTACATGCCACCAAGGAATCTCAACACATGCATGTGGAGAAAGGGATTAAACTACAGATCTTCTGGATTTTACTTGAACATCCTATAATATTGGTCTCTTGCTGTGGTTTTGGTCCACAAACTGTTCAGAGTTAAATGTGTTAAGATAATGAATCTTGTGACATAACAGAAGTTTGTGGAGTTATTTTCTTTCTTTTTACTATGAGGCACGACTACTACATAAGGGGAAAACTCTTCAAGTTATTGGTGAAGGTATATGACAACAAACTATTACGTCCAGCACAAATGCACAAACCCTGGCCGTTGGATACATCTTTCACTCTCTTGTCACTTATTCTCAGCACATCCACAGTCGATGCAGTCCTCCCTCCAAATGAATATCATTCATCTACAACATGAGTAATGTAATTTTACAATGCATCATAGCAGCTAATAAACTCAAGATTGATTTGTGCTTACACAAAAACACATCAGGCGGAAACCATCACATCAGTAATAAATTGATGCTGATCTGGTCATGGGGACAGAGAAGCCAAATGCCAAGAGATTTATTTATTTATATATATTTTATTTTTCTCATTCGAGGCCCCTCAGAAGAGCAATCGATCTCTGTGTAGAGCCTTTTGTTCTCTGAAGTAATAAAGCAGAATATTGATTTATTGGCGTGTGACAGTTACCTTTTACCTTCTCCTCCTGTCCTCTCTTTCATTCCCTCGTCGAGGTCTCCGGGGAGGAAAAGTTTGGTCTGTACAAAGGCTGAAGCTTACACCGTACATAACTGAAAGCACATCCGTTTTGACACTTAGATTTAAGCTGCCATCAAAAAATACCATGTAAGGGGTATCAATCTGTACAAGTACATATTTCTGAAATATAAGTTGATCAGAAAAAGGGGTTTTGTGTTTGCATACAACTGTCTTGGTTTATAGTCTGAATCTCTGAAATGATTATACGAGCCTCATGCTAATCTGCTCTCAGGGGTAAATGATCTTCTAGAGTTTTGATTAATGAAGGATTGTGAGAACGTGAGAAGGAATTAATGCAAGAAATAAATGTGGCAGGTGTGAGAGCAGAGGAAAATGGATCACTCATGCCTTTTAGTCTTTTTTTATCAGAGTTGGAAAGGTTAAGTCTCAGAACATACTGTATCATTACAAGATAAGTTTTTTATTTTTTTAGATTAATTTTATTGCATGCCCTTACCCTGATCAGTTCAATCTTATTTTTTAGATTAATTTTATTGCATGCCTTTACCCTGATCAGTTCAATCTTATTTTTTTTTCTACCTGAAGTTGAACTGATCAACCACCGACAAGTCATCGATGTAACATATCTAAACATACCAGGAAACCATGTCTCTTCTAACCATAAAGCATAAACCAATTTAATTTCATTTTCTTTTTTTCTTAAAGTCATTGTAAAGAACATAAATGTAATTTTTGCCTCTAGATTTGAAGATTTATTGCTGTTTGTATTCAAGAAATTTTATATATTTTAGATTTTAATGCTACCCATTTGCAGTTAAATATTAGCATCAATGTACATTGTGTTTAAGATTTCAGATTTGTGTTGCCATTGATTCTTCAACAACTTATTGAGTCCCAAAACTGTGAGGGAATGTTTTAGATAGGCAGGATGTAATGCGTCAGTTTTTGGTAACCTTGTCTCTGGCTCTAACAGGATGTATACATTGTACAGCATATGGATATTTATTTCAAATATCTTTTTTTTTATTATTACTATTTAACCTATTAGTCCATTGTTTCTATCAGCATGATTTTTGAAAAGGTCAAACTTTCTATTATAAAAGTTTTCTTATTGCCACTGTCACAAGATAAGCTGATATAACAGCTGGGTTATCTAAAAAAAGAGTTACTTACAAGCTGGCAGTTATAAATGATGCCTTTCTGCCTCTGAAGGAGGGTTTTTAGGGACCAGTTTGGTAATTGCACAACGAACAGAATGCTGTTAAACATCATTATTATGGATAAAACTACTTTCAGATCTTTTAGACTGATGGAGGAGGCACATGGAGGTTTCACTTATTTTTGCAGTGACGCATTATCAAATTTTTTTGATAAGTACCATCAATATTCTTAATATGGATATGAGTGTCTTTCGGCTTAATTTGTGAAGTTATGAAAAGTCCTGTGGCTGTTTTCTTTTAAACACAAGTTAACCAAAATCAAATTTAATGACTAGCTTGTGCCTTCTTTGAACATTTAGTGACCTCGGTGTTGACACAATGCCACCAAAGACCAGCAAACAAAACAAGTCGCACTGTCTCCTGATTCTTCTTTGCTGCTCTTTTCACTCCACAGTGGAGGTTATTTCCTCTGCATAATTGACAGGGCAGTATTCAGGAAAAGACATGCTGACCTTTAGTAATACATTCCATTGCCACATCTCATCAAACACTGCTCATCCATGTACAGGCCTTCTCCAACGTAGCTTTTGACAAGAGCTGGAGTCGATGGGAGGAGCAGACAAATTGAGGAGGTGACCATTAACCGTCCCATGTGCTTGCTTTCTCTTTGGTCTGCTGTGTCACTCGGGCCCATAGAAGCTAGATTAGTACAGCTCAGTTAGGAAAGTACCAAATGTACTTTCTGGTACAAACTGTGGTAGCAGTTACCACCAAAGAAACGCAGTATTCTAAAACTGGCCTTGATCTCCCACATTTTGTTTCTTTGGCTTTGTGAAAGCGTCTTTCATTGAGTGAATGGAATATGTCTGGTAGCTCATCAACCTACTTGCTATCAAACATTAATGCAGTGTTTAACTGGGAAAGCTGTGATATGTTACCATATCCTTTGCAACACTGCCTCTTAATTCCAATAACTATTAGCTTTCCAGAGTTCATTGATTTGCACTTGGATACTTGGACACAGGATGGCTGTGATGGTGATCTTGTAAAGCTTGCCAGAGTCAGAAGATGGATTATGTTCTTCTACGACCGAATTAGATTGTTAAAGACATTATGCTCATTTCACATGTTTCTGTGAGATTAAATTGCGAAAACATCTAATTGCTTTAGTGGAAAGTGAAAGATTGTTGCAATACATAGAAAAAAAGGGTATAAGAAGGCCACTGATTAAAAGCGAAGTTCTTGTTTGCTCCCTCTTTTCCAAGTGCTTTTACATGCTGACTCAGCCGCACACAGCCATTTCTTGCAGGCACCGTTTACTAATGGTTTCCTATGCATTTGAGTGAACAGAAAACGGTGTATGCTGCCCAAGCTAATTTGTATTTGGTCTAAAAGTGTCCATGCAGCGGAAGCAGCTTGTCAGCAGCACAATAGCAGAAGCTCCTGTCCTCTGTCAGTGTCTATACAGGATCTGTTGAAACACAAATCACTGCAGCACACTCACAACTTGTTTGACAAGGCCTGCAAGTGAAAACACAACAGCATACAGCACAATATCGTTCAAAAGTGGTGAGCCACCCCTTTTTTTTCTTGGTGGATCTCCATGAAAAATACAAACAGATACATCAATTTTTTGAGCAACGCAAACATAAAATTAGAGGCAGAGTATTTAAGGCTTAAACTGTTTCACTTGGTATACCTTGGCATTCTATTTCTACTTCAGTGAAAAGCAGATGTTTCCGCCAATGGTTCATATAGATGTCCGTACATGTCCTGTTTCAGGTATTTAATGTTTTATTATCCTTTGTCTTGAGGACATCACTGTAAGACGCTGATGCACCCGCTAAGAATTACATCTCCAAATCAGAAAAAAAAACTGTTTCACTAACCCCAGATATAACCCTTTCAGAGAACTGCCAGGAAAGTGTCATTTTCATACAAAGCACCTGATCATTTGAAGCAGCTGTACCCGTGCTTCTCATTTATCATCAGCTATTAGCAGCTTTTTCACCTTATTCATTCACAATATTATTTGCTGACCTTTAATCCGAAAATCCTAAAAAAAAACAATGATATGAGGATCACCTTAAAGGAGTGCAAAGATAATCTCTAGCCCTAGTATATGAAGATGAAAATATGAAGAATTACAGGTGGCTCAAAACTTTTGCACTGTACTGTATGTTGGATAAGGCAGCAAAAGTGTTGACACATACTTCAGGATGCTATCATTTGTGTAATGCTGGAGGGGGCTACTACACATTGGATGCAGTCATGCAGCCTTCTTACAGAAATACTCAGAGCAGGGACCATGAGAGATACTCAGCGTAATTTGGATGAGATAAGATATCACAGACAAAGTGAGTACTGTATCTCTTTTTAAACAAATACTAATTTCCATAACCTGGCCCTGAAGGTTTAATTAAGTCTGACACTTGGTCTTAGCTGTCCTTTACCCAGAATACAGGTTAAACACTGTCACCTACATTTAGCTCTTTACTCACTCACGTGCTGCACTGTGCGGGTATCTTCTGTATGGACACCATTTCTCTCTGTCAAAACAATTACCTACATTACTCTACATGATAAAAACGATCTGCAACCATAAATAAAAATATCTTATTGATTTAACCCTCCTGTTATGTTCATTTTTTAGGAACAGCAATGCTGTTCCCGGGTCAAATTGACCCGGTGCATGTTTAATTATCCAAAAGATGTCTGAAACCAAAAAAATCCTGACAAGCATTGTTAATATTTCATCACAAACTCCATTACTAACTATTCTATCAATATTTAGTGCAATGGTGTTCCTTACCTCTAACAGGTAATGATCCAATTGTGATAATTCATTCGTTTTTTTTTTCAAAACCTGCATGTTCAGACTTTTTTTTAATGTTTCACCACTTTATTACTTTTGAAAGACCAACACATAAAACACAACATGTTACACAACATTGAAACTTAATTTAAGATTGAGGGGCCTTGTCCTTGATTACCAGCAGCTCAGCAGGGAGTTCAGCCCTGTTCTTTCGGACAGTTCCGACCATTGTGAGCTTTCTCTTTAGAAGCTCCTGACCTAAGTTGTAGTTTGTGAAAAAATTGTCACAGGTTATGTTCTGTCCCCTGAGACCCTGTGCCATATCGAGCACAACCCTTGTGCCCTGATTCTTCTCTGGGGCTCCTCCAACCGGCTATCCAGTGTAAACCTGCATGTTCAATGCATAGCTGGTGTTTGCATCACATGCTGCCCAGATTTTTATCCGATATTTAGTTGGTTTGGAAGGCATGTATTGCCTAAATGGGCAGCGACCTCTGAATGCCACCAGCCTTTCATCCACTGTGACATTAGGGCCTGGGTTATAGAGTAGTGGAAGTTGCTCTACCCACTTGTCCCACACCGTCCAAATAGCTTCCAGCTTGTCTCTCTCCCGTCTACCAGCCCTTGTCTCTTGATTATCAAATCGGATTACTTTGGAGAAAATGTGAAATGTCTCCAGAAACATTGTGGCTCAAAATATAGCCCTGCCTGTCTCTGCATCCCACAGACTGTCGATTCATCCTTCGACTTACAGACCCCAGCCAGGACGAGGAGCCCCAAATACACATCTAAACGCATTTTGTCCAGCTCCTTCCACTTCTCCCCAAAAACACGCCTCCCTTCAAGATTAGTCAGTTCCAAAATGATTTTCTGCATTGAATCTGGCATGACCAGCTCAAAAGCTGACTTGATGTCAGTCACACGAGTCACTGCCATCTTAGTGGGCCCTGGCATTGTCTTTATTATGTTTTCTGCAGACAGTTTTGCATGATGCATATTTGGGGATGAAGACCACTGTATTTCACCATTTGTTTACATGAATGTCATGCTTGGAGAAATAGGAATAGCAATTCCATCATCTGGTTCAAAATCAGAATCATTAGAATCAGAATTTAGCTCAAGATAGTGTTCATCTTCAGACACATCCTCCTCTGTGTGTGTGTGTGCGTGCGTGTGTGTGTGTGTGTGTGTGTGTGTGTGTGTGTGTGTGTGTGTGTGAGTGTGAGATTGGGGTTAAACATGTCTCACAGTTGCAAAGAAAGAAATAGTCTGACATTTCTGACACCATTTTACCTCCAGTTTGACTGCTGGGTCAAATTGACCCGAACAGTATCTATGTGATATAAACATGCAGGGGGTGGTTGCAAATATGTGAGATGAACCATTTTCAGATTATATGTTGATTACACTATTTAAGGCAAGCAGAAGAAGTTTCATACTGAAAAAATACTTTTAACTATTTTTCCCAGATCTTCAAACTTTAAAACGGGTCAATTTGACCCGCAACATAACAGGAGGGTTAAACTTTATTCATTTCTTTATTATGAGTATATTCTTTATTCTTTATGTATTTTTTATTTATTTCAACCCTGTCTTACCTTTGCCATTGTATTGTTTGCCCTTTAAGAGAGGGAGAACAAAAGGCTTCCTTTGAAACCAATGAAAATATTGTTCAAATATAAAATGAACTGTTGATCCCCACTAGAGGAAGTAGAAACTATTGATTGCATCCATTGCAATCTTAAAAAAACAGAACAAAGAGCAGTTGACTTCTTACAACTCATAGGAAATTTGAACCTGTTTGTTTGACTTGATCCTGTGTAGTTACAGCAGCTGTGCAATTCTCAGTTATTTGACTTTTTCTTTTTGCTTGGAATGCAATTTCATGGGTGAGTTTCTGTTAAATGAAGTGAGCCTCTTGAGACATGTTGAATTAATTGCAGTACACCATAAACAATATTATACCTTTGTGGTGTTAGATCCCCTTAGATCCTATTCCTTAGCCGATAAAGGCCCATAAGAAATTGTTTCGACAACTCAAATCTGTTATAACATGATGTTTTAATATCAATTTATCTACAAAATCTTGACTGACACCACTGTAATCTGCACTTCACGGAAAGTGCACTGTCACTAAAGCAAATAAACGTATCAAAAATTACAAACAAACAGACTGTACCAGTTTTACCATAATGCGTTCATTCATTTGGCATTGGTACTTACAGTATAAATGAGCAGATTCATAGTGAAACAGGATGGTTCAACTTGATGTGATGGTTTCTGAATTTCAGCTGTATAATTATTTTGAGTTTGTTTTGGGAACAGTTGTGCATTCCCTCAGTGTTCCAGCTCATTCTTTATTTATAGCACTGAAAATAGTTTCCACATAATGAAAACCAAAGTAACTCAATGAGTACATTCTTCAGCCGTATGCAGCTGGTCCTTGCGACAACCAATGTTTGGTAACCTAAAAAGACCGGGCATTTGTAAGCATCTGCACCATAAAGGGCACAACCCTAATGTTCAGGGGTTCTCTGTGTAATGTACAGTCCAGTTCTCCATTTGAGCAGCTGTTAACTGCACAATTTGGTGGTGTCATAATCCAGTGAATTGGGCAGACGGGCGCTGAAGGCCTGTATGGAGGCATGAATCCGAACCACCTCGCTCGCTGTCAGTTTAAGTCTGTGCCGCAGGAGACAGGCAAAGAGGTCCAGCTTCTGTTGACCTGGAGGCGAAAGACGGTTCACACGGTCACGTATTTCCAAGAGCTGAAGCATGGCCGTGTCCTGGGAACCCTGGGTATATGGGTAGTCCAATTGCAGAATCAAATCACGGATTGCCTCCGGGTCAAAGTGCATGCTGTAACCAAAGACCTGAATGCTGTTGATCTTCATGTAGCCCAGGCTTTGAGCTGGGTCTGTCATTTCAATAGGTTCATAGTAAACACTATCATTCACCCCCTCTTGAGCCTTTATCCTGCTGCGAAGGTAGATGTGGATGGTTTCAAAAAATGTCTTCCACTTGTTGCCCAGTGTGAGAGTCCAGTTATAGCACTCAAAGGGCAGGTCTAGCTTGGTGGCCTGCCAGTCTGGAAAACCGTTCTCATTGGCAGGGATGTACCAGCTCTCAGAGTGGCTTCCTCCAAATGGGTTGATGTAGAGTGTGAGAGCAGGCTCCAGGGTGCTGTTTTTTGTAAGGCAGATCTGAAGCGATATTCCCAACAGCATATGGACCATGTTGGACTTGTACTTGTTACTCTTCAGTGTCAGCAGCATCCTCTTTCTCCATGATGGATCGAACCAGCTGTTAAGTCGCATGTCATTGCTGATGAAAATTGCATGGACCTATTTGACGAATAAACAGTGAAAAAGATGAAGTTCAAATAAAAGTTAAAAGTTAGAGCAATATATGACAGATCCTCATGCCTGGTTCCATTCAAACTTCATAATGTGCTTTTGGTCTACTCTAACAATACATTCACCATCTTTGTATCTGACAAGAAAATAGCAACTACATCATGGCAGTATGAAGAGTATATTAACAGGACACAGGATGTGAAAACTCTTCCTCCTGGCATCTGTACAGGCAGCTGTATATTTTTGTCCACAAAATATACAAAAAAAATATATATGTGTATGTTGGATTTTATATTTTTTTCATATTTTCGCAAGATTTTTTGTGGGGGGTTTTTCAATCGTATTTTTCAATTATAAGAATTGTGGCTTTTATGTATATTTGTGCAAATATTTTAAAATGTTATGAAGTAGGAAAAGTACTTTAATTTACTTGGTAGCTGAAAAATGTTAAACATGGACACAGATAATTTAATGTTGCTGGAATGGTCAATAATAAAATCTTGGAACGATAAAACTTTCATTATGCAGAGCCAGGAAGAGAATGAAAAAATCATTGTCACTTTTTGGATTTCTACATACATATGCCTAAATCAGAAAACCACTGAGAAAAGAAAGGAACTGAAGATGAGGAAAAACTGTAACAGGCACCATCAGGCTAGAAAGACAGTTAGAGGTGTTGAAGCAATACTTTTGTGATTTAAAAAAAAGACGTTTTATCTTATGAATTATGAATTACTTATAATCTCTGCACTTTTAGACGAAAATCTGCTATTAAGGACTGCTGTGATTACTTATAGAGTAAATATCACAACATTTTGCTGTAGCAAGAGTTGCAATGTCTATTGTGAAACAAAAAATTACCATGGAAACCATATTTGCCAAAAGAGCAGCACTTTGCAGAGCTGAATAGCTCCCATGAGAACATATTTCTTTCCCGTACTGCTGTTGTAGCTACTCTGAGTGAGTGTGACATCATTAAACAAAGACTAACAGTAAAATACCTCCAGCCTGCGGTCTGCTCTCTGCAGTAGGTAGCCCAGCTCCAAATCCTGGAGGTCTGTCTCAAACCCAAGATAGTTCTCTGTAGAATCAGCCACCATAGGCCTGCAAGTACCCTGCATCAGGGCAAAGCCTGGGTTGCAACTCCCACAGCGGGTGTGGTTGTCAGGTGCACACGCAGCACAGGCGGAGCCCTCTCCAACAGAGCAGGGCGTGGGCAGCTGACAAGGGCTGTGTTCATACCGGCAGCTGCAGCTGTGGAGCTCCTCTGAGAATTCACCAAGTTGGTTGTTCTCTGAGCAGTACAGCAGAGACTGGAAATGGTTCAGCCAGTAGGACTGAGGTCTGCGCCAGGGAATGAGGAGAGAGGGAGACAGGGAGGAAGAAAGGATTAGAGGAAGTTATTGAACAGAATTTGAGTGTGAGCCTGTTTAACAGGAAGGAATTTTTGTGATGACAGTTTTTGGGACCTTCAGATGGCTGACTTCTTAAAAATTAAAAGAAATACTTGAGATCATTGTTTTCGCTGTTCAAAACTAAAGTTTACTTTTTAGGAATTGTTCAAATATAAAATTGAATTAATATTTGCTCTCATATGAATTTGATGGGGCTGACAGCCTGTTAAAAAAATTCACAAGGAATTTTAGAATATTTCATGAATTTGTTGCCCGACATTACTTGATTGGTGCAATTTAATTATCCCAAAAATATGAGTGCTGTAAAAGAAGAAACTTAGATTCATGAGAGAGAAAGTGAGTTGGCTTTTATCAATTTGTCACATATTAGAAATGTATTGCATCTGTAAGTTAACTAAATCTGAGACATGAACATAATTCCCTCATGTGAGGGGAAATTCGAATCCTCCACTGTTTTAATGTATCTACTCTGATCATTTAATCCTCTTTCAAACTGAAGAAAAGCATGTTCTATATATACTTCTGGCATTCTAACGCCTTTTCATGCAAAAAGGAGCTCCTTCGATAAGGATGAATTGAGGTAACCTTTATGCTAATCAGGAAATATATGTCAGATTACATTTGCGGTATCTTTCCTTTGTATCCCAATTTATTGTGTAGTTGGCAGGGGGGTGGAAGTCAGAGTTTAGAAAATCAGGGATTTGAATATAAAACCTCTGTGATGGAAAAGAGAGGTCAGGGGAAATGAGCAGAAAGGACTTCATGTCCATCATCCACCACCTGTGGGTAAGGCATTTCACCTCCAACAGCTTCAGCAAAGCAAATCTGTTGCCAAGACAGGACTGCAGTTGTTCCGTTTGTTCCCTGGTGTGATAATGTACAGCCCTCATGCACCCCCACAACTCTCCTTACGAGCCACTGCTGTAAATCAGTGTGCTCTGACTTCTGCACTGAATTTTAAGGCGCAGGTAACTAATAAAAAGAAGTTGAAAAGTATACATAAATAAACCGCTTACATCTAAGATGCAGTATATTTTTTAATTTAATCGTTTATTTGATAGGGACAAGTATGTTTCATGAAACATGTCACACACTACAACATTTTAGCTAAGGCTAATTCTCAATGCCTGTCCCCAGTTAGGCTTTTACACAAAACACAGTGACTGTACACAACAGAACAAATCACACACTAAAACATCACAGATACAAGATCAGGACAGTTAGATTATTAATGTCCACATGTCTGACCTCTCAATAAAAAGTCTTTAAGTTTATGTTTAAAAAGGACCCAGTTTGACTCTCCCTTCAGTTCTGCAGGTAATGTATTCCATGTTTTGGTGCCTTGTACGGTGAAAGCTGATTGTCCGAAGGAAGTTTCGCGTCTGGGTACTTTAAGGTTGTGCACTGACCTTACACTTCTATGTAAAACCAACCCAAGAATTTAAATGATTTTCATATTGCATATTTTTTATGATAAACGTTCATTCATTCATACAATTATTTCCCTGCTCCACTGTGCTAGCATTTGGGTTGTAGTGCATTAAACACATAATGATAGACAATGACAATCCAAGCTCTTTTTTTTTTCTAATTGATATTTAGCTGCTCTAAAGATAATTAACCATAACAATTTAGAAATAAATGTATGGTTTTGTGAATACATTGACAAATCAAATCCGATCTGACAGGCTTAAACTATTTAGGTAATCTTAAGTACAAGCTGCAGGCTGTTGGAAACTTTCCAGGTGTGGTTAATTCAGCCAACTGTCTTGCACTTTCCAGTTGAGGCATATTTAATCTCCAAAAAGTGTGAATTCTCTATAATCTGTGCTTTTATTGCCTCTTTGTCTTTTTCTTCATATAGCTATTTTTGGTATCTTCCTGTTTTCATTTTGGTAAAAATGTCATTGTGTCTCTTTAGTTCAGACCTTGACTTATTTATTCTTCTATCCCATTTTTTGTCCGCTCACTTCTCATTGGTCTCACCTGCATCTTGTTTTCCAGTTTGGTCTTGTATTTCTAGTATATCTTTCCCCTTTATCAGTTTGTGTTTGATCTTTTGCTGTATTCTTAGTGATGTGTGTACCGATGCTTTTTCTTCAAATCTCAGTTGTTCCAACCCTTGCTTTGTTAGATTATGAATATTTTTCCACTATTGGATTCAATCTAAGCCTTTGAGCTCTTTGTTTACCATGACTTCATATTTTGAGGCTATCATTGAAGTGGATTTCTCTTTTTCAATTCCAGTCTTTGTGTTCCAACTCTTTGATATGTCCAAGACCCCTTAAAAGTGACAGCTGAATTAGTCATTTTTCATCCATGCAGCCTTAGCCTATTGCAATCTTCTGGGAGATAAGGCAGAATGATTTAGAAACATTTCTGAAAAGATGTGCTGTCTAACAGTTACAAGAGCATTTGAAAGAGTAATAAATTATGAAGGAGTGTCTGGTAGTATGTATTCTAGGTAATATCGCAATAAATTATTGGGGATTAGGGATATGAGCGCAGTAGAACTAGGAACTTGGCAGTAGTTAAATAGTGATGACTCTCTTGACCTTGATAGAAAACATTATCAGGTGAAGGAAATCTGTGGATGGTAATATGAAATTAGACAAAATGAGAGGAAGTGCCAAAAGAGACACACAATTTCATTGGGATTGTCTTAATTATTTAGTCTTTGAAATGTAAAACTGAAAATGAACAGTTAGGGATAATGTGATTCTACACTGAAATTTGCTACAATGGATCTATTAATGTTGGGTTTTGTTTTAAAGTTCCCAAGATGGATCTCATGAAGTGCTTATTACATAGCTCCTTAATTTGTCATAGTTTTCATGAATAGTGTACAATCATGGACGAGCTGACAAAAATAATAAATATATTTGCGTCCGGGATAAAAGGTTACATCTTGCATAGTTCAATTTAATCCCTACTCAAGCAATTGTTTCTGAAATGTTATTATATTAGCATGCAAAGTATTTTACTTTGTCAGAAATATTCTTAAAAAAAACAAAGACTATGTTACCACAATTCCAGCATTTGATATAAGTGAAGATAAATTAAGTGAGAATAGTAAAGAGAAAGACAGGAAATCCACTCTACAATTACACTAGAAAGTTTAAACGACAATGTTGCCTTTGACAAAAGACTTCTCCCTGAATGGCTACTAATGTCTTCAATTCTATACCTGTATTAGAGACTTCCTTACAACATCAACATCCTGCATCCTGAAATTGTGTTTCTTCTCACAGGTACTGTATGCATGCCAGCGAATCAATATGAAAGACACCAGGAAAAACCAGTCAATGAAAAATGAAAACAATCATCCGTCACTAAAATGATTAATGGTGGCCTTCCCATTAGCCTTTTTTTAAACATGCTTGAAAGAAAGGAGTTGCATAAAGACAATTAATAAAGGAAACTCAAGATGCAGGGTTTCTTAAAAGGATATTCAACACATTAAGACTCAAATCTGCCTGCACTTAACAAGTAGTCAATGAAAGATTACTAAACCCCTCCAGGGAAACATGCATGCACCTTTTTCCTTTCTTTAGGAAATAGCTGACATAATAAAGTACTAAAATCAACATTTCAAAGACCATAGTTAAGGATAATGGGCAAACTTTGAACACAAAGTCAACCATCCTTCACTATTATTATCTGCTCAAGAAATGCCAAACTATCTAAAGCTACAACTGCCCTATCCTCTCATAATTGTCAGAGCAGTGGCAGAGCAAACACCAGGAAGCAAAATCAATCCCATATCTTCCGTCCACCTTAAGTGCTCAGATCAGGATGTTAAAGGGAGAGCTTCCATTTCAGAAAAGCTGACAACCCCCCTACTCCAAATTTGTGTCAACTCAGTCAGGAGAGTCTACAGTGAAAAAAGAAAGGGGATGAAAAGTGGTTTATTTGGTGCTAAGAACACTGATAAATACTGTTTGGAAGAGGGCGATGAAACTTCTTGGCAAGCAAGTGGGAATTTCAGCCACAAACATCAGTGATTAATGTGTATTTTGGCAATTGGGTGTGGAGTACAAGAACACATTTAGAGAAGGAGACCTAGAAAAAGAAAATGGAAAGGACATTAAAAGCACTGTATAGATTAATTTGATCTATGTGCTGTTGTTTCCACTGGGGCTGCCGTTACTGTTGAGGCAGTCAAACTGAGTGCAGTGTGACTGACAGTAGAAGCTGAGTGAATCAGCCTCTGCAAACAGCACTTCAACGCACTTACAGTGGCATACCTAGAGTTTTACTGACAAGTGACTGTTTACTGGAACGGGAATAATGACTGACTTTCACCCTGTAACAATGACTGACGGTGCATTATGTTGTTATAACACAACAAATTGCTCCGGAGAAGGTCACAGAGAGAGAGCCATTCAAAGGATCTAACTTTGAGAATGTCGAAATTCTTTTCAGAATTTTCAAAGAATAATGATTCTTTAAACTATTGAAGTAGAGTATACTGAATTAGCATAGCAAGGTTTGACTTTGAATGTATGAAATAACTGCAAATGGTTTTTTAGAGGCCAGGTTAATAAATCATTACGTAAATGTGCTATTTGTCATTTTTAAGTCATGCTGATAAAAAACAATATATTCATAATCATAGTAAAGCTCCAATAAAAAAATCTGAATTTATATACATACAAAATACACTATTTATTCAGTTAAATTACTTTAGGTATTTTAGGTGGATTAAACTCAAGCTCCCCAACGTGATAACCATACAACCATTCAACAGGATGCACATATGACATAAAATTTTGACAGCAAATGTTCTCACTTATGAAACTTTGATCTAACTAGGGCTGCCTGCTAATATACAGTATATCATATATCACAAGAACTTACAAATAACAAGAGCTAAAATATGACAACACACTGTTTAAGCACACTGTAAACAAAAAAATAAGTGAATAAATAAATGCATTGAGGAAGGACTGAGCAATCCCAGTAAATATGTTAAAAAAACCTCTAGACTCATTTGAATAAATTTGAAATATTAAATAAGCACACTTTACACACATTCAAGTGACATTTTGATGACTGGTAACTATTTCATTTCCAGCGAAATGGACTATTCTATCGATATGGCTTTTAAGTGTGACCCACCTGAGGGTAAATGTTAAACATATTACACAAATAATGCAACATTAAAGGTTCATGTGTAAGGACACAGAATAGGTTAATGACAATACCTTTAAGTCATATAAAATCAATGGGGAAAAAATGGCTAAAAAATAAAGCCTATGTTCATTCATAGATTTCTGAAAGTATCCCATGCAGTTTCATAAGGTAAACACATAGAAACAGAGATAATAAAATCAATCCTCTCTCACCGTTCTCTTGGTATACGGACTTGAGGCTGCCGGTGACATCTTTTACTGAGGCTGAACAGCTTGAAGATGACTCTCTGGGCTCGTCTGGAGAGGAGCCGCATGCTGTTCTCCAGCTGCTCATATCGCCACTGAAAAAGGCTGTCCAAGGACCACAAGTGCTGTATGGCCGACACGTTCAGGAAGTAGTTCTGGGGAAGCCTTGCATAGAAGGCCTTAAATTCATCTGTCACAACAGAGAATGGGGAGTTCTCAGTATTAGGATCCTTATAGTGCATGTGTCAAAGACTATCATTTACTCCACCTCAGTCAGACTACGAGAGACATGCTCAGCAATAAAGAGTCTGAATTTGTAGAAAGTGGAGTTTATACGGAAGATTTGTCCTCAGTAAACAAAATAGTGAACAGATCTTCCTGTTTCTTCAAGATAAATGCTTCTATGTAATTAAATAAGCAGGTTTAAAGACAGTCACCACATCGATAACACGCTGAGCAAAGTGGAGTGAAAATCGCATACATAGTTTTCGGCTTGACACAAGTGATTGCCAACATCAATTTGTATGGACAATGTTCCATTCAGTAGGAGCATTTTGTTGGACACACTGCAGTGACCTGAGGTGTTTGGGTGATTTGCTCTTAGATTTCAACAAATTCTGTGCTCCAAACAAGAGAATAACACACAAAATATTTAATATCAGAGCACTGAAGAGAATTGAAGATCACAACAGAAACTGTAATCAGTCACGGTTATTATTCAGATCCTTCAGATTTTTAATCTTAGGTCTTCTTCATTTGGCATATTCAGCGATGAATGACATAGATTGCCTCTCGACTGATCATTATGATGCTAAAAGACATAAAACAGAGGATTCACCTTTCCTTTCTTGACGTGAATTTACATTTTTCACTCAGTATTTAAGGGATACTTTGAAAATTGGGACACCATGAGATTCTTTGTATGATTATTTCTGAGGTTTTATTTCTAGTAGATTTTCTTGATTGTTTAATAGTTGACCCATTTCTAATATTATGCTTATTCCTGCTTGCACTTTGGTAATAACACAAATCCTACCATTGAAAGATGAATGCAGAATTTTGTGTTTTTCTATATTATGTGATCTTGCCAACAGTGCCTGAACTACTGCCCTACTAAAAACAATGAATTTCAATTTCAAGAGAAATTCCCATAACATGCACACTGCAACAGCTGCACAGGGGCCAGCATCTTAAAAAGACTTGCACTTTTTGACATATTTTGTGTTTCCTTGGTGTAAGGGTAAATATAAAACATTGGAAAGCCATTGAATGTTGTACATAACCCCCAAATAAAAGGAACATATTTCAACACCTTAACCAATCATTTCGACTTGTGGGAAGAAAATGAATTAAAAAATAAGAAAAGAAACCAAATGACCTCATTTATGAAATCGAGAAAAACCTGACTGTTGCACAAAGGGTATAAAGGGTATATGCAACAACATGCATAAACAGACATTTCAAGAGAAATTCTAACATGCACATCAAAAGAGTCCAGGCAAAACCGCTGCACACAGAACTTCACTTTCTATAGAAATGCATTTGGGATTTATTCAACATCCGTTGTGCCTCTTTAGTTCAAGGTTAACTGTTTGAAATGAAGCATAAGAAAACCAATGAATTTTGCACTAGAACAGAGCCAGATTTAAAAGCAAAACCTGACGTGGAAACCTTCAAACGGTTCAAAGATCATACTGCCTTGTGAAAAAGAAGGAAAACAAAATATAAAATGAACAAAAAACTGGTTCATGACATCAACAAAAATGCCGTTGGGAACAGGGTATAAAATGTACAAAACAAGCATGAAGAGACAAACTGAGTGTCACACAGAGGGAGCAGCCACTCGTAAGAACATAATCCCACTGGTGATCCTTTACATGGAAATTACTGGTTTGATCCTGCATAATGGTTTGAAAAATACTGTACTAATGCTTCAATTCAGAGACTCACAACTGCTGACCCCAGTGTGGGTTAGCAGTAGGACATCTTTGCATCTCCTTTAGCTGATAAGGCAGGGATGTGGGAAATCTCTTGGTGAAGGACACTTTTATGACACATGATGTTATCTGTATTCTGGGCACGTTCCTGGCCTTGCTTCACCGCCAGCTATTAAAACATAAACTTTGAAGGTAATTGCACTTAGCAATATTTCAGCCAAATCTACACAGCAGAAAAAAAAGACATCCATTTTGATTTCACCTGAGTAATAATCACCAAGGCAGGGTGACCAAGCACAGCAATAATAACTAAACATTGTGCTAAGAGCTTCCATTCCATTTATGTTTCCTCAGTTATATGAAATGCTGGACTGGCAATAAATTGGTTTTATAGCTGATTAATCTGCAGAAGACATATTGTAAACTACCTGAGCTGAAAGCTGTTGATCTTTTTTAATCTAGTCTTGTCACATTGTTAATTTGCTATATGCAGAAAGTGTGCCAGAATCCAGGAATCTCACTCAGCTATTATAGTTGACCTATAAATCATAGAGTGGGATGAGATATACATATAGGATTCTCACTCAGGTTTAATGGTGCAGATAAAAGACTTGAATTCATCCCTACTTCCTCTCATATAAATGATTTATACTCAAAAGTCAGATTTTCCTGCATTTAGGATGAGGCATACGGTATGAGTGAAAGCATGAATTCATTATTTTTTATGAGAGCTTCCTCACCTGATTCTTCAAATTCTTTATGGAGCATCCCCCATGTCTCTGTGATTCTCTCCAGGCTCTCTTCCATTGCTTGAATGTCCATATAGGGGCAGTTGCACTCAGGGAACTTAGGATCACAGTTGCACCAGCAGTCGTTGTCCTTACAAACAAACTCGCCCTCTCCATTGCAGGCTATGTAGCTAAGAGCAGCCTGCACGAAACTTTCTCTCAAGTAGTCTGGGAGGATCACTTGCAAGCCTGTGAAATCAAGCTGGGTTTAGTACTGTCATCAAATGTGAACTTGGGGACAATGAAAATGTAGTGGCAATATCACAGAGCCAAACCTAATAAAAAATATAGATGCCAAACAGGTACTGCTGTTTACACCGGGCACTCCAACTTTACAAAAGTATGTTACAACTTTAAAAATATATAATGGAAATTAAAAAGGAGCTGGTAAAGATCATACAAACCTTGCAGCTGGACTTTATTTTCAGGGCTTTGTACCAGCACAGAGCTTACAGAGTCCAGGTTGTCATAGTTACTACACCCAAGAGGACCTGTTCGGGTTTCTGTCACCTGAGTTACAGCAAATAAAAAAGTTCATTTATACATTATATACTGTATAGCCTTTGATTCTTGTGAATAAGTTACCATTAAAAAAAAAGAATATTCAAAAGACACAGTGGCTTGATTGACTTGACTTACATGGCTTTTTTGTTCTGTTGTAATAATGTAGTTTCTAGAGAACTAATTGTAATAGTTTTGTAAAATTGGTTTAAATTTAAGGGAAATTCATTTGAATTCCCTTCAATTGCAGAGTGCTCTGTAGTACTGATTTAATGCTAAAATGTTCAATGTTTTCTTTTCCCAAGCAAGTGATTGAAGACATTTCAATTGACTTTATCCACATGAAAGCTAAAACAAACCCCCCGTTTTCACTTCATTTACAACCAGAGATCTTATTTCAACACTGTCTTTTTTCTTACTGTGACAGGGAGAGGAGAACCTAAGCAGATCTAATTTTTCTCTCTTTGTGGTTAGGCGACAACACGTTACGTTTGCCGATTTGTTCTGGTCAGGCTTGTCAGAGGCCAGTTGGAGTAAAGTGATCGATGAATGAGTCAAGACAATGAGGGTCAGTCAATCAGTAACACCATCATAGAGGGCTGAAGGCCCCTTAAGTTCATAAGACTGTCAGTGCAAAGAAGTCAAAACTCAGCACAATGTTCTTTGATTAGAAACCAAGAAAAATGAACACATCCCACAGTATCTTACTATGATCTTAAGTTCCTTTCTGGCCATTTATCCTTGCGTCCGCATGAGCTTTTGGTACTATATGAGTCTATGCTAAGCTCGTGATTTTAGATGACAAATCCTTTTAAGTCAATTTGAAGAGTGTCCATTAAACCAGGCCAATAAAGTCACTGGCCTGGTTTACATACCTTACGAAATCAATTAACTTTTAAGGATAGACTTCCTAGATTTAAGCAAAATACTTTGATTTATATGTATTGTTATGCAGACATTTTTGTGTTTTATGCTTACTCTTTGTTAAACACTTCATAAAAGTGTTTTGTAAATAAAGATTTGAATTGCATTTGTTATTCAGATAAATACTTATTCTGGACAATGAGCGGAAACAGCAAGCTTCCTCTGTTAATCGAAAGGGGAAAATAGCTATAATTTAATTTCAGTCCTTCAACTATAATATTTACATCAGACTGTAAATCCATTGCTTTCTCTCTGAAGGATGTTAATACTGATATGAGCATGAGGAAATTAGATACAATGCAGGATTCTAAACCACACAAATATTGAACCCATACAAGGAATTATTTGATATGCCATATGATATGCCATATGGCAAACACTGACTGATGAGCAGACCATTCCATTTCTGCTTTTCATAGCAGCTGCTATTCACTGCTGATACATTCTGGTTTATTAAAAATACTTAATCGTACATTATTTGCCACCTGTATCTAGGCACATTAGGAGGAGAAGAGATGGTATAATTATGTTGAAAATTGATGCACAGATTTGTTTTTTTACATTGTGCCTCCATATCCAAGAGGCCAAATTCAAATGCTCTTAACTATGTGTTTGCAGTATGGATGAAGGCAGAACTATGCATACTGTACACTTCCTTTTCAGAGCTTTGGAAGGCTTTACATAGTCTTATTCCCCAGGTCTCTGAAGCATGTTCCTCAGAAGAAGGTCCCTCAGTTTTTTTTTAGCTCACAACTGGTTTCACTATGTTAAGTTTGTTGCACGACGGACTAAATGCCACAACATGAGCTTGAATTTCAAATATTGAAACTGAGTATTTCAAATGTTTAAAAAAAAACATCACACTGTAGAAAAAAAAGCTTGCTAATTAGATGAAATTGAAATTGTAAGACAATTTGATCAGGGAGGTTTAATTTGTGTTCCAGTATGCTTTTAAAGAAAAACTTTCTTATTTTCTCTTTTACCATCACACTCTTAACAGTTGTGCTTAACTCCCCCCATCAAGTGGAACAAAGGCACGGCAACAATGAATGGTCTCCCATTATATAGAAATAACATAAATTTAGTCAGATTAAATTCACCTGCATTTTATTTTCAGAGGAGAAAAACACTTTCTTATTGCAATCGTTTGGTCACTTATAAGCATGCAATTTTCTTGTCTGTTGTTTGGTGCAGAAAGGTTATAAAAATGTCCATATAAACACTTAATTGCCTAAAATGGCCACCTTTTACAAGTGGAACAGAGAGTGGTAATAGAAAAATAATTTGGTGATATTAAATCAATGCTTAGAGAAAAGTTTAAAAAAAGATGGTTATATTGCATCAAACCTTACATGATCCAGCTCACATTAGGGATGCTTCATTATGTGTCTCTATGTACATATGTTTGTGAATTTACACTTATGTAAAACACTTTGTCCTCTCTTCATGTTGCATTATCATCTTGAGTGTGACCATGGATGATCACATAATCATCAGTCCATATTGTCAGTCCAGACAACAATCGATACTTGAGATTGGGTACACCTAAATGTATTTGCCATTACAATAACACAATAAATCCAGTTGGTGTCCATAAGAAGAGGCTATAAAATGAGAAGGTCTTGCTTTTTTTCTCACTCAAGTTTGACACCTTTTTTAAACAGACTAACAAAAATGATCTCAAGAAGGATGGGCTATCACGTTCAATTTAGGCGTGTTAATGCTGAATCTATAACAAAAATGTTCTCCCTGGCTCTCTGACAAGTAGCGTCATTGTTCAAACAAGCAGGACTGATTTCAGAATACTCCCTATTTCTTTTAGAAAGTCCTGATTTCCACCGCACACCACAAAAGAACCAAACTGAGCTTCAATTTCCCCTTTGTGAAGAGACAGCGCAGCAATGCCTCGGTAGCCCTTTCTCATTCATTCCTCAACTTGTTCGATTAAATTCATGCAGAGAGGTCCAATCAGTTCTGCTGCTGTGTGGGTCAGCGCTTTGTGAAAAGGATGCACAAGAGTGAAGGAATCTGTCACTTCTTTGACTCACTTTCCCCCAGTCATGAAAGTGAATTTCTTCTCTTCTCACTTCCCACCTGTCAGTCACACCAGATGACTGTCTTTGGAGCATGAAAGTGTACTCTCTCTTCCTCTTTTCCTCTCTGTAGCCACAGAAAAAACCTTAATTCTCAAGAAACATAACAGACAAAAGCATCTGCTGTTGCTCCTTCGATCTGCCTGACTCGACTGCAATTCTCAATCCTCCCTGAACAAAATGTTGTGAGCAGGACGGAGCTTTGATATAAGCACAGGGACTCTGATTCATGTCCTCCTACAGCACTAGTGGCCACACACTGAGTTCCAAGAAACAAAAAAAAAGGGAGAGAGGCATGAGTTGCTCTACCCTCAGTCACCCTATTAACCCCATGCTACCTGAAGGTGACAACCGGAGGCAGGAACCTGTCGCCAGCTGTGTTTCGCATGACTCATTTATCTTCCCCTCACCATATGTGCTCATCACGGAGCTTCCTGCAAACTCAATGTGCTCACGGCAGCCGAAGATCATATCTCATCACAAGCAGGCGGATAAAAAGCGTAAACCTCTCCATTATTCTCATAGGA
>JABUIW010000023.1:9355415-9380042 GCA_013363375.1 Menidia beryllina | reverse complement strand
TATTATTATTATTATTATTATTATTGTTATTATTATTATAGTGAAATAGAATGCAAAATCCCATGTAGAATTGTTTAATGCTTAAAGAACCTTTTTTCGATTAGATTTTTTGTGAGATCGCACCGGACTCCATTTCCTCTGTGTTTATGTATGATATGGTATATTATGTTAGTTCAAAGGAATTGTTTAAAACTGTTAAACCCAAACAATGTGAACCAATGACTTATTTCCTCATATGCAAACCACAAACATCTAATTCTGTTACCTTAACAAAGACTAATCTATGTCTCTTAGAAAATATTCAAATTTCAACAAAAAACATGCCTAAGACGTTTTTCAAGAGCACAAAACACTTACATATCTTGTACATATTAGCATATCAAAAAGATTGGTTGTATTTTTACTTGCAGCAAGATACTCTTTCCAGTTTTTCAGTTTGTTATCAGTGGTGTCATGCGTTTGATATGATTGACCCACTGAGATCAAAGTTGATGGAAACGTTACTGATTAGTGTATTTGAATGTTTTCAAAGACGAGAGAAGATGAAAAAGCATTACCTTGATGGCAGTGGAGGCAATCTGGATGTGGTGCAGCTTGCGTAGAGTGCTCTCCCTGTCAATGAAGTAGGAGGCAGCCAGCTGGTGCAGAGCTTCCAGAGTCACAGTGGAGGAGTTGCCCGAAAAATCGCTCACCTCTGCTTTCTTACTCAGTTTTCTTTTGTCTACGAATATCGTCAAGGCTTCTTCTCCTACACAGACAAAAAAGATGTTCTAAAAGGGGTCTTTTGATAAGGTGAATGCATTATCTGATGCTGTGAAGCCTTCAGTATGATTTCAAACTTGGCCTCTAAGATAACATCAGAAAACAGAGTGTTTCAAAGGAATTACATGTGTGTGTCCCTTGGTGCCGCACACTCATTACAGTTTAGCTTACACATTTAGATAAATCCAGTCAGTGTCTTTGGCGCAAACTTGTGTTAATTGACTTTGTTTTTTCCTGCTTGCCGCATTTCACTTAGTAGATTTTTTTTTTTATGATAACTTTCTGTTTAATTTTTTTTTTCAATTCATCTGCAGCCTAACAAAGCCATAAATTCAAAACCCCACCTGCTATCATCCGGGAGACATGCTCATATGGGCGAGGGGCAGCTGAAGCACCACTGAAGCAGAAAGACACTTAACCACAATTAAGATAAGCCATGCCACCTGTATCTGAAGCCAATGATCACAGCAATCAGCTCCTCATAAGTCTCGGGGCCATGGTAACACACTGTACGCCTTGAGAGTTCCTGAGACACTGCACATCATCTTTCTCATTATAATGCAGTGTTAATGCCTCAGAGCCATTTTTCTGCCTGCTGCCTTTCTTACTCAGCTGCTGAAGGGCACAGTCCTAATATCACAATCTATTTATTAATTTCATTGAGTCCATATGTTTCTGAACACAGAGGCAATCCATCCAGAACCACAGAGGCAATTATTTGGCAAATATCCAAGGCAAACTCCTCATTCTCCTCTCTTCATAACCAAGCGCTGGCTGAGAGCCAGGGAAGGATGCTGCATCGGCTCAGGAAGCACGGACAGTTGTGTTATATGCAGCCACTAACCACAGCAACCTTTTTAAAGCATGGAGTTGGGTCAAAAGTAATTGGCAAGTGTTGCACTGTAAAAGCAAATCTGCTCTTCAAAACACACCTGTACCTTTCTGACATCTTAATTTTATATACAATTATTTATATAGTTACTTTTTTCGAGGGATGGAAGAGTACCTTTAAGATGATCATGATGCAGGAAAAAAAAGCAAACTTGAAACTGAGTGAGGGTGCCTTGAAGTAGGAATGGCAGGTTTACTGTGGAAGGGCTTTTAAAAGGAGTCATCCATTTCTGAAGACCAATGTCAATGCTTTTTGCTGTATTGAATTATATAGAGATGTTTCATTCAGTTAATCTGAGTGAACTGAGGTAATGTGCCATCTCCATCTGTTTTCCATGTTGGACACCTGGAAGACGAGAATCTAACATAATTTGTCATCACAAACTGTATGTCACCTGGGAGAGAAAATGATTAGTTAAAGCACATATCTCCTTCTAGGTGTAGTATATTACAAGCTAACTCGTTATACATTGGATTCCCTTCATTTCAATGGATTCCTGGAGAAACATTAGTGATCAGTGATGCTTAGGGATGACATTCAAGCAGTAACTTAAACCGTAATAGTTTATGGGATAAAAAAAAGCTAACTCTAAACTGAGCCACATCATCTCAGCAGCTGAAGCCGAAATAATTGGCCAGCAGCATTTTTCCATTTTCTTACTTGAATTGATGGATACCTATCAGAGATATGAAGGTTTCTTGTGTTTTTATATTAACTGTCACAAAAATCAAGTCATTTAGGTCCGTCACAATTGTTACTCCGGATAAAATACAGGTGAAGCTGAAAAAACTAAACAAACAAATACCAAAAAACAAACACAGTCATGTTCACTTTTACCTCCCAGTGTGGCCGACAACAGGAAGTGGGTTCCATACTTCCTGATCAAACTTTCAGTGATGGTCTGGGTGCTTGGCCTGCGGCCCAGTACTCGGATGTTCCTGATGAACTCGGGGGTCAGAGGTAATTGAGACTCCAGGAATTCTCTCCTCTCTACTGCTAAGTTGTTCACCTTCCATCTTCCAAACTCCCTAATGAAAAATGAAACAAGAATGTGTCCAAAACGCTAGATATGGTGATCACAGGAATTAGAAACAGGTATTCAATGAAGGCAGTTAACCCATGTCACACCTCTTGTTATGGAACAATCTTGAGAATAAAGTGGTAACTGATGCAGAATAACAGTAGAATTTCCTGTTGCCTTTGAATGAGCTGCTTTGTTCGCAGTGTGAGAGGAAGACAACTGTAAGGAGATCACCTGTCAGTGCTGTCAGAAAAGCGGAGAACAATTTAGCAGGCGAGGGGAGGTCACGTATGACAGCAAACACCTTTGGAGTGTTGAGACAAGTGGTTTGTACAGTAATGAGGCAAGTATGTAACGGTTTGACCTACGTTAGCTGCCACTGTGGAACTTGTATTAGTGATTTGCATTTCTTTCCGGATAGTGACCTTTTATAAACACAGGGCTTTTTTTCTTTTTTTTCAGTCATATCGAAATGTCCTGCATTTCTTTTTGTCACTCTCTTAAAGGACGTTTCTGCTTGGGTTGTGTGATTTTTACATATATCCAAATAACAACCAACACTGTATAAAATTACTTTTTTTTAGAAATATCTGTCTTAAAAATCTTTGGTTTGCTCTTATTTTTTTTTTTTTTATCCAATCACTCTATTGTACCATGCTTTAAAAACATCCATAAAACAAGAGTAGAAAAACAGACAAGATAATGTGAAAATTGTGAAATTAGTTATTCAGTAATTTTGTAATGCCAGGGATAAATGCTCAATTACAAGAAAAATAAATTCTTTAAGAAGTGAGACGAAAAAATGTGCTGACCACCTAGAATCTGAAATAAATCTGACTACACAAGTAATAAATGTTAAATTACATAAGAAATATTTACAACAAAATGAAAGAAGCTCAAGATGGTAGAAAACGCTATCTAAAGAATTACATTTTCTATTTCAGGAAAAAAACGCAAAAAGGACACAAAACGGTGAAAACAGCCCCGGAAAAAAAAAAAAAAAAACTTAGAGGCTTTTTTTTCTTTTAATGTTCTTCAGTGTCCTTCTGACAACTTCTATATCTGACCTCAACCATCAATGCCCCCTCTGAGCCTGCTTAGTTCTGAATTGCATCATGTGCACAGCAGTAATCTTTCAACAAATTCGTAAACATTCTAACAGAGTTGAAAAAAACAGGAAACGATGTAAGAATTTCAGTAAGTTGTGTGTGCTGTTGTGATAGGGCCTTCTTTCTTCCTATCTTTAAGAGTATTCTGAATGTTCACCTTCCTGTAAAATGATGTGAAAACTATCTATCTTTTTTTCTTTATTTCTTTCTTTTTGCATGTTATGCATTTTAAGAGATTGATTTTAGATTCGAAGGCCAACTCAAAATTAAATGAAAAACTAATTCTCCCTGTCAGTTTCTCTTACGCCTGTCTGTGTTAGAACCTCAGAGATCATTTGTCGGTACCGTTTTCAAAGTCAAGGTTGTATTCAGTAATCAAGTATTATGCATAATATCTTTCCCTTTAAACGTGCTTGCTATTTTCACACAGCTGGTAATTCCTGCAGTCACCATTGTTACATGGATACAGCCGTTAAAGGTCGATAGCAGTGAGAAGTGTTTAATCTTCATGATGTTTCTTTATTAAGAATACAAATTTATTATAGTCCCTTGGAGCCAGACTGAAGAGAAGCTTCAAGGTTTTACCATTTAAACTGGTATAACAGCCCATTTTCAATATCTCTGCACTCATTGCCTTTTTTTTTCTTAGATCTTCAGTAAATGCCTTTATTTTGGAAGTGAAATAGCTGAGATATGACCAATGTTGACATATTTTAAACCTTGTCCAATTAAGCAATCATATAGGATAAATAATATACATATTAGAGAAACATAATAAATTACTGAAACACATTGTCAAAGTTGAGACATTCTTTTTGTCCAGAAGTATTTTCACTAGTCCTCTTTTTTTCACATTATCATGCTTATGGGGACAGACACAGGAAAATAAGATTTGGTTATTTTAGAGAGCTCTCTATTCTTTAAAAAATGCACCTTTTTGAAGGACTACATCCCAATGCTGCTTGAACATCAAACACTGTCTCAAGTGATGGATTATTTTTGTCAGATTTCACGGTGTGACCGGAAATAAACATTTCACAAATTTATGTGAATGACACTGTCCAATCAGTCAAATGTTGCACTTTTCTCTTGTCAGAGTAAAGCTTGACTGCTGTAATCAGAATGGGTTGAGCAACCTTGGCTGCAGATGATGGATGGAGGGAGTGTGGCCTTTTGAAAGGGTATATATCACATTAAACCAGGAGTAATGAGGAAAGCTGGGACACACAGATGTTTAAATGATGTAGAGTGTAAATCACTCAGAATTCAACCTGCGGCACACAAAAACCTAAGAGGGCTTGTGACCAAAATTTGCCCATATGTAATTTTAACTTTACATTATGTCATAATGAAGCAAGATGGAAATTCACACATTAACTTACAGCTGTATGGAAAGTAAATATAATGAAGTTAAATAGCTGCATGGCACCTATTGACCTTTTTACTGGCAGTGTAGTATTCAGACAAAGCCTCGAACTAATGTCCTGCTCAGATATATCTAGTGTAGCCATTAATCTTCACCTCATTTCATGCTACACAAATAAATGACCTCTTCAAATGGGACACCGTGTGTCTTGAGTTCCACTTTGCTGTGTGGAAGCACAAGTTCAAAGCTGCACAATGTTCTGTGGGAAAAAAAAGAGGAATACGAGGGGAAAGGAGTGTGAAGTAAGTACAGGTACAGAAAGCGTATTCGCAAATCCCCTCTGTCGTTCGTTTCTTCAGTTATCGCTGACTGCGATAAGCTAGCCCTGTCTTATCTTAAAACCCCGATAGGCCAAATGGTTCATCCTGCAGGGGAAAGATGAAATGAATTGGATTTCACCACATAGTTGGTTTTAAGGGCTACAATCCTGCCTACAACCGGCTCAGTCATTATTATTATCAATTTCATTGCTCCTTTTTGCAGTGCTACACAAGTTTCACCCTCTAAACAATATGATAATGCAGTTGTTACAGGTGCTGGAAATTTCCCAATCTAAAAAAAAAAAATTACAAATAAAAAAATGTAAGCACCCCTGCTTAAAGAATTAATACATATATAGTATGTATTAGGCCTAAGCCTTAGGCAATATTGCATATATGTACTTCTGTTTATTTTCTTTTTATTTCTTATTCTCATTGCTTAATCAGCACTAAAGAAAAGAGTGAACCACCTTCAACCTTTCTGAAATAGTTCATGCCAATAATACTGCCTCAGCTTATTGATGTAAAGTACTAAAAACCACATTGCTGTGATTCTGGGAAAATAAGTTTACTTTTTTTTCCCTAATAACCCTCCGATAGTGTTTTTGTGTGTTTCACATATTGTTCCAGACCTTATCATTTACCTTTTTTTTTGGCATTAGTACTGGGCCAGATATATTTAATTTAAAACTCTGTTTCTGTACATATTAACAGTTTGACAACAACTATTTTTGGAATTGCTTTTCCACATCTGAATGATACATTCTATTTTATTTTGTTAACATATAATAATTGTTTATAACAATTGTATATCACCCCAATGCAATATGTTTTGAAGAAGGTCATATGCATGTCCACCCTCCTACCTTCACCCTGGTGAATATGGCAGCTTTCCCATGGCAATGTTTGCAGTGAACAGGTGGCTTAGTCAGATGGGCCACATTGTGCCTGTATTTGAAGCAATGGGGATGCTCTATAGTGAATCCAAAGTGCACACATTCAGATACACTCGTGGATCCTCAAAAAGACAGACCCTTTTTTTGTTCTTTTTTTGTTCCATTGAAAATTAGTTTAAAATATTTTCAAATTCAATCAGAAAGAAACGTTGAAAAGTACTGCCATAACATGGTGTGAATTCATTACTCCATCACTGACTATGCTCAAATGCTGGAACATGAAGAACTAATTCTGGTAATTCATCTTCTACTGTGGTAGAACATTTATCACAATTCATCTGCGATCTGAACGACACATGAGGAGCACTAGTCCAGAAAATAATCACACTTTCAATCACCACGAACTTCTATCTGTAACAAGTGATGAGCCTTTCAAACAAAACCATGTTGTCAACAATTACCCTTATAAAAAGAGTCTTACATGGGAATTAATGTTCAAAGATAAAAGCTTATATTGTATGTTATTTTTTTGTACTCAACTCAACAAAACCAAGTGTAATTATCAAACTATAGGTAAAAATTCAAAACCCTAGAAGCTAAAATCATAATGTGGCTAAGCAGCAACAGACTTCTTAAAGAACAACTATGGTTCATCTGAAGATTATTATTTTCTGGGATACTTGGTCCAAAAGCCTAAATACATTGGACTGAATTAGAATACATTCTTTAAAAAGCCTGTTATTGTTTTATGTAGTGAATCTTATCACATGTGTGATAAAATCATAAGCTGGAGAGAGATTTCACTCAAAATGTCAATGTCGGAGTTGATGTGAAAGTGAAGTTAATGAATCACCAAAGTTTTATTCTCTGGTGGTAAGGATTGCGTCTGGAAATTTTATTGCAGGGATGTGTTGGGGATCCGTTATATGTGATAGATGGCAAGAGAACACTCCTATTCAGTAGATAGAAAATGGAGACAGAAATCACCTTCCCCTACATTTGCAATGTCAGCAGCTTATAGACTGTTATTAAAAAAATAAATTTTTATATGAAAATTTTGCACAATACTCAACCACGGGGACA
Source organism: Menidia beryllina (assembly GCA_013363375.1). NCBI lineage: Eukaryota > Metazoa > Chordata > Actinopteri > Atheriniformes > Atherinopsidae > Menidia > Menidia beryllina. The sequence goes on along the minus strand of JABUIW010000023.1, from coordinate 9,372,593 downwards.
CTGTCAATCTCAACCTCCTGCTACAAAAAACTGAATAAAATGGATCATAAATTTAGAACCAAGTCATAAATTGATCTGAATGATTCATTATGTATTTCACAACCTCTAAAATTACAAAGATAATAATTTAAGTGATGATGACTACTATTCATTGAAACAATTTCAAAAGTCCATTAAGAAAAATGAGCAACTCAAAGTCACTGGAGCCTTTAGGAGCGGCGATAAGATGGAGAACATCAGTAACAATGCAACGGAGGGATGTTTTGAAGAAGCACTGAGCTATCTGCCTTAAAACTCTCACCTCAGCTCTGCTCAGCATGTCTGCAGACTCCCCTGAGGTTGGGGAAATATTTTGCTCCTCACTGTAGTTGATGTGCCTCATATCAAACAGAAAGCTGCTTTCTTTTGATCAAGTTCTACTAAAGGGTGGGGTGCACATGCAAGGTGCTTTGTTGAAGGGATTAAAACCTGTTCATTATTGTAACCCTGCTGTTTCAACTAATCAATTAGCATTAATGAGCAGGTACTGCACATGGAGACAAGACAAAGCTAAGTCACATTTGAAGACACCTAACGTGACTTCTTAGTTCTCGTGCAATGTGTGTGAGGCTCATGCAGTGCACACTCTTCCTTTCTCCTTCAAGCCACACATTTGCTTTTGCTTGCAGCGAGAACTCAAACAGGGCAGACGCAGCGCTGCACAGAGGTGAAAAAGGGAAAAAAATATATGGAAATTTTATTTGCAGTGTTGGTATTTATTGACAACCATAAGAGAGTGAAGAGAATCAGTAAATCTGTGGCAAGACTCATAGCAAGGGATGTACAGAGTGGTGAAACTTGCAGTTTTGATTAATGGGAAAAGCTATAGCTGCCCTCTCCAGCCAAACTAAAGCAAAACAATACTCAGTAAACAAAGACTCCATGCCTTAATGGACAAGGTGTCTGACTTTAGATCAGAGGATTAAGGGTTTGAGCTCCTTTACTGTCGTCCTGTTTCACGGCAGAATGTTGATGATTGACAAAAATGAAAGTTGCAGGTTCAGGGAAGAAGCTGATTTAAAAAAGCCAGCAACGTAGACATGTGAGACTTGTGTTATGTTTTTGTTTTGTTTTTTATTTTGTTTTTGTGGAAACTAACTTGTCTCTGACATACTATGATGGTTAAATTCTACAAATAATAAAGGAAGGCACATCTGTTTTTTTTTAGGCAGAAGATGTACTCACAGCTCAAACACTCATTAAGTTCCCATGAACATATGACTGTACATATGAATTTTTCCTTTTACAAGCTTGAAAGGTCATGTAGTATTTTGGTGAAGCATCCCTTTCCCTTGGGAGAAATTCACAGGGAGGGCATTTTCTTTAATAAAACAAACCCACAGATTTTTTTTTGAGGCAGCTGCACATGTGAGCACACAAATTCATCCCCACATTTCACCCACGCTGGTACTAAAAGAACACTATTATTTGCCAAAAAAGAAACAATCCCACAGCTGCAACCCTCCTGTCTGCATTGGTTTGTGAGATTGAATGGGACTGAATCCAAGTGAATTCAATTTGGGGAGATGTACAGGCTATTTACTTTTTAGGTTGGTTTTTCCTTTTAATATCAACACTATTAATCAGTGCCGCATTGTAGTAATCTAGAGGGCCTCAAAGGCAACCTTGCAGCTGACAGAAGCCTCTCAGGGGATTCTGCGATAATGCAGAGTAATAAGTACTAAGAGCTCACTAATCACTTGGCCACATGATAAGACTATTAATCTTGCCGCCCATGCAGCACAGCTCCGATGGACCACTGCCTTTTGCCAGTAAAGGAAATATTAAAAAGCTCAAACAAGGCAACCCAAACCATAAAGCATTCTTGCAACAATCCATAGATGTCAAGAACCTTGTCCATTCATTTCCAGAAGCCTGGACAGCATCCTCCTTAATGACAATGGATACGATTCATGGCACAATCTCCAATAATACAGCTGCATTCTGATACCTCAAACTGCGTTGCTGTGATGACAGGTCTTTTCTTTTACAGCACCAATCAACATATCTCATTTGAGCATCTGATCAGGTTACTCTCCCCGAGGCTTTGGATGCCAACCAATTAAGATGTACAGCTTGAGGAAGTCTGCATGTATGAACTATGGTTGTGAGAAACCATTTTTTTTTATTATTCTTTTTTATTCTTTTTTTTTTTTTTTTGCTGTGACAGCACAGCGCAAATGATGCAGTCTGCCAGCAACATAACCCTGAGTAGGCTATCATACAGCATACTGTGTGCTGTTATGGTAGCTGAGTTTTCTACCACCTGTCAGTTTGGTTTTAGACAGTGAAGTCACTCTCATGCCACAGATACAGTTAACAAGGTGATCAGAGAGCCTTACACACATATGCAACCCATTTGCAGCTACTTTATTCAAGCCGGATGAAAGTTTACTGATTTACATTTCATCTCTATCATTTAATTGAACTTCATCATTTTTCCACGCAGTATACACTTAATTAGATGCAATTTAATTTTCATTTTAGCGCTTTAATGCAGATCAGATAAGGACTTTTCTTTGGCATTGAAGTTGCTATAACTATATTTTTAGGAGCACATGGATTTATTTTCTTTTTCACCCAGAGTGTGCATCAGTGTGCTGAATTAATGCGTGTCTAAAAAGTGTAAAAAAGTAATTGAAATTAGCTGGAGGTCTTTCTCTACTATTACAAAACTACATTTTAGGAATACCTTATTGGATGTTCAACCAAAACAAATTACATTATCACAATAATGCCAGGAAAACTGTGGTAATATTTACGTACATCTATACAGATATTCAATATTATATAATATATATAATATCTATGGTATCATATATAGATGGTTAACAGCCATTCAGCAACAGTTGATGCCAGATGTTAACTACCAGCCCTGCTGAATGCATTGTAGATAATAGCTTGATTTTTGAGAATGTGGCCTTTAATTTTCATAGATAGCCAAAAGACAGCTAAAAGAGCACTATGCGTTTTAGGTTTTATGAGTTATATTAATCTAAATCCATGAGCAAACAAAAAAAAACAACAACTGTACAACATATTTCAAAGAGCAGCATTAGACATTTTTTGAAGCAGCTGGATATAGATTTAACAAGTGGATAACTGACATTGACTGATCATTTGGAAATATGAACAGTAAAGTACATCATCATCCCACTGTCACAACTCACCTGTATATCTTGTATCTTGTGGAGAAGCCTTGTCGGTTCTTTTCGACAAAGTCAATGTACTCTGGGGAGTGGTGGAAGGGCCCCTTATCTGACAAGAGCCAGTCCAAAGGTCCCCCGGGTCTGTCATTTGGGAGGCTGACTGCTGCTGTTGCTGTTGCACCAGACCGTAAACACAACCAGCAGTGAAGACAGAGGCTGACGACTCCCCATAGAGCCATCAGAGATGTGTGGAAGGATGGGAGGCAGTGGTGGCAGTGGGTGAGGGGGAACTCAGCAGACAAATGCACTCGTCATCAGGTGGGTCCTCCACTGGGAAGACTGGGGTACCTGCATTACCTCAATGGCCCCTGAACACCTTAAAAAAAAGAGCACAAACAACGTAGCAGCAGGTGAAGGACATGGAAGCAGTGTGAAACGTTTGATAAGGTGTACATGAAATTAAAAGTATGCTGCTAGACTTTTAAGATGTTTGAACATGAAGAAATGCTTTTTAAACTTATTCTTACTGTCACCTGACCACACACTGACAATTTTGTGCAAGGAGTCGGCATCACGTTTACTCGTTTATCACCTGGTTATCTATTAATTTTCAAATTTCACTAAGGTTCAGTCCCTTTTGTTTAAAGTTTACAGTAGTCGCTAGAACTGAGAGAAAAAGAAGCAAACATTTATACTTGCTTTTATCAAAGAATTTGCCTGCAAACTACATGTTTAATTTCAAACCTTCATCTGCTCAACACTACTGCAAATACAGTGTTTTTGTTTTTGAGAGATACAAATATATGTGAAAAACGAAAATAGACCACCAGATCAGAAAAATATAGATAACAGCAATCCCAAATAGGAGATACTGTTTCATGCTGTGAATTAATCTTCCTTTGACAAAAGCACAGCTTTTAGTTCACTAATGTTCAGATTCATGGCTTTCTTTGTTTCTGGCGAGTGGGGGTTTTCATTAAAGACTGAGTAAAACAGGACAGATAAAGTCTTAATGATTTAAAGAGGGCTGGATGTAGATATTTCATAAAGAAGAAAAGCCTTTTTACTAATTCAAAATGTGAACTTACTGTGTCAACATCAAAGGGAACAATTGTGCTGTTCTCAATATTGAACTCATCCTGCCTTAACAGTTTACCCTAACAGCAACAGCTATAAAAACAGTAGTATACCATCTCATGCACACATGGAAACATATTCTGTTGTGATTGAAAAAAAAAAATGCTTTGACTCATCTGATCATATTTGTTAATAATTCTGCCCAAAACTCACATTAGTCTCAATCTTCATTTTGAATGCTGTCTGTCAAACTCAGTGACATACTCCCCTATGTGTGTGTGTGTGTGTGTGTGTGTGCATGTATATGGGTATTTGAGTCCCATTACAGTATTCTGATGACAATCTGTCAAGTTAACTCAGCCATGTGACCAGATGTGGGTATGGGGGTTTGAAAAATCATTATAGCAGCATGGCAAGGATGCACAACAGCTGGTTGAATGCTTGAAAGGAAACAGGTTTAAAATGTTATATCAGAGTGTCACACACGTTCATGTACCCACAGAGATAGACTTTAGGGTTAATTATTGACAGTTAAGCATACAGAGGAGCTTTAATTTAGTGGTTTTATTGAGATGAGCTAGCAATTTGAAAACTGATTTGAGTCTGACATTGCTCCCCAGACTGCCTGTTAGTTCTTCTTTTGTGCGTGCTTTATTTGTTGGTGTGCTCATAAACTACTTTTTGTGTTAAAAGTTTTTGAACTCCGATGCTTGTATGAGTCTGCTCTGCAGCATCTACTTCTTAAATATGTACACTATTTCGAACAATAAGTACAAATTGTTGTAAGTACAAATTATATATTTTAGAGTGGGTCTCTAATTAAGTGTCAGGTCTTTATGGGAATATCGGAATCAAGCTACCATTCCATATATGCAATTAGTAACCTACATAATTAAGATATATATATATTGCTCCATTTTACTATATATATATATACTGAACAGCTGGTAGTAAATGCACCTGCTTTTTTGTTTGTCCTCTACAGACAGCAGTTTTGATTTGGAATTTAAATTTAGTCCCATGTAGAACGTGAAATATGTGAACAATAATGTGATACATTTTCTCAAAGAAGTGCTTTCTGTAAAAAAGTGTCAAGAATAATGCAAAGTAACAGTAAAATGGAGCTAATTCTCCCCAATTCCCTTTTAACTTCTTTCGTTGTTGATGCAGTTAAAGAGTGAGTAAGTCTTTTAGCAGTTTCTGTTCTCTTTCCAATCGTGCTGAATAGTTTATTCGCCCTGAGACAGAGAGACTTCTGTCTTCCCAGTTTTTCTGTTATCTTCTGCCATGCTCTATGTTTGAGCTCAAGGATTTTACTCCTCCTTCTACACCCCACTTCTTTCAGCAGCAAAGGGCCACATACTGAGCAATAACACATTTTGTGTGTTTTTGTCCAAATCTGACAACTGAGTAATGGTTTTCTATCTTACACCACTAGGTTAACAAATGCATGACTGAATGAAAATGTATGGTGATGTATATGCTGCGATGAAAATAAAAAAAATAAAAAAAACATCGTACACTTTGAGTACTACAATTGAAAAACTGTTTTGTTTTACATTTACATTGTTTCATTGCAAAGTGTAAGGTATGTAGCATGTTATATCAAAACTGAACAAGGAGGTCATGTCTTTCAACAGGCAACTATCCAACAGCTGATGCAAAGGAAGCAAAAGCTCTGTCTTCTCTGTGCCATCTCTTCCTCCTACTTATGGTCCATTGTATTTTTTGTTAACCCTCTTTCCTCAAAGAACCCACTCTATTCCTCATCTGCATTCTCTCATTTTAATTCATATCCTTCATATTTCACATACATGCTGTGACAGTGTTCTCTGTGAAAAGTAATTTAGCAGGTATAAACCAGTCCTAATATTCACATTACAACCCAAAAAGCCTTTCATTATGCCTTTATCATTTCACAGCACGATATCAGATGTCTACAAGGGAATCATATCACTTTGGGCTTTACACTGCTTTTCATGAAATGATGTTAAAACAATCCTCCATGAATGAGGAAACTCCATAATCAAAAAACATTATATCAAAGGCTGGGGACCCAACGGGAAGGAATTTTCATTTGAGGCAGAGAGTAAGAAGTGACGTTCCTGCGGATCCAGTCAAATATAATTTTGCACAACACACGGCAGCAATAGCCCAGGGCTGTTTGAAACTGCAGCATAGAATGAAAGCTTTTTGTTGGTATGAGGTCCTCTCTATGAATTTGTGACAAGAGTATAAATGATGGGGAATAGATTTCCCACTCATGAGTGCAATGAATGTCTGCATCTAACAGACGTGGATGCCAAGAAAATTATCACAAAAAAACAAAACTTGACATTGTCCATCCTACCATGTTAATTTGTACGACTCTTTCTTAATGTGAAAACATGATCAGTCTTTTTTGCACCAGGCCGTCCTATAATAAAATAAAAACAGTGTCACTTTTTATTTATTTATTTATTTTTCTATTTCCAAAAACACTTATAGTGCCTCGTAGGTTTGAATCTGCTCTCTGAGTGGATTGATAGTCTGCACATGTAGTCATGCACAATACTATCTATGCACAGTACCATGTCATGTCACCTGACAGAGAATTGTTACTTATGTGTGGAGAAGGAACATTTGCACAGAAAACATAATGCTCCTTTTGAGAAATTAGTGCAGAGATTGTAATTTATCATAGAAATAGTAGCTATGACTACCTTCTGTTTACTTCCACAGGGAAGAAGTATCTAAATGGAAGTCATTCCTTTTCCACCAGTTCAATAAACAGAAAGGGAGTTAAACAAATGGCCATTCAAGTGAACCATAAACTATGGACGATGCTCTACAACCAATTTACAACCCCTGCCCATCATAACAGACGTCTCAATAAGCACTGGCAAATGTCAAGTTCTCATACTTCAGCTGGCAATGTCAAGCTTCAACACCCAACCAATTTAACCGCAACACGCCTCATCATCATGTGATTTAGTTGTTGAATTTATAGAAAAAAAGAAAAAGAAACAAGACAGAGACTTTTGTGAACCCAAATGCTCAACAGGTAGAGACTAATAACAGCCTCATTCAGGTGACAATATACAAGTATTAAACTTTGGTTCTGAGAGCCCAATAGGCCAGTAATGATGACACATTTTGTTATGACAAAATGGGAAAAAAAGAAGCCAGGTTTAGATAAAAAAGAGAAAATACTTGACTTTCAAAAGAGCAAAGAGTGTCCTCATTTCTCACGCTTAAGCCACTTCCCATGGAGAGATTTTAAGCTATATTTTCACATCACAGACAAATTTAGGTGGGTGGGTGAGTGTTCAACAACAAGCCGACAATCATTTTGTGTGAAGACTTCAAAGATGCATTTGTCAGCTGGCCTTAAAAATCTTTGATGTTTCCTGGGTGCAATATCACAACACAGTCTGGAGAGGGAAGAACTTTGACAACCACTTTGTCAAAGTCCATGAGGCATCGGAGTGAAACTTGAGCAGTGCTATCTGCATGACAGCTGTGAAGGCTTGTCTGATAGAGATTAGTTAGATGACGGTCAGGTTAAATCTGGCAAAAATGTTATATTTTGTCAGTATTTACTGCTGATCAGTCCCGAAAACCCATTTAGAAAATCAAGAAGTTTGAAACTGGCTTTACAAAGTCTTGCTTTAATGAAGAAGCCATGTGATGAAGACACACAATAGTTCCACCTTTTTGAAAATCCTATTGAAAATATTGTGACTGGAAACTTCGTCACAATATTTTTTATTTTATTTTAATTCAAATGATTCAATGGTCTTTTATGGTTTTTCTTTTTACAACGCTTAATCTGAATGTTAATCATTGAGTTTCGTTATGAAAAAGAGGGGAACAAAACTCGTAGTAACAATTACAACTCTGTCTACATAGGTGTACTATTCTGTGCTCAAAGCATAAGCGTTAAATCTGAAAAACAAAAAGTCCATAAAGGTGTAATATCTCAAAATCCTCTTCCTTGAGGGAAAATGTTTTAAGAGAAAGTCAATAAAGTGATGAAATGTTGAGCCAGAGGCATTTTTCATTACAAGAACTACTGGTGGTTACATGACGGTGACGGGCACAGTATGGGCCCGCCATGTCCTCCAGCTACATATTCAAAACACCTGTGACAAACACACTCCCTCGGTCATAACTTTTTTAGTCTGAGTCATCATGTTGGAAGCAACAGACAAAAGCAAAATGTGATTGTGAAGTTAATTCCCACAGGAGAGGCTGTGGGTGCATGTGTGTGTGAGATGGCTGTTTGTGGTGTTCGCTGGTGTTAGGAAGGAATAACATAACTGCACACTTCTTAGTAAAAAATATATTTTAGTCCTGTGTTTGTTCTGAAAACATATGATAGGGTCATAGAGAGCTTAAACTAAATTGGGAAAACAGACAATGTTGTGGGTAAGATTTGATAACTCAATTTACTTTCATTTAATTGAAAAAATAAATATATAGTGTAATTCCTGGAATGAACCGTTCTATCTGCTTTGAAGCACGTTTTCCAGGCTGTGCCGCAACGCCTTCAGTAACTTTGTTTAACAGCCAGAATTGAATGTTTTCTACTCAGGTACGGGCCTGCATACAGCCTGTTGTGCGGGATCTTGATTCATGTCCCGTCCTCTGGAGGATACGGTAAGCTTGATGAGATGGGGGGACTCCCAAGCTCAGTCTTTCTTGAGAATTTTAGCAGCTGGTTTCACTGGAGACCAGGACAAAACAGAGCATTCAGCCTCCAAACATCTGTTCACTTACTGCTGGATGCCAGCACCCTAATGGTCACCTACCTGGGTTTTATGTGTGTAGAAATGTGTCTGTGTTTGTATCGTGCAGTGTGTCCATATCCATGATTGAAGAACTCAGCACAGCAGATTCCTTTAGTTGGCGCAGCATATGCTCAAAGTGAAATATCCTGTAGTCTTTTTCTTTGTGATATATTAAACTTTAAAAACATTTGAAGGAAAACAATGATAGAAAATGAGATGGAAGGGAGGCAGGCGCTTTACAGGAGGGGATTTAATTAAAACATTTCATTTGAATTTCTTCAACAGGATCCACTTTGTAACTTGTCTGCAAGCCAGCCCTTAAACCATTCAAAAAGTAGGGGAACAGGAACTGATAAACTTTACAACTTCCCCTCCATGCTGACTAATGAGATTTTTGGCCCTAATTAACCTAGTTATCTTTTCCTCCTACAACTGTCAACAATACCTCATATACCACTGCCAGGGGTAAAAGACAGCCTTTGTGAAATTATAATATGGCTGCCAGTTGCACTCATCCGGCTGTCTTACAAACAAATACAAAGAATGAGCTCCTGTGGTGTCCTGGGAAGAAGACATCAAAGGCAAGTAATGTCACCATGAAAGTGCTCACATGCAGGCTGATGAGCCCATGCATTTACAGATCTACAAACATGCATTTTCTAATCACTACACTTAAAACAAAAAAGCACAGAGCAGATATAAAGTGGATGTGTTGAAGGTCAACTGAAAGTTCGCATGTGGTGAGTGTTCCTTCACATACAGTTGGGAACACGTTGTGTTCTCCTAAACTTACTTTAAGGAGACAGCTTCTTCGGAAACTAATTATAACTGGAACTAAAAAAAAAAAGAATACTGAAGGTCTTTAAGACAACAAAATATGTCAACAAAATACGGTCCGATCAAAACTGGGAATATGCTGTAGATCCTGATTTCGAGCAACTCTGTGGAAGCCATTGGAAAGAGAGGGTTAGTCTCTTTTTGAGGAGTGGAAACCTGCAACTGAATACTGCAGTCTGAAATGATGGAGCTGTGACTCACATGGCCCAACATGAGCAGGTAGAACTGAGGAACAGGAATTACAACAGACGTGGCAGGGATAAGAGTTTGTTCCCCAATAGGGACACATTTACAAATGTTAGTGTTCCCTGTCAATTTTAAATGATGCCACCCAGAAAAAAAAACAATGAATAGACCAGTGCAACAGATGCATAACATGAGTGGCCTCACAATGTTTTTATTTTGATTCAAATCCAGCACCTTCTGTCTATTGCCATTAATTTACGATTGATCAATCATATGAGAGAATACATCTGAAACAACACAAAAATAGATTAAATGAATGACTCTTCAGGAAAGCAAATGCATGGGCATAAATGCAACTTGTTTTAGTTGGATATGATGATAACTTGTGACTGAAGATCTATTCACAGTACATTAATCTCAAACGCTAAAAACAATTCTTCAGAAAGTTTTGCAAATATACCACCTTTTCCTCTTACAATATAATCTGAACTATTAAAAGAAAAGCTGTGTTTAGTTGGTGTTGATAATGGGAACTCAAGAGGCTACATTAACTCAAGATAAACAGTTTAGCTGGGTTCGCACTGATATCTATGTGTAAACATGTGTTATTTTCCCCTTTTATTTTCTAATCAGCTAATCAACATTCAATGAATCTTTAAGATAGAATGCATAAAAGCTCAGGCCATTAGGGTGAAAACTTTTAGGTCAATTCTCTTCTTTGCTGTTTCGTCTCTTGCTTCTCCAAGCATAATCTTTTTCCTGGAAAGCTTTAATATGGTTGCATATCACTGAGAGGCTGAGGATATACAGAGAAAGTGACGCTATAAATCACAGTGGAATCCAAATAGATCTTCTCTGCTGGTGGCCTTGTGTCCACATGGACAAAGGTTGCTCTTAAATAAAAGGGACAGATACCTGTCTCGCTGTTCTCTATTGCTTTTCAATGTTATTTGTCTTTCTAACAGTACATCAGCTACCTGAAAAGCCACGATTGTGTTTACCACTGTTGAAAAGTTGTTTTAGGGACATTTCTATTGTCAGTCAGGGCATAATTTTGTTTCGAATGAAACACCCCTGTTTTAATGAGAAGAATTCAGCTCTTGTTTTGTCAAACATGACTGCAAATTTGCTGTAAGAGCACTCCAGTGTGTGTCCATTTTGTGCCTCTGCTGAACCTCCTCACACTCAACATTCAATTACCAGTTGCCTTAGAGAGAGATTTTGGCGTAATGCCCTAGTCAGTCTTAATCTGAAAGATTCTGCTTTAATGCCCGAGTCAGAAATAAGTCCCTCAATGAGATATTTTTCCTCTTTTTTATGTATTTCCCCTTTATTTCCCCTTTATTCTTATCTCTCCATCTTCTCTATCTCCCTAAAGCATATCTTTTTTCATTTTACACTGAACTAAAACTCGTTGGATTGCTTATTATCATAAAATTATGGGCTGTGGATATTGTGGATATTGAGCATATCTTCACAAAACTTGACCCTGAAACTGAGCCTGAGCAGCCAATCTTCCTCTACTTTTTTCCCTACATCTCCCCCAACTTTCCTGACCCTGCATGACTTCACATTTCAAATTAAATTTTTAACCATTAAACCATTAAACGTGATCAATTACAATGCTGTCGTGTTTCGCTCATAAAAAAGCCTCTCATTCATTGCATTGAGGATGTCAAATCACCTTTATCAGTCCATATTACAAAATAACTTATAGGAAACCATTTTACTTTACATTATTTACTTGCTGAGTGTGGCTGTAGGAGGAGGAAGCCAGAGCTCCTTTTTGTTTCTTCCCACCCCTCCCTTCTCCTTTCAGCCATCACAAGTACAAATGGTGCAGCATCCCGCCATACCAGCCACCCAACACCAAACAGCAGGAACAAGAAGTCCTCTCAGGCAAGTAATTCCTGTTGTTGGCATTAGTCTAAATGCCTATAGATGGATCTGTGCTCAGTCACAACTGTCGTGTAAATGTGTTTTTAAGCACATTTGCTCTATTATTGTAAAGAGAACATCTAAATGCAGCTTCCAACAAACAGACAATGAAGCACACGTGATCATACAATGTATTGAATTGTTAAGTAACAGCTGGAACATGTGGAATTAGGAGACCTGCACCTTGTTTTTTTAGTGGTTCTGGTGACACATGAGGGGAATCAAGGGGAGAAATCACAGGGGGTGACTGTGTGCCTTTCAGGCCTGGACACGGTCGGGTTCACCAGTCTCCTGGGATAGATGAGGACAGTGCTGAACAGTGGCCCTGTTGTGGTCCTGTGAACAGCCTGAGCCTTTGGCACTTTTGCACAACACTAGCAAGGAGCAATAAGAATCACAGCAGTGATTTGATGCTTTTTCTTCACCATCAAGCTGTGCAATAATGAAATTCTTCCTGTAACTGAGAAAGTTAGGTCTTGAGCCAACTAACACATAAACCAGCCTACCTTTGTGTCCGTTTGCTTGCATTTTGAGTGTTATTTTCTTTCTTTGAGAGATTTTGACTAATTATCACAGCCTCCATGGTCCTGTGTGATTGCCCTGACTCATGTTCCAGCTTTGGCAGTGACGCTTGGGGGTGAAATGTGTAATTATAAAATCAGTAGGACTTTTTCTGCCATGTTTTTTTTTTTTTTTTTTCCCAGGCTATGACCTAGCTGGTTTACCTTCCTTGCTGTTTCTTGGCAAACCCGGCTCTGTCCGCACATCACTGTGAGAGATCTGATCCTTCACAGGCGAGGATGCCAATACACCCAAAGGAATATAGATTAGAGGTTTTCTTGGAAAGGCAGATAGAGGCTGGCAGTGTGTGAGAGAGTGTGTGTGTGTGGGGGGGGGGGGGGGGGCGATACGTAGATATACAGAAGAAGAAGGGCAATGAATCGGAGCTCATACTGAGAAGACATAAAAAAAGCAAAGTGTGTGTATGCTTTCCTGTCAGTCCCTGCAATTACGTTTTTTTTTTTTTATTTCTCTTTTTCTCTGTGCAGGTGAGACTGTGGACACGCAAATTTGACGAGATCTCCCTGAGTTAACGATCGCTTTAAAGTCAAGCGCTGCAACATCTCACAGATGCCTCAGCACAGTGGAAATCAAAGAGCTGTTCAGGTTGGATACATTCAAGCCGTGCAGAGAAGAGCTAGAAAAACATCCACTGGCATGATGTATTGATTAAGTCTCTGTACTCTGACACAAATTCACCAGATAGAGCAGATTTACAAGAACTCACCAGGGTATGGAACGGCGGATAAAGTTTAATTCTGCCTTTTCCATTCTGTTGCTGAATTTCGGTGGACCGCGGCACCCGAAGTGGTACAGACGCTCATTTTAAAGTAGTTCGGGTATTTCGCGTAAACTCCGTTGAGATAAAATGGAAAAAAACAAAATCAAAACAGCACTCGGGGATCCGATGAGATGTAAAAGTAGTTTGCGAGGAAGGCTGCTCCTGTCAAATCCGATGTAAGGTTCAGCAGAGAGAAACTTTACGAGAGCATACAGCCGGGGTGCGTTTGGGGTGACAGTCAGCTGATCCCAGAATAAATTGAGATTCCTCGAAGCAGAGGCTTTGACCTTTAAGGGATAATGACTTTAAAAAAATAAATGCATCCAGTGGGAGTTGTAGTCGAGAGGACAGACGAGTGGTAGGAGGAGGTGAGGGGAGAGGAGGAGAGACTGGAGGAGCGCAAAAGAGCTGACGATTAGATGATTAGAAACACTATTATTTCAGCCAGAAACAGGCGGGGTCCATCGTAGGACAGATGCGTTGGAATGCGGCTACAGGGACGCGGACAGCCACCACGATAAATATCCCGATGTGGATTCCGCCCAAGCGCCGGTTTTCTGACTTGACCCGCCTCCTGCGCATAGCTGTGTGGAGGAGCGGTGTTGGATCCTGTAGGAACTGTCGGCAGGCGCTCAGCGCAGAACGGGCTCGGGAAACCTCAGCTCTCCCCTGTGCCCCTCTCTCACTTTGTCACATGTTTAAGACACAAGTAGCTCTCTGTAATAGCTGCCAAAGGACGGCAGAATAAGGTGGGCGACATGGCGAGAATGATAACAAGCGTTTTGACAACAATCACCCTCTTTAATTCTCACTTTCAACCTATCTGTTTCTCAAGTGAAATTGCATTGTCTTTTACTTTATGCCTTATTATGCTCTAGCATATTTAATGTTACAATTATGTATAAAGATAAAGGACGGATTTCCCTCTTGAAAGATTTGCTGGTCCACTCAAAAAAGCTCCAAAGAGGTCGTCAGCCCTTAAGTCCTTATCTGTTTGAGCTGCCACATTAGTTTGAGGAGAGAGAAGGTGTGGAGCGTAATGTCTAATCCTCTTCGCTTTTGTCTTGTGAAGCATGCCTATGCATGAACCATGAATCATTAAGTGGCACTGCAAAGCCAATGCATCTACAATCACCATGCAGCAGAGATATAGTCACTGAGTGAACGAATGGATGCTGGCATTTTCATAATGACTATGACAGCACAGATTATAGCTGCGGGGATCAGCGCTCTTACCGGGCACCTGATTTCATTTTAGATTGCGTTGATCAAAATCTGTGCAGGGGAATGTAGTTTTTGAATTGGTCTGGAAAGACGATTCTGATGTATTCCATTGGCTCACGCAGTCTCCAGGGAATAATTAATATAAAGTGAAGGAAAAAAGAGGACGCTTTGTTTCCAATATATATAAAATACAGGTTCACTCCATCGGCAAATGTGGACATTGTAGGTACATAAGACTGTTGCTTAATGAGAATATCACTTAACATCATCATCACCATCATAATCAAATGTCAATTCATATTTAAAATGGCAAAATACAGAATTCGGAGTTATGATCAACCCAAAGATATGCGAGGAATGTGGTCAAGTTGGAAGTGTACTGTATTCCATCACATACGATTCACGGTCGTGGTGTCTTTGGCTCACTTGTGAACCCATTATTCTGATGAGGCACAAGGAAAGGACATAAATCTACTCGGAAACGACTAAAATTAATCTGTGAAAGCCATGTTCTCTTGAAATTCTACAAGCACAGCAGCCCCAGTGTGGTGTTAATTAACCCACTTCCCCCATGTGTTTCAGTGTCCATTTAGTATGCCGCGCCGTGCCGGAGCTGTCCGTGATCCTGGAGCTGATTTATGCCGCGTCCCTGCTGAGCTTTGTGTCTGATCCTGAGCGATACCGTTTTATATCCCTTTGTGTCACTTTTGATCAGAACGTAACAACAAAAAATCTACAACTCTTTAAGATGGTTAACTTAACCATTACTCTAAGTGTATTTCTGCCTTTCTATATTACAGAATTAGCTACACTGACTTAGTCAAGGTCTATTTGTAATGTATTTTAAGCATTTCTACCCCCGTGGAATATGATTGTATGGTTGTTCCCAGGTCAACTCTTAGGCTTATGTGGAAACTGAAGCCTTTGAATAATCTTTTTCTCTTAAAGTGAAAACATGCAAACTCATTTGTCAATACAAATAATGTTAAAGAACCCTTGCAAAGATAGAAATAGTTTTTTTTTTGGAAAGTGTCTGCCTGCACCCTCTCTTTTCTTGGCTATAACCCCCCCATGTACGGTAATTCTATTAATTTCTCCATCAAGCATTAATGACACCCATTAGCATATTAATGAGTGATGTTCATGAAATGGATCTCCATCATGTCTTGTGGAACTGGAGCAACCCACTGGATTTACTGCTTTAGTGTCTTTGATGAGCAAGCAGTGTAACTAATTTACACCTAAGCACAGACCCCTTAAAGGGCCTGGGAGTATCTAGAGAGCATCACTTTCATTTAAGCTCACTGTGGATGAGCACAGAATTTGTCCCAGCAATAGAAACAGGAATACCTATGTGGCATGTGATACTTTTTCATAGCTCTCCTTCATTTGAACTCAAACCTTTAGTTTAAAATGTCATTCAAGTCCATATAAATGATAGGCAGTCATGAACTTTCCTGGGAGAAGTTATACTTGCATAGTTGGTTGTTTTTAGCTTTTTCAATATATAAGTTAATTTGAAACACAATAATGTTGACCTTATTTTCTCAATTCCACGCTCAGTCTTTGTAGATTGTCACGTAGCACGCTAGCTGACTGTCAGGCTCCCATGAACTCTTCAGGTAATATCTTCGCAGTCATACACAAGCTGACCCTTATGTAATTTGACCTTAACTGTCTCCAATATCCCTCAGGCAGCCAGAGAGGACAGCTGATTCAGATAACTTCATTCCTCTGGGCCTGTGAAATGAATTTAGGTCTGTTCAACTAAGAGCCCATTCATTTTGCCTCCATTTTACCGTCTATCATCTCCACCAGAATACCATCACACCAGCAGTTATCTATTCTATATTTAAAACAGGTAATCTTATTTTGTGCAGTGAATGAATACACCTCATACAGATTACTTTAAGCTATTTTGGGTTTTTCTTCTTTCTGTTGCTGCATTACAGATTTGATTGTATATATGGCAGAGCCGGCAGTATCACAACCTGTTTATCGCGGCATATGCATATCTCTACCACCTCATGACAAAAAAACATCACAGAAATAACTTTAATTTAACTGAAAGAGAATAAACAACACCATTACCTTTTATTGACTGATGCAAAACCTGAAAAAACAGCCTCCTTTGACACCACTTCTTTGAAGCTCCAGGAGAAAAAAAAAGTAATTAGGATGCCCAGCGATGATTATTTTTAATCAACGAAAAACTTACAAAATATCATAACCAGTTCCAAGTTGTACCCCTATATTGTGGTTATTATACGGTAAATAACCGTGGAACACTCTATGTAATGGCTCCTGGAAGGCTTAATGGTGACCCCGATGAGAAAAGGAATTAACGTGATACTGAAGGCAACAAGGAAAGATAACCTTCTAAACAGCAATACACTGACACCCATCAATGTTTTCACTGTAGATATCCATCATGATCTCACGGCGTTATTGCCTAACAGTCTGGCAGGTAATTCAGTCAGATTGTGGGAATGATAGATAAGCATAACGTTGGGTAAGCTGCTTTGACAAGTCTTTGGTATACAGAAATCAGGGATCGGGGAGGTGAAATTTAGCTTTTAAAATGAAGCATGATGGTTTGATGGTGTCTGTTTGA
>JABUIW010000023.1:9345415-9350415 GCA_013363375.1 Menidia beryllina | reverse complement strand
GGTCATGAGTTTAAAAGAAACAATTATTACAAATGTAAAAAAATATTAATAAGTTCAGTAAAATTAAATAATACCTCAAGAAATAATGTGTCGTATATAAATGTCTTATATAAATACAAATTATACAAATTAATGTGTTTTAGATTGACAATTTCATTTCAAAGATATTTGAGGATCATGGCTTGAAGCACTTATTTGTGCTAGTTTTGAGATGAAACCCACAGTTTTATTCACATAATTAAGTTTCTGCACACTGATTAGCTGGCTTGGTCTCAGGAATTGTGATCCATCAACATTTATTTATAGTTTTAGTATAGTTATCTTTTGGGGTTTTGCAGAATGTTTACTGAGAAAACGGGACTGTCACCAGTCACTGGCATTGTTATTTCATAGCTACTACAGGGATTTTGTGGCCCCTTAGAAACATTGATTGACAGCAGTGTTAAATTACAAAGAGCTACCAGAAGAGTCTTCTTCCCTCATGGTTTGACTTGTTAAATATTTTTTTCTGTCTGATGCAAGCATTCCTGTATGCCACAGCCTCAATTTAATAGTCTGAAAATGCCCTTGTGCACTGAGTGTATAACAAAATCTGTTAATGCCAAGTTAATTAATGGGACTTTGGCTGCTTTGGCCGAAGAAAGCCATACCATGCCAAGGACGTAATATTCTTTTATGTAAGTGTCGTTATTGATAATAATGGTTTGGTGTCAACTAAACATACTCGTAATGGCCCTCTCATCTTCTTTGTTAGTTTGGATCTCACAAAGTCATGGATTTTTAAAAACTTCTGCCATTCATTTCATTATGACAAGTTGGCATCTGTTTGCTTTCATAACAAAAAGGAGGTTCGTAGCATTCTCTCATCAAATTGGATCAGCAAAAGTCCAATGAAAAATGAGTTTGTTTTTTTTTGTTCCATTTTTATCTAATTTAACATGGTTGATTCAAACACTCAATATCTGTGCCATCAGTGTTTAATGATCACAATTTATTATTTATATTATTCCTTTTTGACTTCACAACAAGATATATTTTCATCCAGTAGAAATTGTTCATTTAAGTTGTATTTTATGGCACGTTTAAGTTTAACCAAAAAAGCTGCAAAGAGAAATAACACACATCTAGTTTTCTGGCAGCATTTGAGTTCTCAAATTATGCTTCAAGATTAGCAATTTATTACAGTAAAATGTGTTTGTGAGACCGAATGAGCAGTAAAAATATCAAAGGACTACATGTCCTACTCGAGTGCATATCTGCTCTCATATACTGAAAGACTTTGCTGTGATTTTATTAGATTTTTTTTGCTGTAGGTGATAACATTATAAGTCCTGTCATACTGGAATTAAAATCACATGCATTTTTTACCTTTCTATTTAATTAAGTCTGAGTTTATCTAGTTAAATAGTTTTGTCTATTGTATTCTATTTCAATTTTAGCACACCTTGGACAGGTCGCCAGCCCACTGGTCAAGGGGCCAAAAGGAGAACAATCGTCCATACTCACAATCATTCTAACAGACAATTTAGTCTGCGGTGATTGAATCACGCCTCCTTTTGGATGAGGGAATGATGACGGAGAACCTGGAGAGAACATACAACTCCACACACAAAGGCCCCCAGCCAGGATTTGAACCAGGGAAAAACTTCTTGTGAGGCGACAGTGCTAACCACCACACCACCATGAACAGATAAAGCATATTTAAAAATAAAAAAACTGTGTCCACATTTTACCATAAGTGGAAACTAGATAAAAACAAAGTAGGGAATATTATGAAGAAAACATAAAGTTGAAAATCAGTTATTATTTTTGACAACCACTTCCTCTTTTTATCAGCTTGAGACTTCAGCTCTTCCTTGTCACCTTCTTTTCTATGCATGCAGTCCCCCTCCCCCCTTTCAATAAAGGTCTTGGGCAATTAAAAGATAGATTCCAACATCTCTCCATTGCTTACAAAGCTTTATTTAATCCAGTTCTGAGGGACAATAATTAATAGTCAAATGACCAACCAAGGCAGTGCATCGATTTGTAACATGGCTTTTCCTTAATAAAACACCATGTCAACTAATCATTGAATTGACTTTGCTACACGCGTGGTATATCTGAATAAAAACAATTTAATTCTAAGGAGAAAGGTCATAAATCATTTTGCCTACCTGTAAACAGTATCGCTTAAAAAGGGTTAGCAGATCTAGCAGATGTAAACAAATGTCCTTTGATCCAATAAACCGAGTACATGCCCTCCAGCTCAGCACAGATACTTTCAGCAGAACAAAGATGCATTGTGCACCTATTATTGGTGTTTGACCATTAATTTTTCTTACCAATCCAACAACCTGATATGAAAAGACAGGTCAAATTGAGAAACATTGTTTTCAGCGTGGTCATCTAATGGCTCTGGAATATGCAGGCATTTTCTCCAATACAGGGCTTGCATTTTATTGATTTCGTTGAGTTACCATCAGTCAATAATTTAGCAGTCACATGATTTATGGAGAGCCATTGCTCAAATCTAAAGCTGAGGAGAGACAAAGCAGAAAGGTAGCTTTGTATAGTTCAGCATATGTTTTCAGTCAGTCAAGTGTGCTGTTGACACTACTTAGTAGATGGCAAGTTGACCAAGAAGAATTTTTAAAAAATCTTAAATTATTACTATTCTTGAAATATTGTTGGTATTAGCAGGAGACAATAACTAATGATGATAAGAAATAATATGAATGGGTTTGAAATGTATCCTTTTTACAACCAGACCCTGGCTGTCATCTTCATGGATTTCATATATTATATATATCCCTTCAACTTTAGCCAATATATTCACGTTCTCTGGATACCAAACCTCACAAGAGCTCTTTATTAAAAGAAAGATGTGGTGAAGAGAGTGGATTGATTTAGGGAAGAGTATAGCTGGGTTAAGTAAGCAAACATAAAAGTCAGGGTACTGAAGTCTCTCTCAGTGGATTCATTTTGAGCCACCATGAAGTCGAGATCAGACTCTCCACTATCAGTCATGAAGAGGGAGCCCTTTGTATGGTCCAGTTTAGCAAGCTTTCTCTTAAAACTGAATTTTAATTGTAAATTCCAAGATAACTTGCTGTTCTCTGAAGGAAAAGTAGACTTTTTCTTCACTTCAACCTTAATTCTGCCAAATTCTGGTACCAAATTGTTCACCCAACATTGACTGTAAGTTCTCCTGTGTTACTCTGAAAGCACAGAGTTCCACAATCAATCGTGTACACTTGTTAAATAAATCAAGGTCTATCCGTCAGTCATTTGGCTTTATTTGAGAGTTGTCAGTAACTTTGAACTTTTTGCAGAAACAAACAAAGACATTCAAAACTGTTTTTACTGCTCCAAGTCATGCTAGTTCTGAATCTGAACCGAAGTCCAGCTGAATTCATTTTTCTTTACAAACTTTACATTCACCAAATAGACATCCCCTGTAGTACCCTCTAAAGCACCAAAACACTTAAGTGTCTTTAAGAATTTAACATAAAACACTTTGACGAGAGCTAGAGTTTTGCTATTTTTGGACCAAAAGAAATTAAAGTATGTTTACCAGTTTGTTTTTTAACTGCAAAACATTTTTTTTTTACAACAGCATCCTTAGATATATATCCAATGTGTCCCTTTCAGCTACTCATATGAAAATGTTCTACACATTAAACAAAAACCCATATTGAGAATTTCATAAATACAAATAATACTTTTATTTATCATTAAACTATAGATTTAGAATTTACAATACATTTTACTGATAGTATATTACTGTAGACATTATATGTAAGTCTGAATATAATGTATCTGATACTATAAATTTAGCCTGTGTATCTTAAATATCTACTTATAAGCTCTTATTTAGGCTACAGAAACTCATTTCAGCTTCTGACCTGTATGTGTGTATGTGAATGTAAGAATATGTCTGAAAAACAAATTGGTGGCTTAATGACATTTCGACTTTGCTGCCATGGTTTTAATTGTGCTCATTCAGTAAAGCCCTGACATCTTGTTCTGTAAAGAGATTAAAAAATCTGAGATTTGCAAGTAGTCTTTGACCCATGCTTTTCTGAAAAGCCTGCACGAATGGCATACATGATTGCTGGTTTAAGGAAAGAGCAAAAAAGGAAAGCAGGTAAATAAATATTTCAATGAAGCTTGCAAAACAACGTTTCTGTATGTATTAGGTTTGTAACATGATTACAGCTGTAAGTAAAGTGATCATTAGCTGACTGTTTTACTGATATCAAAATTTACTACTATAAAATATACATAATACTCCAAAATATGTGTAGGGATTCATATGTTACAACAATGATAATTTATCCATCCATCCTTTTTCTGTACCGCTTATTCCCAACAGGGTCGCAGGAGGGCTGGAGCCTTTCCCAGTATACAATGGGAACATCCTGGAAGTCCATCACAGGGTCACAACAATGATAATAAGAACAATAAGAAGAAGGGCAATGTTTCATTTTATAGATTCTGGCACTAGATCAAAAATATTCAGTTTGTAGTTTGAATATTTTTCAAACATACATGGGAAAAATCTTACATTTCATCAAGTGAGTGAGAACCTCTCTGGGGCATTTTCTGTATGCATTGAGTGTATTCAAATAGGTTTTTGTCTTGTTTAACCCTTGTATGGTCTTCGGGTCAAATTGACCCGTTTCAAATTTTTACAATAAGAAAAATGGTACGAGTATACATTTTTTCTACCTGAAACTCAATGGCCTTACCTTATTTTCTGTGATGAACATGTATAAACAAAAAAAAATATTTGAGCACACATGCTACTATACCCCACACATTTACATCCTTCGTATGGTCTTCGGGTCAGATTGACCCGCATACACAGAGACACACAAAAAACATGCCCACAAGACACACAGACAAACAGAAACATGCCGACAGACACACAGAGACACAAACACACACACACGCATGCTTGTATGCGCACACACACGGACGCACACGCACGCACACACACACACACACACACACAC
>JABUIW010000023.1:9260108-9345315 GCA_013363375.1 Menidia beryllina | reverse complement strand
CACACACACACACACACACACACACACACACACACACACACACATAATGTTGCATTATTATAATCTAAGCAGTGAGAAGCTGTTTGCTCTCACTTTCCCGCACTCTTTCCCACTCTTTCCCGCACCCTCTTTCATGTGTCCACCTGTAAACCCCTTTTTTTCGAATGATTGTCCATAACATTTGATACATCAAACAATTTTCTCGCACTATATTTCTCGCACCTGCCCATCAAGGGGGGGACAAAAAAGATAAATACCACTGCATCACAGTACAGATTCTTCCACCCTCAGTATGACAAAAAGATTTAGCTGTCAGAGAGCTTTGGAGCTCATATTTGAAGAGAGTCAGGAACACAGCAATGTGGAAGAAGAAGATGTCTCCGAATTTGAGGATCATTTAGATATCCATTCTGATTCTGAAAGTGATTCTGAAACTGCAAAAAGTACATCTGTGGTACACATACTGTCAAATTTTGTGATGCATGTGTTTTGTAAACAGGCATGCCTGTCATTTTTCAAAAGCATCAACCCTGTTGCAAGTATTTCATAAGATAAAAGTTATTGATTGTTGAAGTTCCAGTTTATGTATTGAGAGTTTGCATTCAAAGTAATAAATGTTAATGAAAACATTGTCCCACTTAAACTTTTCCAAGATAAGCATGATCACATAGTGGATATTTAACATGAATTATAACCTTATGACAAAAAAACGAATAACACTTCCATTGTTAATTGTGTTCCAGGAGAGACTGATTGCATTCCCTAAACATATATTTTATCTCAATTGTTTGAAATGTAGATAAAGACAACATTTTTAAATAGATTATGAAGTAAAATTTTATTTCACAATGGTTTTTAAAGCCCCATATATGTCACGGGTCAATTTGACCCGAGGGATACCAGAGGGTCCCAAAAGTGAAGACAATACAAGGGTTAAGAAATACTTGTACAAATGTTTTGTACAATTTTACAAGTATTGCGATGCAAATGTTTTTTGTTTTTTTAACCATAACAATTTTTTTCAAAACATTGTAGAGTAAATGGGGAATTTCTACATCCTACTTTCTATCCCACAATAATTACCACATATATAAATATTACTCAAAAACATCCTTTTGTTACATTATTGTATAGTGTCTGTTAAAACATCATATTGAATGAATAATGGAACATTTACACTTTTGTCATAGTGTTGTGTTCTCCTCAGTTTTTCTGTTATTGTAGTTGTGGCAGAGTTATTTTTCTGGCTTCTCTCCAAAGACGCATTGCCAAAACTCAATTAAGAGTTACATCAACGTCTCCCAGAGGTCAACAGACTTGAGTTTAATCAAGGAATCTCAAATTAGAGAATAGGTCACAGAGAAACGAAATGTGGCTTACAGAATAATGACATATTAAAGACAAATTGAGTGCTTAGTGGCAGTATGCCACCAGGATCATTTTGAATGGCACAAATATCACATTTAAAAACTCAACACCACAAATTCTGTTGAGGTGGAGAGGAGATGCTGCAAATGTAGGCAGGTTCAAAACAATGAACAGAGAAAGTGATTCCAAAAGCGATTTGTGCTTGAGTCGAACATTGTTGATGGTAATATGTCCTTTTTCCTCTGTAAAATGCATGTGTGAAAGAACATAGTAATAGCAAATGGGTTATGATCAAACATAAAATAATTTGTCATGAGAAATGTCTTTGGAATTGAGACACAGTCTCTCCATTCAGGTATGCAGAAATCTGAACGATAAAGTTATACAAAAAAAATAAACAAGTAAGATATCATAAATTATGTTATTTATAATTACACATTTACTATTTCATATTCTCTTTTACTGCCGTTCTAATTGTTTCTAAGATCATGATAATATTATGTGTACGTGCGCTTGTAAAAAGTAATTTGACAAGCAAAGGAAAAAAAACAAACACTATCTTTACCATGGGATGCTGTGCTCATTAAGTGTTTAGGATTAATAAGGTGGAATAAGTATTTTTCCTTGATTTAGATGACTTGTTTATAAAATAGCTTGCAATAAGTTGAAGTGTTTCAGTATGGTTTCCAAAAAAAACTCTGACAGTTAACATGGCTGGATACATAGAAAAAGATTAATTACCAACTCCATGAGGAGAGTTTATGACTTATCTTTAATAACAACAAACTAAAAAAAGGAAAATAATGGGCCTGACTAAGCTTAACAAAAAATACCAAATTTAATGCAAACGTATTGCGTTAACATCCTAGTCAAAACGGACTCAATCTTTCTTTTTTTTTGGATAGACTGTTTTAAAATAAGCCCCGTATTTCAAACTTGAATTAAAGTATACCTGGAAAAGGTTATAAATATGAATTATTGAGTGTGTTTTTCTTTAACAGTGACAAAAACATGCTTGATCCATAGAAACAGAGTCCATGATAAGAGTTTATGTACTTTCCTTACTAAGATTTTTTCTTTGCACTTATTTGTGTTTTTTTCCACAAGAAGCTGTGTCTATCTAATTTTTGCAGAATGCACTCACCTTTACCACAATCTAACCAGGATCTACAATTTCCTCGGTGCCTTCAGAAACACTTCTACGGCTGGGTTTGTCCCAGCAGGGACACTGTCATTAACAAGGATTCCTGCTCAGAGCCTCAAGCCCTAACTGTCCTTAAAATGTGTATGCAAAAGTGAGAAATTAGCAAATGTCAATCACTACCTGACTCTATTATCAAGGGGTGTCAGTTGGAATCTAAACCAGCCTCGGGGGCAGGGATTGATGCTCGAACTCCTTCCTTTACATCAACATACAGTGAACACCAACTTATTATAATATGTTCATAGTTTACTTTTGCCCAGGGTTATTCATAACAAGCAATCTCCTCCTGTCACCTTGTTTGCTTAAAATGACAACTAGAAATTGTGGTGGTATATCACTGCAACAGTAGGTGGCTACAACAACTGGCCCTGTCTCTTGAAAGATTATGACATTTTACAAATAAACAAGTGTAATGCTAAAGCAGCAATGAGATTTGGTACATATTTACATCTTTAGGAGTATTGAATTTGGGGTACAGCCCTCCATTTCAGATGTATTCATTTAAATGTAACAACTTAATTTAGGATTAAACAAAACGTTAGGAATATGTGCCTGTTAACTGACAAAGCTTTAAACCCCCAAAAACTATTTTTGGAGTGAAATGCAACATACAGCAGGAGTGGTAAGTAGAAGAGTTTCCCTCCATTCAGTCCTAAACTCCCCTGACTAAGCTGTCTCTAATTAAGGTTTGCCTCATTATCCCTAATGTACTCAGGTTGGGTCCACAGTTACTTCTGCACTGGAGTCTCTTTGGCTGGAAGCAGTGTAGTCACCAGTGTAAATACAAGCAGTATAAAACATGCATAATTTCCATGAAAATGTTGGCAAGTTCATGTAAATGCAACAAACACTTATTTTTTATATTTTCAACCTTTTACAGACACACATATAAAGGAATAATTTTCAGCGCTTTTTGAAGCCCCCATTAAAATAAAAAAGTTGGAATGCAGCACACTCAAGTACAACTGGAAGATGATGTATTGTTTGTATCTTCCATGCATATTATTTTTAATTGCAGGCTTTTAACAACCAATACGGTCTTTCATATATTTGGAAAATAAATATTTTTTTTCTCTCCACAAGCAATGAAACATGGACTCATTGGACCACCAAATATATTTCCAGGATCTTCATAATCAAATTAACACATACCTTAATACCCATTGTTTGCCATAAGTTCCAGAGCTTAACTCAACCAGTTTTGCTTTGTTTGACCATTAAAGCTCCAGGTCCAGCACTGATAAATTAGGGATACGCGCGCTGCTCCTCCCTACATGTAAACACTTGGCTGAGTCACAGATGTTGATGGCACAGGTTGTAGATGAGAAACCAAACAAAGCATGTTAACTAATTGAAATATTAAATGATTACTGTAACACAACAGTTTGGAGCACCACCAATGGGATTAAAATGGCACTAAATTTTGTTCTCCATCACTGCCCGTCACAGTAAATGTCCATGAGGATAATTATAGTTGAAGGAGAGAATACCTAAATTTGAAGAGGATTAAGTGCATTGTTAAAAACTGAGTTAAATATAAAGACAAAAATAAAAAAGTTTAAAGGAACTACGCTGAGTGGAGTTCAATGTTCAGAGTCAAGATAACAATCTGAACAAATCCAAGCACTGCTACATTTACTTATTTAATTACCCTCCTTATTTTACATTGCAGCTGTTAAGCAGTTTCCAGATTGTGCTCTCACTTGTGTTTCATGATGAATTTATTTTTTCTCTTAGAGTTACATTTTCAGACCTGGAACCTTTAGGTAAAATTAATATAGATAAACTGTAAATGATGATTTTGATTCTTTATTCATTTTAGTGGAGATGCCCAAAGGGTATTTTGTAAGAGCTCAGAAAAAATCTTTACAACACAACAGTTTGAAGAATTCACAACTTTGTTGTATATTGTATTTTTTAAATGGTTGCAAATAAGAAATACACAGTGCATGCTTAGTGCTACAATGTTAAAGTGCATCCATACAAAGCCTAAATCCCCATAATAAAGCTTCTGCCTGTGAATAGAACTAGATTTGGTAAGACAAGAGTTGCAATGATTTACATTGATTATGTCACACTCTTGTTATGGAGAACCAATCTCTGAGAATTAACTTAAGTTCCACTGCTCTAATCATTTTAACTATCCAGCAGAGATGAAGGCAAGGGTAATCAATATGGCTTCGACTGAGACCATGTGGGGGCCACTCCATCAGTTATTTCCTCCTCAAACAGCATTGGCAGATGGATTTGACCCCCCCCCCCCCCCCCATCTCGAGAAGAAAAGAGCATCTAAACTCTTGGTGGCCTTGCTTGCATGGTTTCAGCAGTATTGATGAATATATCACAGTGTGTTCAGTCAGAAGGAACCAATCCGCTTCTTTTTTTTTCCTTTTTCTCTGCCAAGCGCTGATTTGGTTGTATATCTTCCCATGGACCACAATGCGATGAACTGAAGTAATTTTGAATGCAAATTTCTCCAGGTTTAAATGGAAACGCTACGAACACCAAAATGCATCTAATCTGCTTAAGGTCATGATAGTCACTATGGCAGTGACTGACTGGTATGATGTTTGCATGGTATGGCAAGACATTATCAAGAGCAATGTGACTGTTACTAAAGTGGTTTGTAAAATTATATACATTATTATATATTATTATATATAGAATTATTTTTTATTTTTTTGACAATACTTACTACCTTTTCTTTTTTTTCTTCTTATCTTTTTAATGTTGGGCTGAAATAGTGATTCTGCCACTTCTATACTTCAATAAATGTGTATTTCAATCTGTAAAGACTCACACAGTAATGAGAAAGTTGTTTGTCACTCTGACCCCGGCTAAAGATGTGGAAGCTGTGATTGGCAACGAGCTTGGATGACCATTGTAAAATTAGTATTAGAGATGTCTTCCCCCGGGATCCGGACACTGGTGGTGGAGAGGAGGCCAGAGGAGAAGGAAACCGGAAAGAGTCTTGACAGCATGATGGAGGAGATGGGGTGGAGGAGGGTCAAAGCTTAACTGAAAAGCAGTATAGTTTGTGAATGAAAGTCTTTAAAAGTGGAGCCTTACAGGATGATTGGCTGAAGAGGGATGGGAACTTGACAGTGATTGGCTGGAGCAGAGGTGCATGATGAGGTAATTGGATGCAGCATGAGAGGTTGGGGTCTTTCAGTTTGAATTTGCATATAAACGTTATCACGATGCTGAGATAAAAAAATAAAACAAAAAGTGTTTTTATGAGTGCACTTTTAATGGAGGTGTCCAATGCCAAAATAATGCCCATATTTAAACCTACAACCCAGATGGCTTGAGCAGAAGATGTCTGAGATTCGGGGCAATATGAATACTGGGAAAAGGGTTTCAGAGATAGTTTAAAATAATAAAAATAAATTTCAAGCATTATTCGGTTACATTGAATGTATTATCTGACTACAAAACTTCAGGAGTAATAAAATAAAATTTAGGAAATAGGTCACTAAAAAAATGTTAAGGTTGTCTACAATTTGGTTCTTGTTTCTGGTTTGCCTTTCCTTATGTGCTCACAATGTAACTGAATGTAACTTAAACCTTCAACATCAGACATGACATGGCTGTATAAAAAAGGCTGCTGCCACAAATATGTTTGGATAAAGACAAAAATGTAATTACAATCAATATGAGAATAACTTTTTTTCCCCACTGGTGAGAACTCTGAAAACTGCAGTGTCTATAACATGTCTCCACGGTTGTTGTTATTCTGTTGAGCAGGTCATGCTTTGATATTTTCTGCCGTACAGTTGAATCCGTTTAGTTGCTACACAGTGTACTACTCAACTGGTTTTACCGTGGTGTCTGGTGTTCATTTGGAACTCTTCCAGCTTGTTTGGTTGGGGCCTTTATGTTCCAGTTGTAGATGTTTCCTGGGAGCACTGATGGAATGAGGAGAACGTTTTTCAGCCGTGCAGTTTCAGGAACTACAGTAGCTTTCACATGCATTTGGGTTGTACTACCCTATGGAAATGTGAAAATGGTAAAACACATTATGAACTGTGCATTGATTAACAATACACAAAATGAATGTTTTTTAAAGCACTTTGAAAGTTAATTACATAGATATACATGTGAAGTGCTGCTGAAGCCATCTTAAGCTCACAGGTCCCATAAACGCCCCTCATATTTATGACGGATGTTAACCCAGCACTTGAATAAACCATTTTCAGTTCTGAGGAATATTTCAGATGGCATGTACCTACATTATCATATTATTTAGGAAACAACTACTCTGCGTATAAAAAGAGGAAAAATTCAACTGGAAACAGTTAGCTGCTGTTTGGTTTGGCAGAGCGTGATTTGAAGCAGAAGACAAAGATGCAATATGCCAAACTGCCTCCTGCTGGCAATCTACTCTAACTGATAATAGATACAGTTTTACAGCTAATCACCACAGAACCGTCAATTCACGCAGATGAAAAAATCAACCAGAAGAAATACACACTGCGCCCACACCATTTGCGTGTGTTAAATCAAATGTTCCAAATAAACCTAACTGAATAAGTGACCTGATCTCCCAACATATTGCAAAATGAACAAAAATATACACTTTTCAGATTTATTCAAATCCACTGAAACATAATTTACCTATCAGTCCGAGCCACAAGTACTAATGAGTTTGTCTAAAATGTGACAGTGTTTGTTTTTATTTTTAGGCGTGATTAGGTCTGATACATAGATTAACAAGATCCCATTGTGGAAAATAATAAAGGACATTTAATAATATCACAGCATGTGCAGACCTGATGGGGAAAATGGGTAGTGATTGCCTTTTTAAAGTAGCCTGCCATTTGGAGGTGTCATCATGGAGAGGCTGAGAAGTCATTTACTCCTGCAATATCTGTGTTTAGCAATGATTAGTGTAATTTAATTGAATATCCACTTTTTGGGGTTATATAGATATCCTCTTTTAGTAACTTACATATTTTAACTGTTGAAAGCATATTGGCATTTTACCTGTAATTTGGATAGGTGTTTGTCTCCACTTAAGTAAAAGGGCTGTTGCATAGTATTTTCAGAGCCAGCTGATTGGTTGTGACATGATGTATTTTTCAATATATATATATATATATATATATATATATAAAACAGATGCAGGGCTGGCAAGCAAGCAGAGAAATTTTAAGAGAAGCAAAGTCAGAAAGAACGAGGAAAGAGAATAGGGAGAGGGACGGATTGTGGGGGGGCTGAGAGAAATAATCACTGTGAGAGGAATGTGCTATCCACAGGGGCTCCTGCTAATTGCCTCGCTCATGAGTTTGTGGGACATGTTAGTCGGCTACTGGATCTGGATCCAACACTGCTGCCTCAGGGGTGTTGGCATCTCGGTTCACCAGACAACAGCTCAGTTTGACATGGAGTTTTTTTTTTCTTTTCTGCCCAGCCATTGCAGCTTTCTTCCCCTAGAGGTTTACCCCCATCAGAAGTGGCCTAGCTGTGATGGATTGGCATCCTGTGAGTGTCAAACTGCTTTACAGCCCTTTAATGAGGCGATCAGGCGGAGGGAGCAACCACTGCCATTGCCACTTTCGGTTCTTAAATAGAAAATCAAAACAGGTAAAGTTTCATTTAAGCAGTCTCTCAGAGTAAGACTAAAATAACGCCACCAGGTTCTCACACGTCTTCTCAATACAGAATGAAAACAGAAGTATTGCTACTTCATGCGTTCATATTTTCATTTTGAATATCAATTACTAAAGAGATTGGTGTTTCACAGTTCCCCAGTATTGCAGTGTACAAAATTAATCAAATGATTAAAAAAAGAAAATCTCAAAATCTTGCCAAAAATTATACAAAAAAAGATCTTGTACTGCATAACTAAATGAGGCTTTAGCATGAAGATAAAAAAGCTAATTCCTTCCTAATTTTAACCCATTAAAGCCTGATCCAAGACAAAATAGAGAGAACTGTTTTTAATGCCTTATTTTGCCCTTTAACAAAATATGAAAAAAAAATTAAACAGACAATTTTTTTTAATATTCATAATGAATTGCCATGCAATAAGTCAAAAGTATTGTCTTGTAGTGTTCTGCCTACTGTTATCAGGTATATCTGATTGTGTGCACGAAGGTTTTGACCAAATATCCTACCATTATATGATGAGAAAGGTCCCAGATTAAAAACATTTCAGAAACCGTAAGTATCTTAAAGTCTTTTTTGATCAAATTCATCATCAGTAAAACATTTCAGAGCCACTGGAAGATAAATTCATGCAAAAAAAAGAAGTGATCTTACAATGTTCCGTTTAAGCTCCTAACTCAGAATTATCTTGTGCAGAAACTCACTCAAAACATGTGCAAACATCAAGCTACGTAACTATAGAAACAGAAGCAACGTGAACCCTGTTTAGGAAGAAGTTCTTCAATTATGCATGAAAGAAAATATGACAGAAAACAATTATTTAGACTGTGTCAGCTGTCACAACAGTAATAAGCCTGCATATAATCTATACCCCATCAATCGAGATGGTGCAATTTGTTGGAAAGAGGTGCAGTCTACTGTTTAAATCAATCTACTATGACAATGAAAATATTTCAAATGATTAACAAGAAATAATTGTTTTTTTCTTATTGCAAATAACAAAGACCTCTTGAAAATATTCTGCATATTTTTCTTTCCCATACTGGTGTTTTGCTGTTATTTGTTGATCCATGAAGCCCGGGGAAAAAAGTCTGAATTATGTGAAGCATCAAGAACCCAATAGTTGTCTTTTTTTAGAGATTCTTATGTATCTTTTCAAAGATGACCTTAACACATGTACTGGGGAAGCCAGACATTAAACTACCAATTAAATTACTGATTGATGAGCTCATTACCCCATGAGCCATTTTTGATGCAATACAGAACATTAAATATTTACCAGTTTCATGAATCTATATCTTGGTAATGTTGAGCAATAGGATAATAAGCGGCAGGTAGTAGAAAAAACTACAGATGAGACATAATCTTGAGGATGACACATCAAACAGTAGTGATAATAAAAGACTAAAACACATTGTTTCGCTTTATCTCACAGCTCAACTGTGCAGAGAGAGTGAATGTTCTGAGTTATTTTATCAGAACTTTTCCTCAGCTGCCAGCAAACAATCAATTTCATGCTGCTATAACACTTAGAAACTCATTTTAATAAAGGAGCATAAAGCTGCTCCCAAACTGCTTCAGTCAAATGAAGGCCATTATGTGTCTGGCTAAAAAAGTCAGAGCGTATTGACAAGGAAGCTCTCATGTTTGCCACAAATACAAACAAATCACAGCAGATTAAAATCTGTCCATATGTGCGTCAATATTCTGTGTTCATGAAGCATTTGAGTCATGTAATTACACCTGCAACTGTCAGAACTGGTAAAAAGTTTGGAGTACAACAAAAGTCCATTGTTTCATTGGACTATGCAGTGACACATCTGTGTGATGGTATAATCAAAGGAGGGTTTCCATCTAAGGAAGACAAAAGAAAAAAAATCACACCATAAATGAAAGGATTCCGCTTTTAATCATTTGGTGTGATTACAGAAAATCGGACTGCAAGCACTCCCGCCAACGTCACTGTGTCCATGTCCTCTGTTCGTTTGAGAAAAGTTAATAAAAAAAGAAAAAAGAAGGCTATACCACATGAAGATCATTATTTTAAAGCAAATGATGGGGAAAACAAACTCTTTATTCCTGTGCCAATTAACATTAAATGGGAAATTTGAAAGAAAAGATGTAGTTGATGTTGGCTGTTGATGTTTTTACATGAGACTCACTCTGCAAAAATCTCAACAAACTGGACCCAGCAGTCGTGGCTGAAAAGAGGGCCGTCCAACACGTATTTTGAATCCTCAGAAAAGGCCACAAGATGGCTTTGGTTAAAGCCTTGGCAAGGGTGTCTGATGCTGAGAGACCCAAAACAGAAGTTTTGAAAAGTAATGTTTGGTACAATTTTGACAAGCAGGTCACATAAAGAGACCATGATTTTACTTTTTTGTCACAGTATTATGTTGGCCCAAAGTTTTTGGTGGAAGTCCCAAAGTCGAAGTGGGAGATCCCATGGGATTGATAAGTGGTTGTAGCAATTGATGGCAACATTGAGAAAAACAAGGAGGGGTAAGCTGGAAAAATACTAAGGGGCGTAAGTAGGAAGTAAAACAAGAAAAGAAATATATATTTACATGTATAAATACTTAAAGCATATACAGTATATATGTTGAACTGAATGTGCCAGGTGTGTATGTGTGTGCATTAGAAGAGTATTAGAGATAGTAAAAATGAGTTTTGCAGAGTCCCTTATCACCATTTCGTTATACCATATGGCTCCATGTGAATTGCTTACTGTGCATCCTGCAGATCTTCATTCTGAATTTTTAAATTGATTTGTGAGACTGAAGTTTGGATGATGTTACTGCCAGTGGAATGCTGCTCTATTTGCAAAATGAGTTCCTAATCCTTTTGCTCTGCAGCCAGAGGGACTTTGATACTCCACATGATAGAGTCTGTAAAGAGCACAGCAAAAGGTGATTATGTTAGGTGGAGAGTGGCTTTGAAATGGATAACATATTTTAGCCTGGCCCTATGGAACCAATTGTAAGTCCCCAAAAGTGCAAGCTCTGCCTGACCAGCATGCACCAGCTCACCCAAAAAAGCCCTTTAAGAATTTATGATTTATATTAGTTCACCTTTTAGTTTGAAGGACTGTGAAAGGGAACTACCTTTCAGCATTTTGGATTTTTATGATATTTCATATTACACAGTTATTTCATATTCCACAATTAAAATCCTTGGTTTTAAAGAATATACACATTTTCAGTAATTCAAATATGCAGCAAAAACATCTTAATTAATAAAAACATTCAATTTATTAATTATACGATGATTTTAAGAACATATTTTAAACCTACAGTTAAATTAAGTTTTCTAACTTTTTTCTTCTTATGAAGCATTTAAAGATTCGCTCCCATATGTATTGTAGCTTATATTTTGCGTACTGGACAGTGGGTCTGTATCCCTCTGTTATCGCTGAGAAGAGCCCTAAAACTTGGTTCATTTCCATCCAAATGTCAGGTTTTATTAATCATTTATGTCAGGGGCCTTCACCATCTCATGGTTCTGCCAAAACCTAGCACCACAGTGCAGCACACCACCCGAGTCTCAGTGGGGTTGTCTTCATTGGCAGATTCAGTGATGAGAATTTAGGACTTCAGTAAAGAGAGAGGATATTGAATGGGTGTCATCTGAGCTTCACCAAATTAAATAATTTCTGCATAGATATGAGATGATCCAAAAGTCTAAAGTAAATTAGGAGAATTCATTATACTTCCTGTGAGTGATTGACATTTCTGTCAGATGTCATGTTCCAATAATGGTTTATCTTAACTCCATCAAATAACAAATTGAAAATGAAAAGATTTTAAGTTATTTTTTACTGGATGCCATGGAGAAAGAGTCTAATCGAAGTATCTTGACTGCAAACTTATGTGAATTTAAGTCAATAAACTTGATTGAATTGTGCACAGTATGTTAATATGCCATTATTAAACCATTATTAATCCAAATAAAGAAAGTTCTAAGTAAAGTTGATCTGTCAGACTCATCATTCAAAATAGGTCTTGCTTGATTTACTTCTGCATCACCTGCATTTGTAATGATATGGCTTTATTGCTGATGATTGATAATGGCAAGGTGTTGATTTATGACATTTAATCTAATTCCGATGATAAAATAAAGATGAACAAAGTTTGTAAAAAGTTTTCTCTGAAGAAAAAATTGATAGATAAACATTCTGTAACTGACTTTTTAAAAATGGTTTTGTATGAACTGGGCATGTTTTGAATTTTAATTTGTTTGATTAAATTGAATCGAAGTGCTTTTTTATGTAATAATTTAATTCTTCAATGAATGTTGTCTTTGAAGTACCTTGAGATTACATTGTTGTGACTGTGAAGTTATATACAAACTGAAATTAATTTAATTCAAATTAAATTGATTGTACTACTGGTAGAATTCACCTACGCAACAAAAAATTACCTGGCTAGAAAACCATTCAAACTTTTTAAATGTAATTCCCCTTCCTCTAGTGTTCCGTAGAGGTTACTCAGTGCATTTATTTTCCGTTTTCAGTTTTAAAGATAGGAAATAAACATCTGCTCTCTATTTTTCGTTACTATATATCCTGCAGATTTCCTTTTGTTTCCCTGTTGATGTTTTAGTCTGTTAACCACAAAAGTTGTTCATCTACTTAAGGCAGAAAGTCTTGTGTGTTCCATTCTGTTTGGTTTTTGCGGCCATCATATATGGATTTGTGGCTTTTCTTAATAACATGAACTGGACAAATTTTTTTTTCTAAATCTCCTTCACAGAGCCTTATGACAAATACAGTGACTTTGATGTGACATTTCATCAAAGCAAATGTTTGAATTTTTTCTTTTTTTTGTTTCATTTGTCTGTTTAGCTTCTCTTGCTTTTCTGCAGTCAGGGAGAATATCCATCCATCCATTATCAATACCGCTTATTCCCTCATGGGGTTGCGGGGGGAACTGGAGCCTATCCCAGTGGTCAACGGGCGAGAGGCAGGGTACACCCTGGACAGTCCGCCAGTCCATCGCAGGGCCACACACAGGACATACAAGGACACACAACCACTCACACTCACATTCACTCCTAAGGGCAATTTCCCCAATCTCCAATCAACCTAACATGTAGGTTTTTGGACTGTGGGAGGAAGCCGGAGAACCCGGAGAGAACCCACGCAGACACAGGGAGAACATGCAAACTCCACCCAGAAGGGCTCTGGTTCCTCCCGGGATTCGAACCCAGAACCCTCTTGCTGGGAGGCGACAGTGCTAACCACCACACCACCGTGCCGCCCCAGGGAGAATATAACAGTGTTTTTGTGAGGTCATACTGCAGGGGAGAAGTCTGTGACTCCTGTGCATCCTGGTCTCTAACTTGTACTCCGACTTGTCAAGCTTCAAGATAGATTTGGCCATTCACACTTTTACATCTGAGAAGTCTCCATTTCCGAGTCGGATAGACGCTTTCTGTACCAGTTAGAAAGACCTAGCTAGCTTTTGCTTGGTTATCTGTAGAACATATCTAGAGAAATGGTGCTAAAACAGAAAAGGGAGTGTTTAGGGTTTATACTATAAGAATAATGTCAGAGATATGGAGTGATCAGTGAAGACTGATGAATAAAAGAGGTCAAACAAATGAATACATCTTAACACGTTACCGCTAAATCATATTTAGCTTCTCTGATTTGCCAGTAAAAATATTAGTTCATAATGCTTCATCTTAGTTATTATAAGTAAGGATTGTGATTAAATTAATAAAGGAAACATATCCAAGAGAAAAGCAACAGCACTAAATTGCAATGTGTCATTTGGTCATTTTCCCTATTTCCCTCAGGAAAATGAGTCAGATTTCCGCATAAAATCTAAATAAAGATTCAACCAGGATCTAAACCACAAAAAAAAAACACTTTTAACCTGCAGATATCAGAGCCAGTGGATAGAGGTGCCTTAGCTTGTTGCATTCGTGTACATGCAGTTTTCTATTTGGCATTTCATGTGAGTGCATGCACATAACCCACAATTGTTATTCTCATTACTGTTATCGTCATTTCCCACTGCAAGTCATCATTGTAATGACTATCATCATTACCTACAGTTAAATTGCAGACAGCATTACAGAACCTTGCTAATAAGGTCTTTCTAAAGCAATAACTTACAGATAACCGGGGAAAACAATTAAACTTGTCATTCATTATAATATTGCTTCACTATTGTTTTCATTCAGTAAAGGCCCATTAATCACAGTGCTCATCAAAGTAGGCACTAAGACCTTAAAAGACATCTACTGAACAGAATGAGTCGTTATTTACTAATCTCTCAAAAAACACTAAGAAACTGGAACACTGAGGAAAAGAACAAAAAGGATATACATAAATGTATAACTACCTCACTACTCCGGCAAACCATTTGTCACCTGTGGGTCACCAACAACACTTACTCTGAACGCTAATCTTCTCTGTGCAGATGTGATTCAGGCTGGTTTGAATCGTATATTCCATATTCATGGAAAACAAAAAATCTTGCTTCTCTCTTGAACATTGTCTGCAGATGTTGTGTTGTATCAATGAAGAATAAAAATATGTTGTGGTAAAATTGGCTTCATAGAATATTGAGGGCTGAATATTTCAACAGGTAATTGTAGAGCTAATTGCTGTCGACTAACAGATGGCGCAATAGTGTAGAAGCTGATTACAAAAATTTCCTGGCAAACTTCCTGGATTGCTCATGTTTTTAAATCACTGAATATCTTAGCGACCCAAGTTTTGTTGATGTTTATTAAGTGCCTAGCAATAATGACCACTGAATG
The DNA here is from genome assembly GCA_013363375.1 of Menidia beryllina. Taxonomy (NCBI): domain Eukaryota; kingdom Metazoa; phylum Chordata; class Actinopteri; order Atheriniformes; family Atherinopsidae; genus Menidia; species Menidia beryllina. Next base: position 9,330,362 of record JABUIW010000023.1, on the reverse strand, counting down.
AGAACATGATTAAAAGAGAATGCATAAACTTAAAATACAAACTACATATGCCAGTCAGTAAAAGTATGTTAAGATTAAATAAATAAAAAAAAAACCCTACTGAATCCTAAATCCCTCAAATTTACATCTGCAGCATTTGCATGACTAAACACACACACACACAAACAAAAATCAGAAAATAATTAATTGTCTTATATTAGTCACGTTAGGCAAAATATCCTCTAACTTTATCGTTTGGGATGATGGATTCCTAAAAAAGATTAACTCCACCTTTGAATTGGTCATTAAATGTTGCTCATGTATGTATTGCTTTGCTGCTGACCGTATGCACATCCCAGTCACAGAGAAAAAACAAAACAAAAAACAATGCAGATAACTGGAAATAACATGGAACTGGCAGTAAAAGGCAGTAAAGCAGATTGTGTGTTATCACGCATTTTACTGAGAGCACATAAAGAGAGCTGGGTACAGCTTTAAAAGTAAGAAGAGCTACCAGCAGTTCACCTATGAAACAGGGTAATGTTCTACATGATTGAGTGCCATGGGTTTGAATATTTAAATGACAAGTTCTTTCAGACATGTTTCAGATTACATTATAGAAAAAAATTCCAGGAGATGAAACTGCTCTATAAATTTGTACTGTGCAGTTTGCATTTGGCTTGTGATCAGTGTTTTTAGTGTTCTTCAGGAGGCAGGTAGACCAGTCGTTTTACTTTAATTTGTTTTTTTTCTGTCTGTTTTTTGTTTTTTTCCACATTGGTCGCCAGGCTATATCCCTATCCTATAGTTATTGTCCCAGACTTACACATGACTTTCACATGCTGTTTTCATCAAATATGTGTTTTATAAAGCATACTTCAGAAAAATAATTTATTTTTCCTTTCCATAATATCCTATCAAATCCATGTGGGTCAAGCATCTCTAAAATCCGCTTAAATGAATCTAGCAAGTTGTGTTATCTGACAGTAAGAAATATTTTCAAATTAAAACTCAGGTACCTAAATAACAGCATTTGACTTTTTAAGCAGCACTTGCCTTGGGGACTTTGGACCTCATACTGTGATAAAACTTTTCAAACATTGCTCTGAAGTATCTGGAGGCTACTTTTTAATTACGATGAAACAATACATCTCCACGCAGGGTTTTTGTGCTTATCTCTTCTTCAGCCTATATCGCTATGCTGAAAACGCCTCTAAGACTTAATGGACTGTGTTGGTGAAGAGCTTTAAAATTATATGTTAATGGGAGCTAAAGATGTTGAGACTGCCTCTGTCAAATGTGACACTATTAGCAGCAAAAGTACAATGTTCTGCTCAAGAATAATAGTCCCTACTGAGCATATTAAGCACTGAGGGTAATCCTTCAGTTAAAGAGGGGCATCTGTCTTCAATACGTTTTTGCAGCTTGTTAATAGTAAACACTTAAAAACATATTTTAATGTTGTGTGACTTGTATTATATAATTCTGCACAGGAACTCAGAAACCACTAAAGCATAAAGAATATCTGACACTCCTTTAGCCCGTCCTGTTGTCCTGACTGTCCCCAGGCTTAGTGGCTTGTCCTCGTCGCTTAAATAACTGTAGTGTTTCACGGCTTTTGATCACAGGCTGTTGCTAAACATGTCATTTAGCTTGTAATTAAGTCTCCTCTGGAGATACTGATGACGAGTGGAAAAGTAAGTCAATCAAAAAGAACAGCAGCCTGGTCAGATATGGTCCATGGTTAACACCTACAGGAGCATCAATGACAATCAAGCATCCTGGATGAGGAGCTGTTTAACTTTGAGAGGTGGATCAATTATGTGAAAACAATGTAAAGCAATTGTTAATTGATTTCCTCAGTTTTTTACTTTGCAGTCAGGATTTGCTGCCACTGTAATGGCATGCTGCCTAATACTTGGTGATGGTTATCCTTTTTAAGTAAACAGATCTAACATGTATTTTTTTTTTCTCAATATACACATTGTGCCATGATCTGTATATCTAAATGGCTAGTTACAATGAAAAATCAAGAATGTCCCACTAACATGGGAAAAGCTATGCGACAGTAATGGTCATATCAAGCTTTTTTCGATAAATTGACAATTTGATCAAAGGTAATATAAGTGGTGGTTTAAAACAGCCGACATTTTTTAGGTCATACATACGTAGAATTAATTAATTAATTGAGCAATGATGATAGCTGTCAGCGTTTAAGGATTTTAGATGTAGCAGTATCATCTGTGGGTTGATGTGATGTTTTGTATTGTGGTTGAGTTTTTTTTTTTCTACTGCATTAGCTTGGTTTCTGTTTCATGTCTTATGTTCCTGTTTTATTTCCTCTGTTTCCACATTTTTTTCCCCTGCTCATCCAGAACAACCACATTCAGTCATGTAATTACCACCACCTGCCCTGTGTATTTTAATAGCCTCCTCCACTTAAACACTCCCTAGTTTCCTTTGTTTATTGCTAGAACCACATGATGACTCCTCCGTGTCAGCCCGTCTTGTTTTCTTCTTATTTTTATACTTTGTTTACTCATGCCAGCCTGCCTCCTGTTCATGAGCCTACAGTTGGGTCCTCCCTTACCACTTAATGACAGTAATGCTTTTAAATGAGCTGAAATGTGTCTCCAAGCGTCTCTTGTAATCATACGAGGCCAGCATGATGACAGAGAGTCTCTCCTCCAAGTAAAGTTTGCTCATCAGGTCAATTTCTGTATCTAAAGTAATTTCTTCAGGCGTAGTACATCACTTCGTATTTACAGAACTCGTATGTTCACACTGTTCAGGCCATAGTACGGCCAGAACAGCTAAACCTTTTTACTTCAAAACTATCTGAGTATACTATCTGAGTATAATTAAACAGGGACAGGAAGGTCAGATTGAGTAAGAGTAATTACAATGTACTGTTGAAATGAATGCCTATTCAAAGTTCATTCACAATTTTTTTTCCCAAAAAGTGTAGTGTTCATAAATTGGAGGGAAAGGGATGTATTTATGTGTAGCTAAACTTAGTGATGTGCTATCTAAAATGTTACTGGGGAAAGAGGTGGGTCACACCCTGGAGACAAACCAAACCATTCACACACATACTCCTTGTGTTAGAGTCACCATTTCACCTCTTATATACTGTATGTGTTTGAAATGTTGGAGGACAGAGTTGATGGAAGATAACTCAAACTCCACAAATGCATGATCCCTAGCTAGGACTTGAACTAGGAACCCCCTTGATGTGTATTGAATGGTACTATCCAATGCATCAGTAAGCTGCCTGTTGGAAATATCAGTGCCATAGATAATTTATCAACTGTCAATGAAAGGCAGCTTTCATTAATTGCTACTTTTTTAAAATAGCCAGCATCACCAACATGTAGCTGTGGCCATTTTGTCTTAAAAGCTGAACAGTGCAACACAAATCTCTTGTCCCTCATTTAACTCATTCATATATTCACTCTGTAGCATTTTGACAGCTGTAAAAGAGCCAAAAAAGCAAAATCATCTGACGAGCTGCAGCATTTATTCTCAAAAGAAAAAAAATGTAATTGCTGCCTGGACTACATACTGTCATTCCTTACGCCGGGAATGAAATGGCATCACTAATCTTGTTGTCTGTTTTTCTGGCATGTTTTTTGGGTCATTCTTTATTCAGAAGAAACCAAAGAAAAAGAAAAAAACAAGGATGTGGAACATCTTACAATCTAACACTGTTCCTCCCTCAAAAGTAGGTCCAACACAGCAGTTATTCAAAGAATATGCATCATCTTGTGATAATCACAACAACTGCGGGTGATGGGTAAATAATTTCATCAATGACTGACTTCACATAATATAATAATTATTTACTAAAATTTTGCAAATTAACAGCAAGTGTATATTTTTTATCAAAATTTCCATCGTAATAGATCTGTCTCAAAAACGAGTAACAAAAAAAAAGAAAGAAAACACAACTGAAGCAACTCATTCCATCTACTGCTTCTTCCTTATGGGGAATAGGGCTTACTACAGGAAATACGGTTGCTCAGAATATTCATGAGTCAGGTTTCCACTCTGCAGCTTGTTGGAGAAGTACTTTGCAGAATAATGCTATGGGTCATACTTGAGGGTATGAACTAAATGCACATGGATTTTGGTTGGGGGACTTTACATTTCATATTACTTCAAGTGACATGGAAAGCGTTTTGCTTCTATTTTTCCAACCAGTATGCCTGGCGTTGGGTTATTGTGTCTTAACTGAAATGCTACAATGTATGAGAAAGACACATTAGAGGTCATGGCCTGTTTTTTTGCTGTGTGGAATGTATACATCATTTCTTGATATGTGGTCTGACTCTCATAAATCATTCTCTACAACAGTATCTCCTTGGAGACTGGCCATAGCAGATCCTCTTTTTCTAAAGCACGTATGCATCTGCCAACCCACAGAAACAAACATACTCACACAGTTTATTTCAAGATGCTGTGATGGTGAGATGCCAAAAGGATAAGTTGGACTAGAGACTTCAGGTCAGAAATAATATTCACTATGCAGAACTGAAGATGACTCTTTTCACATTACGGTATGTTCATTATTCATCATTGGACAAAATATTGATAACCATGGGTTTTATTCTAGCCTATTTGTATTCCAAAAATATCCAAGTTTCTTGGGTAGAAAAAATGGGAAGAAAAGAGCCTCATTCAATATTGTTGGTGTATGAATTGCCACAGCTGGGGAAAGGCAGTGGATTAACTGAAAGTCCTGTTTGTGCTCCCCAGGTGATGTTACACCAGGTGGTGTTGATGTGAATGTGTGTGAAAGTGAAACAGAAAACCAGCAGCACAGTTTGTATTGATACTCTTGGATTCCATACTTACGATTTCTAATCTAACAAAAATTAAAGTTAATTCATCAAGTTTTTTTTTTTTTCATTTTAGATCTACTTAGGTTTTCCTCACCTTTAGAACTGAGATCAGAGGGTGCAGAAACCTGCCCGGTTTCTACATCATTTGAAACATTTCAATAAGTAAAAACTGTTGGCCTAGTGAGTTGAGTAAATGGTATTTATGTGTTTATTTTCTGAATGACAGTGCAAGCTTTATACACAGCCATGTATGTACTTTATACACAGTATAGCTTCCCGTCCCAATCAAAGTACAGTGTACGCTGCGTGAGCAGTTTGCTGCTTCATTTACGACACACTTTAAGAAAACTACAATAAAAAAAAACATTTCAATTTACCTATATCATGAGGGGGGGGGAAACAAGGCAGAATTATTTTTATCGAACTGTTAGAGGAGCTACATTGGGCTCAGATGTACATGTATGTCTGAATGACAAAATAGCTGAAACCAAACCCTCTGCTTTATAATGCCTAAACCTAAACACACACAAAAAGGTTTAAGTGAAGTTTTTAAGAAAATAGGTTTAGTACCAGACAGGGATCTAACTCTGAGTGAAAGACATATATAGCTTTTGTGCCAAAGACTATTACATACTTGTATGCTACAACTACTATGTGACTATTGTTCATTTAAAACCTTTTTCTGGGTGTTCAAGACAAAAACAACATCATCAAACAACATCAATAAATCATCCGTTATTACATTTGAATGAATGTCCATAGAACAGGGTCGCTGTTCATGGAGGTTGTCACAGTGCAGATTTGAAGTTTGTGCAAAAACGATGTCAGTGTCTATTGAGGCATGTCAGGACATGCCTCAATAGACACTGACATTGACACATTCATCTCTGTTCCCAGAACAGGCAAAACATTGCAAAAACATTGCAAAAACATTGCTAAGCATTTCGGTTTTCAAAGGCCTCAGAAAAAAGACTAACATGTTGATTAAACCCAATAAAATCTGTAATATCTTTCAAGAAAAATATTATATAATGTCATTTCAGATTTGATTGATTGAATTTCGGCTTGACATTCTTTGTTTTCAGAGATTCAGAGTCAACACAGTCTTACTATTGACACCACTGCTATTGAGAATGCATTGACTGGTAAATCTTTGCCTCAAACATTTTGCAATAGACAAATATCAAACATTTGGATTCACAATAATATCCTGCACAGTTGCAGCAAAAGCCCATAACTGTGAAAAAAAAACACTCAATGCTGCACATTTTTCAGGATGTGAGCAATATCATTACTGCTTGCGTTAATCCCTGACACACTTTTTAGCCCACTGCATCTTACTGATCCACCACCTTCATCACTTTTCTCTATCAATAGGAGCTACCACATTCTGTATAATTTAACATATGTGAAGAAACAACTCCAAACCCCTTTTTTTATCTGTATTGGAGTTCTTCACTCTGTCGCCTGGGAAATGATGTATGCTGGTTGGCAGAAAACAGGGGGAAGGGAAACAAGGCCCTGCACCTGCCTATTTCTAAGAAATGTATTTCTTTTAACCACACACTGTCTACCTAAAACATGATGTTAAATGTATTGTTTCTATCTGGTCTTTTTTGGATGATAATGATTTAATAAATAATTTCTTCTAAATGTAACAACAGAGTTGTTGTTGGACAAATTTATTTTTTAGACTAAAGTAGAAATTATATGACATACTGTATATGAGAATGGGTCTAAATGGTCGTGTTAAAAAAAGGGGGAAAAAAGAAGAGAGAATTAACAAACAATGTCAAACATACAAACTGAAAATGACCACCCCATGTGCAGGGGCACTGCGCAAAACCTATCTTCTTCTTTGATAACGATAAAACTTATTTGTGTATATCACAGAGCCGCAGGAATCTGATTGAAATGATCTAGTCATTGTTTTCAGCATATCCTCCTGACTGAGCTCAGAATAGGTCAAAACCCCGAGAAGGAGATGGGATCTAAATTGCCCCAATCTTGCCGTTGGGTTATGGTTAAAGCACCCGCTGCTAAGTTGCATAACATCTCCATGCAATCACAGGAGTGGTAATGAGAGGGCCACATGCTCACTACTCATTATTTAGGCTTTTAAAATGGTGCTCCTTGGTTTGCCTTCCGCCAGAGCAGTAACTCCCTAAAACAGCAGTAAAGCCCTCCAGAGTCTCTTAATCAGGTGTGGGTGTTGTTGAGGTTAATCTGTATTGTTCATGGTGATGTGAGAGGGGGGGTAGGTCTCCTCTGATCCTCTCCCTATGCTGATAACTGCCTCTTAACAAGTAACAATAATCCCGTGGCATGCTTGTTTGTAGCCGTGCAGCGGGACTTTATTTGTTGTGTCTGTGTTATGGACACAGAGATAACCTCACTCCAAAGTGAAGTTTAATTGCTTGCCCTTTGTATTGGCAGAATGGAGTGCTACAAGCAGAGAGCTGTGGTCTTACACAAGGTTAACTCTACATGAAAGCTTACTGATACATGACCGTTTCATGGGTCAAAATAAAACTGCTTTATTAAGTCATGTTAATATCAGTATAATACAATTAGTAAATAATGTACAATTTCTAGATTGAAAAAAAATGAATATGATATACATTTAGCTCAATTTGACACGGACAGATTTCTGTTTTTATATCTTAGGTTTTTGTATTCACAGTGAGGTAGTTATTTTCACATTTGAAATTATGATTTCTAAAAGTTTCTACAATCCTCAACCGTTTGCAACCCCTCTTTAAAGTTGGTCTTGAGCTTTTTTCAAGGGATACCAAAAATGATTACTCACCACAAACGCTTAGTTTGGTCTTGCCATAATATGTTTATGGACAACTAGGACCAGAGCTACATATACCTGCAGAAATGTAGAAGAACAAAGGGCAAACAACACATCAGTGGTGCAAAGTTAAAGACACACACCATTGATAATAATATATAGATAGTGAGAAAGGAAGGGAGAGAAAAGGTGCACAGCGCATCATGGGAGTTCCCAAAGACTCTTACCTGAGGCAAAAACAACTGCTTTCAAAAAGTAAAGTTTGAAGCCTATTTTAGAATTACCTGCCTCCCAAACTAGTCAATAGTTCTTCATGAGGGTGGGCCCCATAGCTGAAGGCACTTCCTTCCTCTCTATTTTAAAGGATTCTAGGAATTGCAAGTCAGGCTTCAGTGTGAGAGCATGGTACCACGTCTTACTGTACAATGGATGTTGGTTGTCATGGAATATATTTTATAGATCCATTCTGTAGGGGGAAACATGCAGATGAGCTTAAAGCATAATATGTTAGGGTTGTGCTCATAAGGACTTTCAATGTATAACTTCAGCTTCATCTTGACGATAAGGAATTGGAATTAATACATCAGAGAAGTAATGAATTCATGACTCAGTTTTAAGCATAAAAACATTTTAAAATAATGATCCATTCTGACAGTTTTGTCTGAGACACAACTGATAAACTTACAGATTTATCTTGTCTGGCCACATGACCAGCAGAACATCACAAATGCAGGTTGTTCTGTTAAGTTGTATCTTGTTTTAGCATCATGTTTTTATTTTAATTTTATATTGTTATAAAAGACTCTAATTTTACTGCATTGTGGGGGAAAAAGTGTTGTTTGTGTGCTTAAGTTTAAGTTTGGGGTCACTCGCTCATTTGTAATGTTGGAGATGGCTTGAGTGTTATGTGTTAAAGAAATTAATGTGAAATGACTTATTTTTGTCTTTGCAACCCCATTACCTATTCAGATTTATTTAAAAAAATGATAAAACTAATATTTCTCTCTAAATATTACAAGACCAGAATGCGCACAGAGCATTCGCAATAAATCAAAAACAGTTTTTGCGTAAAGAACTGTTATCAAAACCAAAATTTGCCTGCACGCATTTACAATGCAGGTTTGCAGTACAAGTTCACTGTGAGCTCATTTGTTGAATGTCATTAACTTTCCATGTTCACCTCCCCATGCAAATGGCGTACATTCATCACTCCTTTTGTTTTGCATAAAGGAACAAATGGAGTGCATACTGCTGCCCGTTATTGGCGAGGCAGAATATTAGATTGTTTCTAATCTCACTGGAACTCTTTAAGCCTCCTTTAATCATTGATTAAATTGATTAGACATTTACAGTGGTCCTTAAGGCTTCCTCCAGGAATGTACAATATTCTGACAAATGTGTTTGGCCGTCATGTGGAACATTTGAGATGGTCAATCAAATTAAGCTCAACCTCAGAGCTTACATTATTAACATATCTATCTAATTGGAGATGATATTCAAATCTGTTTCAATACAGTCATTCACTTCATGATAGAATTACTAATTAAACTCATTACTTTTTAAGTGAACACCATGCTCCTATGGGAGTCCTCAAGGTGATAAAGGGAGAGTCGATTTGTCTTTAAAAGTCTGGCTCCAATGAACACATTCCTTTAAACACTTCCCTATGTTTGTTTTTGTCCCCTGCTGCTGAGAGTCCTATACAGTTTTAACAAATAAGACAACAATTTTCACCTTGACACATGTAGAATATTTTCCCATGTCTGTAGCGTAAGTGTTGAATTATTAAACGTTTAAGATGACAAACATCCGTCATATGATGCCCAAACAAACCAAATGTGCAAATCTCTAAAATCTTTGAGGAAAACTTATGTCATGACAGACTTGTCATGGAGTCATAACGAATTAGGTTTAATAACTTGTCTTCACTTTTCACTTTTCAGCCTGATGTGATGAGGTGATCAGTTTGAAAGCTACATTTACTTTTCTTTTATATTCTTGAAAGTCACCAACATAAACAGATTATCTGAAGTAGCTGTTTTTAATAAACTTAAATACAGTTTAATAAATACATTATTCGTTTTTAAGTATACCTGGTTCTAAAATGAGATACCTATAAACCAAAATGTGTGTTAACTCGGCCTCGCAGCTATGAAAGGAACTAGGAAATAATGCTACATATTAAAATCATCTTTGGAATATCAACACCTCTATGGAATAATTTTGAATCCCAACATATGCTCAGTGTCTGGTTCTGTGGTTGTTCATAATGTTGTGTAAAGTCAGTCTCCTGCTTGGAGCAAAATGTTGTTGATGTTGTTATTGGGATAAAACACTTGCAAAGAAACCTTCCTAAATGTCAAATGGTTCTATGGCTATACTCCTATACTTTATATGCCCGGGGCTATTGAACAGAATTCAGCCTATTTTGATCTCCCCATACTGTGATAGTTATTGCTGATAACACATGTTAAATGTAGTTATTTTTTTATGTGTGACTTTTTATCCACCTAACCTTCTTAGTCATGAACAAAACCTAAGACAGGCTCTACAACCCCCTTAAGGGTGTATGGCAGCAACATAGAACTTGATGATGCTTGAATGCATTAATTCATAACATTTTGTTTTTCTATTTAGGTAATTGCTTTACACTACATAAAATGACATGGTTGTCAAAAAAAATTATCAAAGCAGCAATGAGCTGGACAGGGTGACTTTTACTGAGTTACTTCTTACCACCTGAGTGGGTCAAATGATATACATACATGCAATTTTGACTGGATGATTTATTCTATCCCAATTCAAATAAAAAAGACAAGAGCTCTATTGACAGTGAGAGGGATATATAATATGATCACCCTTCTTTTTGTAGATGCTACCTAAAAGCAATGCTTTAGAAGTTGTGTCTATATGATTCAATTAATTCATTATTAACAACTTCATTTTAAACAAACACCTTAATCCAAATTTATGCATCACTGCACTTGCAATTATGAAATTATCAACCAATTAGAATTTATTTTCTAACATTGAAAACCACTGTTCTCGCAATCAATGGCTCTTTCTACGTTGTGATTAAGAACAGCTTTCTGTTTGCACCTTTTTTCAGGCACTATTGGTGCGCTTGCTAGTCTTTCTTGCCTGTGATAACTCGCCACCCCTACCTTTCCTGTGTATCAAAGCACTCCTTCTGTTTGTCTTAGAGGCCTCATCCTTAAGGATGCAGAGCATCGATCTGTTGTCTGATCTTTCACGGAGTGCACTCTATTCTAGACTGATGGACTCCTGCTGTATTCTCAGTTACCAAATTAAGTAACAGAAAATAAGTAGTGTTGTTACAGTAAATACTTTAAAAGGCAAAGGGTAATAACTGTTTTACACTGTACTGACACACATTGATGAATTACCCCCACTTATATTGTACTTTTTTACTAGATCGAGAGCAGATGATGACTCTTCTTGAAAGTCCAGTGCACATACAAGGAAAACAACACGTTTACCACAAATGCCCAAATTCAACAAAGTACAACAATAAGAATACTATCTGAAAACGTTTTCTGGATGTCTAATGCAGGGTTGAGTACAGTATCTGATAATTAATGTAATTTGTTTTAAGATGGATGTTTGAAAGAAAGTTATAACTATGAATTGTGGGCTGCTGTGAACTTTATGGAAGGTGGGCAACCTCTTTATTAAAGTAAACATGATTGAAAAAAATTCTACTTTTGCCAAACCTAGTGGCACTTAGAGACACATGGCATCATTGACACTCATGATGTGTGAAACAACCCAAATCTGACATCTTTTTGATCAACAGGGGGATTACAGAATGCCAAATAATATAGTTTATCCTTCATATAATCAAAATAAAAATCCAGCTGAATGAAGCATTTAAGTAGTAAATATTTTTAGCAGTAGTGTAATGTCACATATTTCAGTGTCTTTCTGCAAAAAACAAAAATAGAAATAAATGCATAGAGCGTCCTTAAATAGACCCATCCAGAACATTCCCGCTAAAGAAGGAAAATGCAAGCAATGTGTAGATTAGTCTCCCTCTACTACACCTGTTTTGCATAATTAGCTGTTGGTACCTCATTAACGAACATGTACGGAGCCAGTCACTTAACACCTAAATGCACGAGGCTTTTACAATCAAGGTCAGTCCCAAAATTAGTTTAATGTGTTACTGCCAGAGACATGACAGATACCAGGACGTCAGGTAATTGCTTCTTGGAAAAATGGAAGAGTTCTTTGAAGTTAGTCATCCGCATGGATGGATGTTATAAATTGCAAAGAGGAACAAATTAACTGGGATGATATATTAAATCTCAGGAAGTGTGGGTTTTGGTAGAGCACCACACAGTATTTTTGGTTCATGGTTGGTGAATTTCTGTCCATTGCAATTTTGATGATCAGTAAAGTCGATGATTTGGAACAAACAATGACAATGCAGTAATGTTATTTGAAAGGGACAGCTGTTGGTCAAAATGTCAAATTCAAGGACCAAAAATTACTACATGAAAGAGATTAACCAATATAAAAGTGATATATCCACAATGCATATACAATGCTTTCTCTAATTTATATATATATATATCTGTGTGTGTGTGTCTGTGTGTGCGTGTGTTTTTTTTCTTTCTTTTTACCTTTTATGGTAGTGATTCTACTGAGAATCAAAATCATTTTGCAAAGCTTTGTCTACCTTTGTGAAAAGTATGCAATTGTCGATTTTGTCAGTCTTGAACAAAGATTAGACTAATTTCTGACCCAAATTTTTCAGCAGTTGAGTCTGGGGGGAATAAAAGAAACAGATCTACATTTCAGGTTCTCTATTATCATATGCTGTTAGTTATTCTGTATTTCCTAGAATTTAAGTCCCTCTTAATGATCTTTCCATGGGTTAACATTGGGCTGTGATATGTCCTGCCATCTCAAAGTGAAAGATGGTGTTTATTGAACATCAATTTGGATTTTGCTTAACAGTCATTTTGAACAGAAAAAGTAGAGTAACAATGATGTTGAAGTCACGTAAGCATTGGTCATATTGATGCAGGGTATCAAATCACTTTATGTCTGCATTAGATGGTGGTAAATACAAAATAAATACATACATGGCACAGATTCCTTTCAGCACAGAGGTCAAATGAAATAGCTTGATCATGATCCACACTAAGATAATCAAGTTAAACATGTGAGTCATCGGCAGAAATATCAAAGACCCAACATGCAAACACTGACTGCTTTCATTTCATGAGCCCTCATTCTGATATGAACGAACATTCCTTGAGCTGACAGAAGTAAATGCTGCTAGTTGACAAGTGAAAAGCTGAACTGCTATCAGTTTGTTCATTTGATGCTCTTCATGTTTGTAGAAAGTTTCTTAAAGCTTTAATATTTTTTTTTCTGTTGTGATGCCCTTTTACATTCTTTCAGGATATCGCTACGCTACAATGTAGCGGGAGCTTATGTCAATAATATAATAAATATATAATATATAATAAACATCAATACTGTTGCTCTTTTAACTAAGCTCAGATCATTTGTGTTGCCTTTGGTGAGAAGGCCCACTAAAAAATCAATCTTATGAGTAATCTTTGAAGAAATATTAAGGCTATCTGAAATAATGAGCACAATAAGAAATTATTCTATGTACAGTCAAGTGAAGTATAAATTACGTTGGGACATTTTTAAATAAAAGTATTCAACAGGACTTAAAACAAAAAATGAATATATTACACTTGTAATTTTTTTCAAGTTTAAAAGACAATTCCCTTATTGTAAATAATCTAATGTTGCTTTAACTTTTATGTTATGTTATCAAAATAAATCCTATTTGAATTTATCATGTGAATGATAAATTCAGGAAAAGTCTGGTAAATTGTAACCAGCGCCTCAAAATAACTCTGTAGAGCTGATTTAGTTACCCACATCTCCTGCCTGATTTTATTCTCTTTTTACTGTCAAAGAAGAAGAAAAGGTCTGAAAAAGGTTTAAAAAATATGAAATAGCTGACTTTCTATATCTATTTGTGAAAGCACTAAAACTCTTCTCCAGACTAAAGTTTCTGTAGGTGACAGCCGCTGTTCAACGCAGCAGGCCTATGTGATTCTAGGATGAATGCACAAGTGAAAGTATAGTTTCACCTCATAGCAGAGTTCACTTCTCACACTCCACTCAGCTACAGTACAAAAATAGATCAATGTTTCATGATCCTACATTGAGTAAAACTTTGGCAGAAATTTGTTTGAGCTTAACAACAAATACATCTGAGAAATTTCCATGAGCATGTTCAAACAAAGAACTATGCCTTGTAAATAATCTTATTTGAGCTAAAAACCACAATCCTTAAACCGGCATAGGTTTTTGAGAAACTATGTCGTGGGGGTAAGAAAACGGAACTGGACAAGAACTAATCAGGCTCCTACAAAAAATCTGTAACATAATAATTAGCAAGGATAACTAGCATAAAAAGAAGGTATATTACACTGAATTTTTTTTTTTTCACAGAAAAAACAGGAGGGACTAATGCATCTATGCAAAAATCACACAGGAATAAAAGTTGTATCCTCTGATTAATGCCTGTTTCTTTCTATGAAGTGGTGAACACCTTCAATTTTTAGCCTTTTTTGACAGATTAAAGGAACACTGATTAATTGGTCTCTCTGATGCTTCTTTTAATGAACACCAAGGTCAGACCGTTGGGGGCAAATTAACTTGATCCTCTTTTTGTAGAGCAGATTTAATGAAACCCCTATGGATTAGGCTGAAGTGTGTCATGTACCTTGCTCATGTGCAGTTAAAGTACTCTGCACTCATCGAAACTGTTCCAATATTTGCCCGAACCAAGGGTGGAGAGGTCCGGTAGTTAGCCCTTATGATGCTTTAAAGCTGCAGTTAATGAGATTATCAGGTGCTATCATTGTTACATATTCAACATAAGAGCATGATTTCTAAAAGAAGACAGAAATTAAAGCTTCTTGTACTATAATCTCTTCATTACATTATTACATCTGTAAAAAAAACTAATTTCCTTACAAGCTATATTGGTTGCAAAGGAACAATATGATTTCACAAACCAAGTCTTAGAGCAGTGTGACTGGAGCTGTTACCTTCTTAGAGGGATAGCACGGTATGTCTCCAGGATCTCTGGCAGCCTCGGGGTTTTTGAAGCTCGCAGAACTCTGCAAAGGAGGTGAGATGAAAAGTGATACGCAAGATTATGACATTTAATTGGAAGCATTAGAACAAGTGTGAGTTGAAACTATACACACTGTATTATGTATTTTATTTGCCTCTATCATCAAAAAGTACATTTAAAAAAGTTAAATTTTGTCTCAAGAGCTGTAAATCCCAAAGAAATGTTAAACTGCATTGTATTGCATCAATGCAGTCGAACATTTTTTACATGAAATTATCCTGACATCTACTGCAAAATCTATCATCACTTTGAACATATGTTTCTGACTCACTTGCAGTTGGAAAAAGTTCATAATCTATGTAAGTAAGCTATTTCACATGAGAGGTGTGTTAGCCCGATTCTTTAGTTGGAAACCTGAGAATAAACCAGAGCAGATCAATAGTACAAATATGACATTTATTGGACACAGTTAAAGTAATCATCGCTGGGCTCTCAGAGAGGACAAGAGCCCCAAAATCCGGGTGTGATGGATACTTGTCTCCTGGGCTGGGCCTGCCCCTTCAAAAGGAGGACTGGACACAACTGAGTGCTATTGGTCAGTTACATCTGACATGAACATGCCAGGTCCTAATTTAGGCAGATGACATTGGAATGTGGTAACAAAGTCTGTGTGTGTGTGTGTGTTGACCTAAAGACGTGTGTCTACTGCAACAGAGAAAAAAAGAAAATTCGTGGGCACAGCCAGAGAGTTAACACAAAAGTATAGTTCTAAAAAGAATAAGACAATCGGTAATTTACATAGATTATGTTATAGCATACATTGCTAAAATGAGTAATTATAACAAAATTCTAACTGGTGGAACATCTATCTTGCTTATAGGTCTACGTGATATTACTCTTCAAACACAACAACGACCGACTAACTAAATAATGCATTTGCAAAACCAGTAAAAAGATAATATATTTACTATTTGAAGAGATTAACAAGCAAATGTTTCGAACTGACCAAATTTTAAATAGTGCAAAGACAATATTTCTGATTGCAGTGCTGTAGAACACAGTGTTGGTGAATTGGTGAATTGAAAACCTCCGTAAAAATAGATATGTGAACAATCATACAAACAAAATGCGTGGTACCTATGCCTGGAAAAAGTTTGCCTTACAAAACTGGCATTTGAACAAGACATCAATATAGAAATAAATTGTTACGGAAAGGCAATCACAAAAGAAACTGCAGTAGCTAAGTAACTAAGGCATGGAAATTGAGAAAATTTACATATTAAAGGTAAACCTGAGGTGGACTTTGAATGGCATCATGACCCTCAGCATGCAAGTAAATGGGCGTAGTTCAGAGTCCAGTCAGGGAATCTCTAAAATGAGAGACAAAATGTTATGGAGACCTGGTCCCAGTTCACATTTGTCTCCCTTTTTAAACTGGTTTAACATTTGAGTTATATTTTTGTTAAAAAATAAATGGAATTGTACCTGATTTATTTTTCATTGATGCACAGTTCCTCCTCCTTGTTTGTTGGTAGAAATTCACGAGGGTGTTCAAGGAAGATTTGCCTTCTCTGATATTTAAAAAGGTCAACAGTTGCCACAGGACAATTTTTTCTTCCGCAACATCAGACAAATGCTGTTTGATAAAAGTGCATATGCTTATTCAATAATACAGTCGAAACAACTCAGAATTGATTTTGAGATTTTATTCTCTGGTATGTCTACAAAAGATGTATTTCCTTTCGTTCTGGCGGCTAAAAACCTACTAAGAATTTCTATATTGGCAGAGACTGGCAGCAGGACTGAAAAATCAGAACTGAACAAATGTAGCTATCTGATTGATTAAGATATTGCCAGTCTGATTTATATGGTAAACTGAAAATAATGTTTAAGGACAAAGAATATTTGGGGAATTTCCATTTCTAAACCTGGGTAAGTCATCTTGGAGACACATGACTGACTTGTCTGAAAAATTGAGTGAAAATTAGTGTGCCAACCACATTTAAATAGTCTATCCACAATGTAACAACCATTTAGATATCTTGGCCATTGCAATAACATCCATCAAATAGTAGAAGACTCCGAGTTTAATGTCTAAGGTCTAAATTACCTTATTTATCCAAGTGCATTAATAAGTTATTACTTAGAATATGAAGATGGGTTTAATATTTCCTTTGATGTTCACCTTATTTAAATTCTAATCTTGCATCACATTTGGTTTCCATCGACACTGCTCAGCTTGGTTTGGTAACTGTGGTGTCAGTATCATTTTTGATATCACCCTATTCCATGCAAGGGCTCAACGATAAGATCAACAGGTCCTAAAATTCCGATAATGTCAGGGCATCATCACAATATATCTTATCATCTTTAGACTTTCCCAGTTACAAATGAAAATGCCTTCTTTGGGCCACGATGAAAAAAGGTTGCTGTTATTTTTTCAATGAAAATATTTTTTATTACTGTGAATGCATTGTATGATTGTAACAGGCTAAATCGTGCGCTGAAATATTTGTGTACTTTTTCTGCAAAGAATAGATCAGTGACTGTGTTTTGCCAGTTTGATGACTTATGGATGAGCCTTAAATTAATTTTCCTTTCCTCAACTAACTATTTAGGACTAAGTTTTAAGAAGAAAGAAAGAAAGTTTTCCATTTAAAGTTTACTCTGTAACACAAATAAACATAAATAATTATTAGCAACCAGGCCGTTATTGAATGGATTTCCCTTTCTTCACCCCAAAACGTCTTTCAACTGAAATTGTGTACGTCTGTTATACATGCTCATATAATCCTTGTTGGCGTACCTAAAAGCACCAGTATACCCCCCAACAGCAGAAAGTTTATGCAACGTGTACAAAATTTTAAAAAAGGAGCATACTTTACTTCCAATGCAAGCTGTCTTACATGTAGAAAATATAAATGATACAATAAATGCTTGAATTCCTTGTTTCTTAAGGGTGGACTCCTTTCGAGTGATACAATGGGTGAAGCATTTAGACTCTGAACACACTAATACACAGTGTCACGAGACCGGAGAAATGCAGAGATTGTTCTGGCTTGCTCTAAGAACATGTAAAATGTTCTTCACTATAAGTAATATCTACAAAGCTTTGCTAACACTCTAAGAGAGGTGTACATACGTTTCGTACAATGCTTAAGAATCTTAAATTCTACATGTCTGAGATTTGCTGTGCGGTAAACTAAATTCAGTGGTTAACAGCATATAGAGTGATCCAGACATTCCTCCTGTAATGTGTATACTGAAAACATAATCTTGTAGCAAAGCAGTTGCTTGTCTATACACTGCATCCTGTAGATTGCATTGCCTTCTAATAACATGCGCTGCAGCCAGATTTTTAGCTGTTTTGACAACGCTAATGTTAACCACTTTGTGACACCCAGCACTTTTGCTGTCTGTGGGGAATATCAGGGAGCACTCTGCTAAATCAGACCTTCGGACTAAAGCCAGTAAACACTAACTGACAGTACTTACATGGCTCATTGATGATGACACTTTTCATTGTAATGATTTGAGTGAAACCTGAACATGCCTTTATGCTTACATTTTCTAAAATAGGGGTGCCATACCTCTGGCTTCAGGTATAAGCTTTCAAGACATTGCAAAGATGTTCTTCTTTTACTCACATTTCCTCTTCCATCCAATTGGCAGTTACCAGAAAAAAATATGTATCTGTCGGCATATGTGAGCCAATAAAACAGTGAGGATATATATATGTGTGTGCTATTGTCAGAGTCTTTCCAGTATAGATTTTATAGCTTAGAGCATTTGAAAGGGAGTTTGGTGATTTGTAGTTTGCTGTGTAATTCCTGCTGCTTGTGACATTGCAGAGGAGAAATTTGCACTGAGGGCTGTCATATGGTGTGTGGATATGCTGTCCATAAACCCTGAGGGCGATAATGATGAAAAAATCCTGTTTTGTTGCATTGCGAGGGAGAAGTCTCCCATTAACTTTGGGTTGATTGCATATAAACATGGCATGGAAGAAGCAGTGTGCTTGTTTCCAAAAAAACCCTGGCTGAGGGCTGCTGCATTTGGTGCCAAGTGAGGTAAGTTACACGGCTGGGAGCAGCATAGCTTCAGCCATGGATGGCAGCCTGCAAATACCAGAGTTTGGTGCCATGGTAAAGGGAGGCAAATCTGCCCATTACACTTTCACAACAGCCAAGTGTGATCCTCTGCTCTCTGTCTATGTCGTCCCTCCATTTGGATCAGACTCTTGCTCTATACGCCTTTCCACCGCATTCTCTTTATCACTCTGATACACTCTCTTACCAGGAATATAAACAGACTGACTCTCTCGCACACGCACACAAATTCCCAGCCTTCAATCCATCCCATGCTGTCCAGACAAATCAACAGTTGGAGCCAGGGGCTTGCAGTCCATCTGGTCAGCCATTTCGAGTGAATCTCAGTGTGTGGAAAAAAGAGAGCTGTCTAATCCCCATCCTGATGAAGAACTCCAGGGTTCTGATAGTTTTGCCTGTTCTAAGTCAAGGTCAGCAGACACAATTGTGCTATATGACTGCCAAGGTCACCAAACCCTCTAATCTTCCTGTCAGAGTTTCCTTTTCTCACTAATTCCTTCTCTGTCTCACACCAATCAACACACCTTTGGCTTTCTCCTCTCTCAGTCAGAAAGAACATATCCTGTGGAGGTTTGATTATACTTAATCCCAGGGGGAAGGCCCACTTTGCAGACACAGCAGCCAATGTGATGGACTCCACAGTGATTAGGCAGGGGTTAGCTCCTTATACCTGGGAAGCCAGGGGCAGATAAAGCTGGGAATTTCGTCAAATATTGGAGCAGATTGTCGAGTCTACTTTTGAGCACATTTCCATATGTGCTGGAGCTGATATGACTCAGATCAGAAATTGTCAGTTTTGCTGCATATTATCACTGGCCCCAGTTACAGTCATACAAAAATTAATCTGAGAGTCCGACTGTCATAAAGACAAGGCTTTTCTAGGAAAATATAATATTCTGTTACCCAGACTGTCTTTACCTTATGACCTGGGTGGCCTCCATTTGGCCAACTCAGAGAAGAATTTTGGGTTAAAATTGAAAAAAAAATCATGAAATAATTAATGAATAGGAATTATTTACTGAGAACCAAGTTGATGTTGATTTCAGCAACAAACAATAGACACCTTATTTGTAATCTCGAAATCTGTAAAGATCTCGAAATTACGAGATACCGTGTCTAATTAATTTCAGTGAATGCAATGCGCTTCCATACTTTCATACCAAAGACAAAATACAGAAATGATAAACAAATGTGGGAAGTGTGTGTTTTTTTGTCTGTTTTTTTCACTTTCTGCAGCAACATAATGTTTGAAAAAAATCTTCCGCTATTCAATCATGAACCCCCTTTGAGAGCACAGCAGTCAATCAGCAGAATGTAATGCATGGTAACAACTGGCATTTGGATGAGTGGTGTGTCTCGTTCGGGAGTAGTCATGAAATGGATGAGGAAGAAATGCCTTCACATACAGTCCAAGAGGCCCGCAGAGAGCTATTCAATTTCAAACACTTCACTGAAAACTGCGACATTGAATAAACAAACATAACAGACAATAAAACAAAAATATATTGCAAAACACTGAGATAGGTTGGCACTTAAGTTGCTGACCACAAACCACATGCTTGACATTGATTTCAGAACCCCATTCTGAAGCTTATGACTCTGAGGCTGTCACCTTTTCAGGTCACTTTTGCATCCAGATAACTAGACCTATGAGTGCACTGTGGACTCTACTCTGGCTTACTGTGGTGTGAAATTGCATACACAACCTTGAAATGATTCCCACAAAGGCAGATGGTCTTAGCAATAGAGAAAAATAAGTTTTCTCGCCTGCCTGGAGAAGGAAGGTGAAAGCTTGATTAGAAAACGACACCTAGGGGGTTTCAACAGGTGATTGGGGAATGGGCCTCCTCAGATATCTTGCTGAAGTAAAATAAATGCAATCTTTGAATTATTAGGATGGAGTACACTTAGAAGTATTTTATCAATTATAAAACCACAAGCGTTTACGCTTTGCCTGACAGTAAACATGATAAAGTGAGCTGACAGAGACACTACCTGCAAACACAAAATTAAGGCTTGAAAAAAACATAGAATTGGACTTCTGTATTTTGCAAATTATACAAATGACTAAATAAAGTTAGAGCACACTACCCTAAGATCATGATTATTTCCCACTGCATATGCAAAGCTATAAAAATGAAGAATTTAAATTCCAAAATATTTTGTGGTGCTTTTTAGACCTCACAAAACAAAAGGTGCATCAGCTAAGTACACAGAAAAGATGCTGAATAATGAAAAGCAACATGAGTGGACCGGTACTTTGAAACCAGACTGTTTGGTGACTGTGGCGATGATTTATGAGACAAATTCAAATGGAACCATTTTCTCATTAGAGAGGAAAACACTGAACCAACCCTTTGTTTTACAGCCTTGTGAACTAAATGCTGCGTGATTGATGCTGATGTGCTTACTGCACGTTCCCAATCTAAATTGCAGATTATGTCAAAGACCATGTGGCTGCCATCTCTGCACTTTTTCATATTCAATCCAAATGCTCGAATAATGAAGAACCTTAAGGGTGTGCCTCCACATCACTTATATGTGTTGATTTTACGTCTTTTTTTTATTTAGTCACTGCAAATATTAAGTGTGGGCATACTTTAAGTGAAAAGTTCCACCTAGTACTCGATATTCCCCTCCCCTTACTTTAAATGTGTGAGTCCAAAACCATGAAAGAGTTTTGCTAAAGGGAAGGGAAATTTTGAAGTTATTGCAATCGAGCAAAAAATGAACATGAAAGCATGAACAAAAGTAACACATTGAGAATTGGCTACAGCAAAGTGAACATGTGTACTAAGAGTAATAGTATTTACCTAAATCAATTAATCTAATTCAGTGATATTAAATAGAAAGTCTTAAAGTTTATTTAAAAGATACATGAGTTCTAACTCTGGGGACACAAAAAAATACCTGAAATGTCATAAAGGTTCATAACGAACCAGGTTGTCTGAGAATTACTTTGCTCCAAAATATTTATAGCTTTTTTGGACTAACAGCAGTAATTTAAATTCAGTGCTATGATGAACAGGAAGTCAATGTAAAGTGTATTTTGTGTCTCAGAGAGGACTGAGCAGCATTGGTCTGAATCAGCTGTCTGATGAATCATTTATGCAGAGCAGTAAATGGCAGTAATCAAGTCGACTGAAGACAAATGAACCGAGTAGCTTTTTCTAAATGACTGAGGAATTAATGTTTCATCTTTGAGATATTCTTCAAGTGGAAGGAGGCCAACTTCATACAGTAACAGACTTTCTATAGCAGGTATGATGTATTTTTTTCCACATTTCAGAATGAAGTTGACTCAATTTTTCAACAATCCTTTGTTGGCTCCAAAGAAAATTAATTGGGTTTTGCCTGTTTTTTTATTTTATTTTTTATTTTATTGAATGGCATCTTACACTCCAGCTGTTGCTTTGTTTCAGGCACCTAATAAGTGTTTTATGGATTGTAATCCCAGAACAAAATGCAATGTGGTGATGTAGATTTGTTTTTTCATTTTGTTTTGCACAATCTGAGCCAGTGGGAGTATGCAAATGTTGAATAAAAAGGAGCCACAATTTATTCCTGTAGAACTCTATAGGTGACCCATTTTTGTCTAATCAGTTATGCGATTACCAATAGACATAAAACAGTCTCTTCCTGAGTATGATTTGAACCACTTTAGTGCTAGTGTATTAAATAATGTATCAAATGTCCCTGTAACTAAAACAGAAATGTTTCAATGGTTCATTGGATAATATACCAAAAGTGGCCATTGGTGAAATGCAACAGTCTATTCCCACCTTTGCTAAAGTGTTTTGAATGTATTACACGAAGGCTATGTTTATGACATCAATTATTGGTGAGAGAATTTAAGAACAGACCCAAACGTGTTGTAATATTTCAGTTTCTATTATTGTTTTTTTTAAAGCTCCAACATATTGCACCCTTTTAACGGCACACCTAGAGAAAAAGTGTTCTTTTTGTTTTTACCGTAAAAGGGCATCTAAAGGAATGGACAATGTAGTACTATTAGGTAACCCACAATTAACACATGTATTTCTGTTGATAATTTTGGTAGAGTTGCTTTATATGAAACAGACTAGCATCCTTTTTTTTAATCATACAATATCACAGCCAATGAAAATGAAAATGTGTTGTTTTCTAAATTGTATTAGTAATTAGTTTTGTTGATATTGTTGTTAGCATGATTGTCTTGAGAAAAACAAAAATGGCCTGTGGCTCAAAAATGAAATAACTAGTCATTAATATTTTATCTTCACATAAAAACAGCACATCTAATGACAACAATTTTTTTCAGCATTCATGTTGGGGAAGCGTACATCTCTGTGAGGAACCCTTCATGAGAATATGGAAATTCAGGGATTTATTCACTTTGGCACGTCACTTATTTTGCACTCACATATCCTCCGGAAATCCCAATTCTCTCTGTCCCTTCTTATCTTCCTGTCTTCTTAGATGGTCAGTCAGCTATGTTTTTAAGGAAACTGCAAATTTGAGACATTTCTGTGAAATCAAGGTTATAGAGATATAACTGGTAAGCAACAATTAATGCAACACAGGGCATCGCATAGATATAGATACCTAGTTTAACAGGTTGAGGCTAAAGAAATGTGATTACTGCTGCACCTCTCCATCCCCCAGTATAGGACTTGTTAGGTGGTGCATCAGCTTCATTGTTCTAATTATCAGCAGCCTGCACCTGTAAATATGTGTGTGAAGCACACCTGGTGTGACCTCATCACTGACTGTGGCTAGCTGACGGCTTTGACACCAGCTCGTTTTTTTTAAAACAACCCCAAATACTTTCTCCGGACTCGTGTTTGATCTCTTGTGTTGCCGTCCAATGTGCTGAGTTGAAACAGTCACGTCAAGCCAGCCTTTCAAAAAAAGAATTTGGTATGAAAATCCTTTGTTGAATAAAAGGAAAATGTCTTTCATTCTACTGCATTTATTCCAGTACATTTTGTGGCTTTCAAAGACAATTTTTATCCATTGTCAGATGATTGAGGTGAACAAACGCTGTCTAGAGACAAACTATCAACCACAAATGTTATTTTTTTGCACGCAGAAACTGAAACTGCTGAAAAATAGTAAATAAAAAAAAGAAAAAACCCAAACAAAGAATAGATTATAAAGCAACAGGAAAGGCAGAAACATTTGAGACAATGACAAATGGAAAGAGATAAGTGCACCAAAGAGCTTGGAGGGTTATTAAATGTTTGGCCAAAATCTACACTTTTCTTCTTGCCCTCATTTAGTAAATTAGAAGAAAAATAATCAAACAAAACAGTTTGGAAAATGTCATTCCAGTATTAAAATCCAATCAGAGAACAGAGTCCCATTTAGCTAGAAAGTGTGTTTTTTTGGTCACAATAGAGCACATGCTTTAAAAAAGGTATTCTTATGTTTCTGGTTGGGTCTTTGCTGTGTGCTCATGCGGAATATCTCACTGTTTGTTTGTAAAATTGCTGAGTTTGAATTGCTCAGAAGGAATCCCCCAAAAAACTAATTAAGTCTGCTTTATTATATCTACAGGAATATATGCCTTTCTTCCCAGCTTCAAGGTGATTTGAATCAATAGAGACATTAGGATCAGTGAGCTGATCCTAATACAACATCTGGCCCACAAACCTTCCATAATACACGTCATGTCCAGCTCAGGAGGTTTCTGTGATTCAGGTTCAGTTCGGCTCAGTTCAGTTCATGCACAACACCACCATTGTCATTGCTCATATCAACACCGATTCATGGCATTTATGTCACATCGCACTTGCAGTAACTTGTGCCAAATCTGGGTTATAATGTTCAGGCCACGTCTGGTACGTACAACATTTGTTGTAACTGACATCAGGTCCAACAGCTGAAATCCAAGCCGCATCCTGCCCACACCTTACCTGATGCAACTGGGATCAGGTCTTACAGCAAATATTTGGGGTACATCCAGTGTTGACTATACGTGCCAGAACCAAGAGCAATGTCGGCCCCAAGCATTTGGGCTGCATCTGGCACAGCACTTGCAAATACCAGAACTGAATCACAAGTTCTTGACGTGTCCCAGATCAGGCTCAGCTGCATCTATCATGTGGGCCAAAAAGGGATCTTGGGGAAATGACAATATTTAGAAACTTTAATTAATAGAAGGGTTCAGAGTAACTAGAGACCAAACAAAACGTATGTGAAGTTTCAACTCGAATACACATAAATATGAAAACATGAATGACACTAAATCAGAGACAGAAACAAAAGTTAAACAGGACACAAGCTTTCAAATAATTAAATGAAGATAACTGAAATTTAAATAGTAATTTATAAAGAATAAAGTTCTAAATCCAAACATGGAACAGAGAATAAATGAGGCAATTAACAGTAGCTAAACCAGAAAACAGATAAGTAAAATTAGCATAGCATCAGGACATAAAGACAAATGAGATCAATTTCAAATAGAAATTAATTTACCAAAACCTCATAAACAATTAAAAACTCACAAATCCTAACATTCATATTGTTAGCTTGTATATAAGGTGGAATTTATTGGTAGCAACATTTTATTTTCAAGTTAACTATTTGATTACTCCAAAAAAAGTTATCACAAGCAGACAATCTTACGTACACAAATTAATGTCTAACATAAATGCTGGAATTTATGCCAAAATTATGCAATTATGTATTTACCTTCAGTTTTTTCTGGCATGTGTGATGTGTATGCTGAGTTTAGACAGGTCAGCTCTGGCAGCCATTCACAAAGGAAAAAAGATAACACTTGGGGAAGCACTTCCGCGTAACCCCTATTTATAGCAGACCTGGTCCAGAGGCATAAAGCCCCCGAGGAGAAAAAAACAAAGTCGTAGATCACCCTGGAGGGAAGTAATTAGGACAGATATTTAAACTGAATAATGCAGACTTGCTGAAATATTGAAACCACCTTAAGTTTATTAATTAAGCACTAATCTGGTGAATATGCTTGTTTCATGTCTCCCATTTTTTGTGCCAGTTAAATTATTCAGGTGCACGAAGGCGTACAGGACAGATAACACTCTGCCGTACATGTCATCAGTACTCTTGTTAGGAGATGATTAAAGGCACGCCCCACCTCGATACTTGTGCGTCAGCAGTCTGCTATTACAGTTGATATGGTTCTGTAAGACCCACCACAGTGACTCCACACAGCAGTCTGACAAGGTCACTTTGATGTTGTAGCAGTGCACAGTCAGAGAAGAATTGTTAGCAGCGTTTAAAAATGAGGATTCAATTACATATGGCCAGTCAGGCATATGTGCTGGAGCATACAAACAGATACACAGATACTGTGTCGCATGCAGCTGCAGCACACCAAATCAAACACACAAGGGTCAAGCTAATAGTTGCCCTTTAATTAAGTGTGATAAACTAGTTCCGTGCTTATTTTCTCTTTTGGTACATGACAATTCCAAGGTTATAGGGAATTTTTCCCTTTGCCTCATACATTTTTTTTATTTCACATATTCTATTCTGTATCTTGCTCTCTCCCTCTTTCTCATTTCATTCTCTCCCTCTCCCATCTCATTTCTCAAATCTGTCTTTTCTTCTTTTGTTCATGCTCCTTGATTTTCACAGATGGAATGACTTCAGGCAATGGCAGTTATGCAAAACATATTTCAAATGAATGCAGGGCTCCCACTATGAAAATGGGAAAGAAGGCATGCACCCCCATCCAGCCATTTTACGTCATGGGAATTTTGTTATAGAGGCAGTAATGTGCATTTAGTAATTCATTATTATAAAAGCATTTTTTTATTTATTTATTTGATGTTTTTTTTCATTTGTTTTTTAGAAAAGACTAAGATCGTAGGGTTTCAAAAGACAAGATAAGATAAAAATGATATGAGATTTGATAAAATGTATTTTTTTCTAGACTTTTACCTTTCATTTTAATTAACAGTACCATGTATTGTATTAAAATACTAAAGCTTACATTTTGCAATGATACTTGTTCAAATGTTTTTCTTATTAAACATCAACTTAGCATAGAAAACTATTAATACAAGTAATCATGTCATTTTAAAAAAATCTACCGGCAATTTCCTGATGGAGGAATCATTTTCAGTAGCAGCCTCAGCTGAAGCGATCTGATTTGAATAGTGCCTCGTCAGTAATTGCTGTCTCTTTATTGTCGGGCTTTTATGTTTTGAGGTCGGCTTGGTCTTGACAACTGTACATCGCTTAACATTACCCATGAGGTGCAGGGTCAATCAATACAGCTGAACTTGTCTTTTAGGAAAATGCAGATATGTTTAGAATCAATATATCTGTGTCATCATCTCTCATTTCAATCAGGGTGGACAAGATATGACACTGTGGTAGCACTCCCGGGACTAAAACAGCACCATGGACTGAATCTTAATCCGAACTAATACAGTACAGTAGAACCTCTACTTACGATTGTCTAAACATAAGAATTTCCAACATCCAAAGTGAAATTCAATCAATATTCAACTCGACACCCAGAGTAAATTCATAGAGAAAAGTTAAAGAGGAAAAAGATAATATCTAAAGATTAATTCAGAATAAATAAGCTAAGTTAGTTTACAGTTCACATATTGAAAGTCAGAGTAAGTTACAGTACATCCTGTATTTTCTCCTAATTTGCCTCATAATTTGTCTGAATCATTTGCAAATGATAGCTTGTGTAAATGTGTCCAATAACCCATGTATGATGTTTCAGAAGAAAAATCAATAAATGTACATCCTGTCAAGTTATTGTTACATAATAAAAGAACTTGCATTTTTGCATGATAACATACCACATTAGTTTCTACACATTTGGTCATAATAGTATATCCGCTCTCTCAGTCTTGCAGTGTATTTTAATGGAATCTTTGAAAAGCTTGCCTTCCTTCAACTGCCCATTAGTTGCTTGCAGAGGGCAAGCTTGTCCCTTCTCTAGAGATCCCTTGTCAAAGCCAGCGGCCTATTGGTCTGTTCCTCTTTCTGTCTCGCTTTTCCAGCATAAGCCTGAACTTGTTACTCTCTCTCAGGACAGAATCAATTCTCCTGTTTAAATCTGTCTAAGCCCTAACCCAATTCACAATCTCAGCCCAGTTTTTTTTTCCCATACCCTGAGATGAGCCTTGGTTTGACCATTGAGTTGAGCTCTAAAGTGTCTTTTTTTTTCCAGAGCTTCTCAGCCAGAAGCTTAACTTTCTACAGCAAACCTGTCTCTGTGCCTCAACCCAGTTAACTCTAGTATTAAGTGTTTTCTTTGTAATTATGTGCTGGAAGCAGTCACTATATCTGAACTAAGCCTCAATCAGCCTGTCTGTCTGAGCCTACCATTTCTGGAGCAATTTCTTCTTGAC
Source organism: Menidia beryllina (assembly GCA_013363375.1). Taxonomy (NCBI): domain Eukaryota; kingdom Metazoa; phylum Chordata; class Actinopteri; order Atheriniformes; family Atherinopsidae; genus Menidia; species Menidia beryllina. The sequence goes on along the minus strand of JABUIW010000023.1, from coordinate 9,302,157 downwards.
CTCAACGGTCAATGTAAATAATCTAAATGGTGCTACTTTATCTTTACCCAACGTAACCCCATCAACCTTGTGAGGTTTAATTTGTACCTGTTTCTTGGTTGGCTTTGAGAGGTCAGTCGTGCTTTCAGGATATGGAATTTTGTGTAATCTGTCCTACAACTCTTGTGTATGTGTGTGTGTGTTTGTAAAATGCCTGCAATGTAACTAAATCCAAAGTTAACACAATAGAGAGGTGCATTTTTTAATGTTAAGGCTCTGGCTGTGTAAGGGTCTCTCTTCCCCTATGTAACACTATACTATCCTGTCGTGGCCTATTTTTCACTCTTAGCTTTCCTCCAGGGTGTGGCCAGCTGCTGAGCTCAATTCGGACTACACACCTTACAATTGTTTATCAGTCCTGGTCTGATCTGATTTCAGTCTCAGTTTTGGAGTATCTAGCCACTGAGTTTTACCTGCCTAATTGTTAAGCCTGAGCCTCTTCCTCAGTGGTCATGTCTGGAGAGAGCCGGGTGACCTTTGCACACTGCTCTCAGGTTAGTTGTATCTGTTCCCAAACATCATTTATATTTATGGATTCTTGTGTGAAAGACTGCCCTAACAACTAGATATTAACTGATAATCATTCATCACTACCCTCACAAGTAGACTTTTAGCCTTGGAAATTAAATAACTAACCCATATTTGGTTATGCATGAATCTTTTAAACTGTTAAAGGTCCTGCAGGCATAATGGAAATTAGCAATTTCTGTATTGCTTATTTCTCGTGGAGTCAATGGGAGCTGGAGTCTACCCCAGTTATCTTTGGGTAAAGGGTGGGGTGCATCCTGGACAGTTTACCGGTCAATCACACAGAGCCGAACAGGATCAAAAACCACTCAAATTCACTCCCACAGGCAATTAGAGTATCATTTCTGTAACAGTTTCCCTGACACTTGGCCTCGCTATACATCTTGAAAACTTTTCTCCCTGAGCTATTCTTGGAAATTAAAGGACTTTGAACTAAGCTAGAATCACTTTACAGCTTGATCCCAAATGTGGAGTCTCATTCGCATTTAGTCTCCATAATCCAAACTCTAATCTCAACAAACAAATGAGATCATTCTTTCTTCAGACATAGAAGTTTTGCAAAAGTAGCACCATCTGTTTGTTAAAATAACCTTTCTTCATATCAGATAATTAATTAGTTTAGTGGCCCCAGGTAATTTGTGAAAACATCTCAATGATCCCTGACAGAAGTAAGATGCAGAAAAGGTCAATTTACAATTTCCCCGAAGGCAGTTTGAATTCTAAGGTTAACAGTATATTTCAGACTTCCAGGTTCAGTGAAACAAGAAAGTCACTACAAAATATACTCTGACATCGAGGCGTACTGTGTGGCTATGTGTATATATTTATAAAGACCAAATACCCTAATCAATCTGTGGTCCAGCTGCAATATGAGGAGTTTTACATGATAACGGAATGTAGTGCTGTTTAGTCCAAAAAATTGGACTATGTCCATCATACAAGTCCTGATTTCAAACATAGCATGTGCTGTCTTCTTGAGTATTGACATGAAAAGGACATGCAGTTAGCCTGTAATTCCTTAATATCTTCAGACACATCTCCTGGTTTTCTTTTATTATACTTTAGGTTACTTAGGCTAGAGATAGGTTAGCGGATAGAATCCAGCAGTCAGACCTGTTTCTGCTGAACAGGATGAGACTAAGGATCGCCGTTAGACTGTTCCAGCACCAGACTTTTTCTTCCAGGGTCACTTAGTGTTTAAAGATGTTTTGCTTTGAGTGAACCAGCTATTGTCAAGGATCAATACCTTTTTAAGTCTCAGTCACGGTTTCCAGTTCTACTCATGTGATGCTCCAGTGGGCACATCTGCCAGAAACAGCACTGAAGACATGACAAAAGCATCTGCTATGTGAGTTGGTCATTGCCTGTAAAATTCAACTTGGGTAAAAAAAAGAACATCATATAATTGTTCACCCTCACAAACGAGGTCAGTGAAAAAAAAAAAAATGTAATGATTTCTGTGACATGCATGTATAGACTTGCATGAACTGCTGAGCTACATCTTTTTCACTTCTTCAACACATAAAGTACACCGGAATCAACAAACTTCAACAATAAAACTCTGCTGAAATTGTCCTGACAATGATCCTTAATAAATAGCTACATTTAGGTTATTTTGGAGTCTCTGTCAAGAAGCTGTGGAAAACTGCAATTACAGTTTGATAGGTTGACACAAGGAAACTCATAGTCCATAGAAATGAAACGTTTTGATTGTTTGCTGATTTGATAAAATTTGATATAATTTGGGGCTGGTTCCCTCATTTGATGTCAACAGCATTTTTTTCTTCAGGTTTTTTCGTTTCTTCCAAGGCTATCTTTTCTATTTATTATTTCCTTAGCTGTGTCCTCCATATGACAAGATGTCAAATGTTTGTAGCCTGTTTGTTGATATAAAAATAAACATACCTCCCACAGCACTCTATACAATCAGTCTCATAGCTGACAGATTATTTATCTGCTACATTTTTAGCCATGAATAACAGCTGCCTGGGCTGGCATGAGAACATCTCAAATGATGTGTACTGTGTTCCTGTTATTGCAGCAACTGTTATGCTCAAGAAATTAGCAGTGGTTTGGTGTTTTCTGCTAATCACTCCAAGGTTTAATGGCAGTGAAGAACATGGTCAAGGAGAGTTAGAGATTCATTGCAATCAAATCATTAGACTAAAAGGAACGGATGTTTAAGGATGTTACATACAGTTTCTAATGGAAAAGAAACTGAACACATGTGACCTTAAACAAAGCAGATGATGTGATTTCACTTTCTGTAGCACTGAGCTGCAAACACCATTAGCTCTGCAAACTGAACACAAAACAAGCAGACAGCATCCATAACCTCAGGTCTGTAATATGTTGTTTCTGCTCAAATATGCTATCCTGAGCCTCTGGGAGGCTTGTAAAGGTGATTGCTATTTGGCATTTCACATACACGACAGTGGACCCTCCTGAGGTCAGAGTATTGATTTCCTCTTTTTTTCCAGTTCTGACATCAGGTGCCAGTGTTTGTGAAATTTCTTTTTTCTCTCAGCTTTGTTGACACTTCCTCTCAATTTTGAAGATCCTGAGGCTGCAGTGATATTTTCTCAATCGATCTGTTTGATCAGAGGCAGTCTGATGGAAGCAAGCGATTTGTCATCCGTTCAACAGACTGAGCTGCATATGTCATCAGTCAAATAAAGCAAGTCATTTAGAGGCATTACTAAATGAACCAGCGCTTTTTTCATTGTCGATGACAGGCTAGACTTTGGCATAAGATATTTTTTATTCCACTAGAAATTGATTTAGCCAACTTTTCTGTCACTTAATATGATTGTACTGTTCTTCATTATTCATATTTGTGTTCCCTGTGCTTGACTGTGCAAGATGTCCAAAAGTCAGTTAATCTTTGGTCATTTACTGTTCTACTAAATGGGGAAATCATTCATCCGGGCTCTGCTATATTTCCACTGGCTTCATTATTTCATTTAATTAGGGCAGGAAAATGAACAAATATTTGGATGAAGTGCCAGCAGATGACATTACTGAAGCAATGTTTTCCGGTTGAATAATAGGCATCTGCTGGGTAATGGCATTAGGGAGGCAAACACAAAACGAAACCACAAACTCTTTCAACCATGGACATCAGCATATCACTTAGAGCACTTGAACTGAAAAGATATGCTCTGTGGACATATTCCACAGTCACTTCTACCTGAGTTTAAAATTAATTTTTAATATATAACACAGCACATATAAAGATTTCTGACAATAAGCTCAATACTAATTTGTAGATGACTGAGAAAAGATGACAGCTTCTCAGACTTTTTCTTCCAATCCATCCTAGCTTGACTTTCCTCTCGTCTTTAGGCTCACTCAAAACAAACATGATATGACGTAACGGGCTAAAGGAAGATGATGAAACTTTTAGAGTCATCACAGTCATTATCCTGCCCAGCACAAAAAAGTAAGAGACAGAAAAAGACAGTCGGAGCTGAAAAAGGCTTCAGACAGCAGGGAAAGAGACATGGGGATGGTGGGTCGGGGGATTTGGAAGCAGAATAATACAAGTGCTTATTCAGTTGAGAAAGATTTATGACCCAATACGGATGTGGTTGTGAACTCTGGTGCTTTGCCTCTCTAAAAATTTCTCCATCATGGAGCTCAGTAACTCCACAATCAACATCCTGTCTCCATGTAAATGGGCATAAATGGCTCCTGCAGAATAAAATTTATGGTCCAGGCAACACACCCCAAGATTAAGGTTCACAATTGTACTCTAAGTATTGATTAATACATCAGCTCAGTTTCCAGGCATTAAATTGCACATATTTATGCCCTGAACTCAGCTGATATAAAAAAGATTACAGCAAGTGAATGTGTGATGCGTCATTTGTCAAATGAAAGTGCAAGTAGAGAATTCACTGATCCATATTACGTTTAGGACGGATCACTGATGTGAGAATAATGTGTCAATGGGTGAGTTTTAAAAGGGGTAAAACACACAAGACAGGAACAACATTTGGAAAAAGTCAAACAAAAGCTTGAGACAGAACACAAAATGATCATTTAAAAAATGGCTTTTTGAATAGCTTAATTTCATGAAGACATGTTCTTTTGAATAGTCATCCTCTCCATCTTTTGTTATGTTGTGTTTTTTGTGTAGCCTTTTTGTGAAATGGCCTTAGGTTTTCTAAAATGTCCTCTTATGGGTATCAGATGGTTGTCGAATTATTTTGAAAGTTGGTTGCCGTGTTTGATGTTATTTTTTTTGTATATTGTTTTGTCATGTTTTATTAAATGTGTTTTACAGACTGTTTTTGTGTTGACCGGAAGATTACTTGTTTTCAGTATGGTCGTGCCACACAAGTATGTAAATTTTGCAATTTATCCTAAAGTGTAGACCTGCTGTCGCTTATAATACTGCTGCAACTAATGTTGCTTATGCAGTCCTTTTGCTGCTCTTATAAATAAAACATGGACCATATTTGTCATCAGTGATAACAAGATATACTTTCCCTAATTAAAAAAGAAAATACAGAGAAATATTACCCTTGGAACGAGAGGTAACACTGATATCGAAAAAAAATTAAAATGAAACATTATAAAATTAAACTCCCCCTTGTCTCATTTTAAACAAATCCTTTGCTCAGGTAATTAGTAGATAATATTTTTTTAGTAGATAATATTTTTTACTGTCTGTGTTATAAGAATAAAAATCCAATTAAGCTGTCTTGAGTTTTGGAAAAAAGGGGATATAAATAATTATATAGATAATTAAGATAAAGATTTTTCTGAAAAAGATCTGTTTTCCTGAACATGTAAATTCCTGATTTAAAATCATGTCCTCACAGCTTCAGTCTAATTGTAGGGTGTCTAAATCAAATGTCAGCTCTGGGAAGATGCCCCACTCCCCATGGTCTTGTTAAATTGTAAATGTGGGTGGTAAAGATGGTATCCAATAACTAATGTCACTCTGGTTCATTCTATTCAATTTATTTTAAAAGAACAAGCACATCCAAAGCATCACCAACTAATAAAAGACCTCTATCACGTTTCAATATGACCTGTAAACTATATTATTACGATAAAGTAAGTAATTACATAATATATTATAAATTGTAAATATAATGGGATTAATAACCCATATTAGGTGTGCATTGTAAATGTAAGACACCAGCACAGGATTTACATCCAGAAAAGCTGAAACTATATTACAGGGCAAAGTTAGAGCAGTCTACAGAGAGACATTTATGAACTATGGAAAATCAAAAGAAAAGGGCATTTTAGAGATGTTCAGAGATGTTGCACTGAAATGTGGGGGCCCTTTCCTCATTTTATTAACCCTTGTATTGTCTTCACTTTTGGGACCCTCTGGTATCCCTCGGGTCAAATTGACCCGTGACATATATGGGGCTTTAAAAACCATTGTGAAATAAAATTTTACTTCATAATCTATTTAAAAATATTGTCTTTATCTACATTTCAAACAATTGAGATAACATATATGTTTAGGGAATGCAATCAGTCTCTCCTGGAACACAATTAACAATGGAAGTGTTATTCGTTTTTTTGTCATAAGGTTATAATTCATGTTAAAAATCCACTATGTGATCATGCTTATCTTGGAAAAGATTAAGTGGGACAATGTTTTCATTAACATTTATTACTTTGAATGCAAACTCTCAATACATAAACTGGAACTTCAACAATCAATAACCTTTATCTTATGAAATACTTGCAACAGAGTTGATGCTTTTGAAAAATAACAGGCATGCCTGTTTACAAAACACATGCATCACAAAATTTGACAGTATGTGTACCACAGATGTACTTTTTGCAGTTTCTGCATGTGGTTTGTGTCTTTGTGTCATTTGATGGTCCACACACCTCGCAGCGCTTCCTCTTGACACCGGCTGCAGCTCCAAAGCTCTCTGACAGCTAAATCTTTTTGTCATACTGAGGGTGGAAGAATCTGTACTGTGATGCAGTGGTATTTATCTTTTTTGTCCCCCCCTTGATGGGCAGGTGCGAGGAATATAGTGCGAGAAAATTGTTTGATGTATCAAATGTTATGGACAATCATTCGAAAAAAAGGGGTTTACAGGTGGACACATGAAAGAGGGTGCGGGAAAGAGTGGGAAAGAGTGCGGGAAAGTGAGAGCAAACAGCTTCTCACTGCTTAGATTATAATAATGCAACATTATGTGTGTGTGTGTGTGTGTGTGTGTGTGTGCGTGCGTGTGCGTGCGTGTGCGCATACAAGCATGCGTGTGTGTGTGTTTGTGTCTGTGTGTGTCTGTCGGCATGTTTCTGTATGTCTGTGTGTCTTGTGGGCATGTTTTTGTGTGTCTCTGTGTATGCGGGTCAATCTGACCCGAAGACCATACGAAGGATGTAAATGTGTTGGGTATAGTAGCATGTGTGCTCAAATATTTTTTTTTGTTTATACATGTTCATCACAGAAAATAAGGTAAGGCCATTGAGTTTCAGGTAGAAAAAATGTATACTCGTACCATTTTTCTTATTGTAAAAATTTGAAACGGGTCAATTTGACCCGAAGACCATACAAGGGTTAAATAAAAACAAGTGTTCTTCTAATTAAGTCAGTTTCCAATATAATGATGCAACTTGCCACAAAGCATAGAGCAATGTAACCTTTGTCCTCAGAAAAGACACGTCCATCTATGACAGTTCAGGTCTCATCCATCTGAAAATTAATGGAAAAAAATATCTCCCGTGAAAATGCTGCATCTTTTAAAATTTTTAAAACCAGCTGCGTGAGAAAGCTGATGAAGAAAAAGTGTTTGTCATTAGTTGAAATCTGAACAGCATAGAAACCAAAAAAGTAGTAAAAGAAGTCATTTTTGAATCTGTAGTTCATCATTTGTAATAGCTCACATGGCTGTTTAAGGGGCAGCACGGTGTGGTGGTGGTTAGCACCATCGTCTCACAGCAAGAGGGTTCTCGGTTCGATGATGACAATTTGCTGTCTGTACTCTTAGGCCCTGACAACTGTTTATTATATTGTGTGCTTATCTGATACAAACAGCATACAATGCAAGCGATCATATTGTTGTTACATGTTGATTTGTCTTTTGTAAAAGGTTCTCAGGGGAAAGTGACAGGACAATTTATTAACAAAATCTCAAACCAGAATGTAAGAGACTATACTGTTCTACATAGAAAAATATACAAATCTCACAAGAAATGTTCATTAAAAAAAGTCAGATTACTTTACTGCATTTTATGGACCAAAAAGAAACTATTTACTGTATCCGAAGATCTCTGACAGGTCGGTCTGTTAGAGATCCACACAGGAACAAACAACTCAGATCTTCATCCCTACAGACTATCAAGGTGATGAAAAAATATTCAATTATAAATTATATCATATCCACATGTGGGAAAAACATATGCTCAAAGAGTGTTGCGTGGATATCAGTTCTCAAACAACACTAATGGCAATGTTGCCACTGCATGTTAAATAATTTAGCTTTTCATTATATTAAACTGTAACAAATGCTCCACAACTAGACCTCTATTCTTTGTTTTCCACTTAAGATAGGTCAGATTGGGGAGGCTTCACCTCAAGTGATTCAATGCTCTCCTCCGAGTTCCCTCAGTGTGTCTGTTCTCATCCTATATAAACGGCTGAGCCCAGCCACCATCCAATGGTAACCCATTTCATCCACTAATGTCCGCCACCTCATTCTTTGGGTCACTACCCAGATTTCATGACCATAGGTGAGGGTCAGAGCAAAGCTAGACCTGCAGATTGAGAACTCCCCTCTTTACCACAGCGGTGAAACCAGGGCAAAGATGGATGTTGCTCTGGAGATGTTAGTCTAAGATAGTGTTTCTATTGTGAGATAACTAAAACCTTTGCTCTTTCAATACCTAGTGCATAATATTACACATTAAATCAAATTCAGAGGGCATGGGAAAATATTACTGCCTAAAAGTCATGGAGGTAACTACTATTGGATGTCTACAGCCTTTGGGCCCTCAGGCTGCACAGCATGAGAATGCATCATGCCAATATGTAAAATATAATATTTACATTGGCAAAAAACCCATTCTCACTCAGCACAGTCTGATGCATCCAAAAAATATAACCTGAACATTGATTATGAAAGGAGGAAGTAATTTACCAATTCTAGGAATAAACATTCCCAAATTCTCATGGCACAAGTTTAGTTCAAATATTTCCAATTAAAAAGAAATGCAATTATTAAAACTAATCATCTAAAGAATGAGCTATTCCTGTTTGGACAAAGAGATGTACGGTAAACATTTGTGGGAGAAAAATGCCTCTTGGAAAAAGACCTCCCTCAACTTGTTTCTTAAAACGTCCAGTCATGTCTAACGCACTCATATATATTCTTCAGTATAATTTGGAGAGTTTGCTTCAAATCTGTTGTGTGACTGAATAAAAAGGCACACATGTTTAGTGAAATAGAGGCAACAACCTTTCCTTGTACATTTGTAGGTTTAGAGAGATTTTGTTTGGTTATAAATTCTCTGTTACATTTTGTTTATCCAGCACATTGAAGAAAGATATGAAATAAATTAATTGTGTCTATGTTTATCCAATTTAGTCCTCCAAACTTTTGCTAAATGCAAATTTCTTGGCAGTGATTTATAATGGAAGGGGGTTGATCTTCGGCTGTGAGACTATGATTCAGTTGCAATGAAAAAGGGCCCAATAATTCTAAGACATCTTACATAAAAAATCCTCAAATGTAATTCCAGTTTCCGGATCTGCTTAAGTATATGGTTTAACCCCCTAAATTGATTTTATAGCTTGTCTATTCATGTGTTTAGTGACTGTTCAGATGAAAAACATCACCAGAGTTCCCAATTTTTTCAAGTACCTTCTTCCTCTTTGGCCCATAGTTATTATTTATGAGTGAGTTAGTCAAATTGGCCCATGCAGTGAGAGTGCAGATAGGTCCATCACACAGGGAACTAGCATGAGTGCAAATGAAATGGGAGCAAACAGCACACGTTTAAACTGGCCTTGGAAAAACATACCATGAAAATAATGAATACTCTGAAGAGCATTGTGTGTTTGTATACTATCAGCCTGTGCCGCTGCATTGGTGTGACCCTTGATATTTGCTCAAATTCACTCCAAAGTCACCCATTACAACTAAGCATCTGTTCATCTTCTGGTTTAAACAGCAACAGAGGGCAGTGAGATGAGACAATGAGCTTCCCTCAGCTCTCACGCCAGGTTTAACTTTGTCTTTTCTGGCACTCCACATGCATCTACCTGGCATTGTGCTCCACCAGCATATAAAACAAGATTTGATCAGTTGGTTTGAGCCAAGCTCAGACTTTCATCCCTGGGCCTTTGGAAGTTACATCAAAGAAAACTGAGTTAACCTAGTCTATATCAAAAATCTACATGAGTTTATGAATTACCAGAATGAAAGGGTGAGTCGCTGCCAATAATGAGTATTCTGCCCAGAGCACATCTTTTAACTTTTAATTAGTTCCACTACATGGTGTGGATGCTTGTAAAAGTAGAAAATTGTCTTTTTCTTTAGCAAAAAGTGTATGATTTAAGTGAATAGTAACTTTTGCTATTTGAGCCACAGCTCCTGGTTTTTGAAAACTCCAACTGACTTCTATGGCAGATAACCACAAAGATTCATACTATACAGATGGCATTTAGGGTGAACCTTTAGTAGAGCTTAATGCCAAGACTAGATACCTTATTAGTTGGCCTTTGGAGTTCCAGCAACTTCACTCATTTCTTGGAACTGTGGCTTGAAAATCTTATAATGTGAAAAACTCATTTTGAACAACTCTAATAACTACAGTATGTCCGTCGCAGGGATTTTTTTTGTTTGTTTATTGTTCTATCACAAAAGCATCTGTCAGACAAGGAAAAACAACACTTGAAGTATTTTACTAACACTTAATCTTTTTCCATGTGAGTAATGAGCATAATGGATAAATTATTGTACATGAGAAACCACATTGGAAATCAAAACACTGCAATGAAAAGAAATTCAAAGCTGTGCCCACATCTTTTCTGTCTTTATTGTGTTTCTGCACAGCACAACTGTCTTATGTGACTTACCAATTTTATTTAATTTCTTTTTTCTTTTGTCAGAAACAATGATATGCCATTAACAACTTTATTTACATTTTAATTGCATCCTCCAGCTGGCATGGGGAAGGCTAGCTCAAGATATATAGCTCATGTGGATTCATTAGTTTTCTTTTTAGATCTTAAATCACTGTACAACAGCTGGATTTCATTAAAACATAGCATATTATTTCACTTCAACGATCATTTCTTGTCTCTATTTATGTCAATGCTCTCACATCTTGTCACTAATAATGCTGCTTCACCTGATGCAGATTATTCCTAAATAGGTTTTACAGTAACTTAAGAGAAACTGAATGATTTCAAATTCTTGGTTTTGGTATCAGCACGTCAGATGAAAAGAAAAGAGGAATGAGATTAAAAAAGAGACATCTGGAATCTTTAGCCCGAGGTTTATGATTATAATGTAATGCTCAAGGTGGTAGGGTTTAACGAAAATATATCGATAGCTAAGACATGGTTGCCTGTGGGATTTAGAAACAGAATGACAATTACTTGGAATTCATTGGAAATTAAAATGCAAGGGCATCTATCAAAATTTGCATAATGTAATATAAAAAGTAACTTACATAACACTGCAGATATTTGTAAAGCAGATAGGCATGTCTTCTCTGGGTATTTGAAAATACCCTGATAAAAACATTTAAAATCTTTATCTATTGACTCAGAAAAGAAACAATGGTGCATCTAGGCAGGGCAAGTTTATTTGCACAGACCACAATAGCAATACAGTTCACAGAGGTATTTAGAATAAATACATTAATTTAAAATAATATAAACAATTTGAATCTGAAATTGGGCAGAAAGGAGATTAAAAACAAAGAAAAGGTACAAACAATGTGGTAAAATAGAAAGACATAGGAAAACAGGAGAGCTTCCAGTTTAACTTAAATCTGTCCAGAGTTGGGGCACATTTGATATCAACAGGAAGTGTTCTCTAGAGTATAGAAGTCCAGGTTCTACCAGCTGAATGCTGCATAAAGATACCAGATTTCTAATATGTTTACATTTTTCATTGTTTAATTCTGGCTCAATACGATTAAGGGATTTAAGTCTGTACTCTAGGTAACTAGCCAGTGCAAGGACCTTTCAACCAAACAGAATGATGAGCTCAGATTTAGTGTTTTTTTGTTGTTTTTTTTAACTCTCCATTCTGGATGAGCTGAAGCTGTCTTTTTGTCTTTTTGGGAAGACCAGACAAAAGAGTGTTACTGCAGACGGGTCTGAGATGAAGGCAGCCCTGGACGTGAGATGGACAATGGTTTTAGGTAGCCTCAGTTAGAGCCTTAATGTGGCTGCTGAGGTTCAAGTAAATTAAAACTCTAAGATTCTTAACCCAAATTTGTATGCAAATGATCTCAAAGCCATCATGCAGATCATTTGTGGTTTGGGGTAGTATTTAGCATATGTATTTAGCAGTGATAGTCAAGCATATCATCTGAAAAAAGGTGTGAATAAGATTTGTACTTTGTTAAATTAACATGGATGGATGGAAAGGATGTCCTCAGAAATGTGGTTAGATTTTGTGTCCAGTGGATCCACTTTTTGACATCAGATTTTTTTTTCTTTTTATTTATACCATATTTATTTATACCATCTTGAAACACACCACAGCAGGTCATCCAACATTAATTTCCATCAAATTATATTTGGCTTTGTAATAATTTTATAACCTAATCTTTACTGAAAGCCTTATTATTGTCACTTATTTTTTAAATAACTGAGAATTAAATGTTGGTCTTGTATCATAAAAGAGCAGGTTCTGAGGCTGACAAAGCAAAAAGTCTGGTTTGAGATGAAACACTGGCTCTGAAACAGAACTGGAACTGCATCAGTGGAAAGGAGGGCTAACAGGGGTTGCAACACATTTGTTTTAACCTTTATGATGTTGTAACCAACATGGATTTTCAATACTGTGAATGATGTTTCATACATTTTTGAGAAATTGCAGCCAATGCTCATAAATCATCCAATTACTGTGATCTGAGATGTGTCATCATCACAGACCAATTCATTCTGTGAAGTGCCTGAGAAACACATGGAACATTATTTCAGTGTTTTGCAGTGTGTTTCAGAGTTTGACTACAAAGTGATTATTTCCTTTATGTGAATATATACAAGATACAAATTAAAGTGTTCGACCAATTAATTAAAAACATGAGATTGTCGCAGACACAATATCATAATCCCATGAAAATTGGAAAATTATTGAAAAGGAAATTAATGTGAACCCTTTTCTAGAGAAGAATTAAATGTATAAAAAAAAAGAATTCTTGTGTGTATGCTTGCTGTGTGCGATGCATGAAGCTTATGTTCTCTACAGCCAGGGGTACTCTGGAGATTTTGCTCTGCCTTATGCACAACATGCTGTCTACCCAAAATAAATGTTGCAGCTGTGAAGAGCAGCAAATTCGCAACAGTGCACAAGATCATAGCAGGGCAACAACTCACAGTTCCGATAGTCTTATACATTTTACATCTTGCACGAATGTCAATGGAATCTGCAGTTTTTTTATTGTTTTGTGGTCTCCAGAGAGGTGTAATTGATGGGTAGTAAAAGAGTCTTTATGAAATTGTTTTTAATATTGGCTGTCACAATTACAGAGCCTCATTAATCACAACTATTTCTTAAACAAAGCATGCCAAACGGGATCTAAAGATTAGTTCATGTTTTATAAGTCACTCTGAAAATTAGCCATGACAACAGATAATCTAATAATTACCTGATGTATAAGAGTTTCTTAAATTCTTCTTCCATCACACTTCATTTTCCAGGGGTTAACATTATAATGCAATATCTCAACAAATGTGATCACTATGTGTCGAGAGATAATGTAAGGTGAGGTAAACTATTCATGGCAACAATAGTCTTCAAGTGTATGCCATTTTTATCCCTGTGTGAATGTACTAAACCAGATGGATTCTCTTTGCAATCTAGAAAAAAAGATAATTTTATATTGAGAATTCCTCTTTCCTTCCTTCCTAGATGCTGAGCTACAGACAAAAAGGCCCAGACCTAAAAATTAACATGAACAATCATCCCCACACAAACACTGATGCTTTCAAATCACTGAATGTGCCTAAAAGGCAATGTTTCCCGTCAGTTAAATTGATGTAGCTCAACATATAACTCGAGGATATGATATATAAAGACCCTGGCTGAATTCCAGTCCCATTACAATGTTTGTGAAAAAGCTTGCAATTCAGTCCAATGCGGGGAAGAATAAAATTTCAACAATGTGTCTTCAGCTGACCTTTTGTACAACTGAACACTTGAGAACTGGCTCTTATGCACTCGACTGCTTTCCTCACAAATGATTGCAAAGGAGGAAAAATATTATAGCTTAATTTACAAAAAAACTGTAATGATAAAAATAATCAGTGACTACAATAAAAACCAAAGATTGTTTGGTTTAAGGATTAGGGACAGGATTCAGGAGTTAAAAACTTATTGATTTTGTTACTGCTTTATAGAAATTGTATATTTCATTATCTGAAGTTACTTTATGACATTGGTAAGTATAACCAAAAAAGTTATATATTTTCATTATATCATGCTGTGAATCTATTTTTATTTGTCTTCACTTGGCTGTGTCATGACTACACAGCATAATTTAAAGGTATGCTCAGTTTCTTATGTATTTTGTATAATTGCAATTCCCTCAAAGACAGCTTGGTAGATTTCTGGTTAGCCACATTAAGATCCCATCTATAAACAACAGGCAAAAAAAACATGTTTTTGTAAGATGGAAGTGTTTTCCACAAAGGCCAAAACAATATCTCCATCTGCAAATCCAAGCTGATGTTGCTTCAAAGGGATTCAGAGTAAGAATACACAGGAAATTGTGAGCAGATTTGATTTTCTTTGGCATGGTTTATCAACAGACAACTAAGCTCTTTCTTTGGGGACAGTTTTTGGGATAAGATTTTCTGAAAGGACTCAATTTAAGACCAAAGACTAAATTTTGTATTAGGCATTCAGTAGAATTTGTAGTCAAACTTTTAGTGAGCTACAACGTCACAAGAGTTAGGATAAGCTGCTTTTCTCTTCATCAACATTTGTATTTTTTGCTATTTGGGCATCTAAAGCAAAACCCTGTCCATTGCAACCAGATATGTGATGTTTGGCAAAGAGCTGGACTTTAACTTTTCACCAAAGCGCCTTTGGATGAACAATGCACAATATAAATTCAAACTCCTTTAACCACAACAGCAAAATGATTATGCGATCTAATACCAGCTGAATACAATGTTGCTTTGCAATGGATATAAAACCATATGTGAGAGAATTGAACACAAATCCGCTAAACTAATCCAGCTCTTGGTATGTATAGGATCTTTATGACTGCTCAACCACAAAAAAACATTTAACTTTTTTTTGCTGCAGAGGTCTAAACTGATGTGAGATGTAGGACATATCTTGATTTACACCATTAGAATCAATGTACTCTCATGTTCATAGATTTAAAAAAATAATAATTTCAGCATGTCCTTATATTCTCACGCTATTTTTCTTTAAAAGGTGCACTAATTAAATTATCAATGTGGATGCAAAACATATAAAGGTTATGGTATTTTAAGAAAAGTCATTCAGTGTCATGCCTGTTAATCTCTGAAGATTAAAACTAAGGGATTTCCACACATTAGTTTAGAAAACTGCTGCTGCATGAGTAAAGGTGCATTATTAAAACCTATTTTCTGGTGTATGTTAATCTTTTGGATATGAGAGGTTATCACAGAAGAGTGAATTTTGGTCAAACAAAAGTAGATTTGTCAGAAATGTCCAACATTCTAAAGTACGGCATGGACAAAAATGGAAAGGATGAATTCATATTTTTTTAAAAGAAAAAAGTCTACCAGTCAGCACTGTGCACAGAGAAGCACCAGAAATATCAAACTCACTTTTTTGTCATTTCAAAAGATTGACAATTTCACTCTTGATATTGCATGTGTTTTTGTTACATCACCTGGATTAGGCTGTGCTTGAACAGGTGCACCTGTGTTCAGAAACCAAGATAAGACGTATACATGCGGCAGCATCCCAGAATAACATCTACCATAATTCTGCCTCTCAAAACTGAGACAAGGGTTTTTTCAAGGTTACCGAAATCAACAGGGGATTTGAAGAAAAACAAAAAGGTAAAAGCCACCTTTCCTGCATCTGTATAGACACATGGAGCAAGTTCAGACATGATGATACAGCGCTCATGATCAGATCTTCTGTGTTAAAGAAAAAGTACACATTTCAGTTTGTTTTCTGGTTTTTGTTAGTTCTGTGTAGGGAGTTTAATTTCAGTCTCTTCTTGCTGGAAAAACCTCAGTGCAGGTTGGACATGAGGTAAAAAGCGAGTTTAAAAAGTATCTGGCTTTGTGTAAGATAGATTCAAAAGCAATGTACAGAACAGTAATGATAAAAAATAAGTTAACATGAGGTTATTGGAATGTATTCCAGGATGTAAATGAAAGGTGATGGTGTGTTGTAATAAGCACTTAAGAAGGTTGATTGAAAGAAATACAACTAGCCTCAGGGGTATTTTCCACTTAAACACAGCCAAGGCTTTACATGGAAACATGCCATGTGCGCTCTGCTTTGGTCTGTGTGTCTTACTGGGGTACTTTTGTTATATGTGGCATGAAGTAGCTTCAGTGAAGGGGTCTTTAAGGGAGCTCTGAGCTCCAGGATCTCTACATTCCCTGCCTGTTCTGAAAGCCTGACAGTCCTATTAGGACTGAATGAGGAGAAATTTGCCTTACCTTGGCAAAAGATCTCTCATAGCCTTTGACAGCTATGGCAGCTCCTCATGGCAGCTTGCTGATGAGAGCCCAGCAACTCCTTCCTGCCACAGCCATCACCAGTCATCCACTCTCCCTCTTTACTCTGTTTTCATTTTGTTTTTTGCCTTCTATTTTTTGCAGTATGCTGTTTAAAACATAGAAAAAATGCTTAAATGCAAGCACGATTTATCAAGCAAACTATGATGCTTGTTGACTAATAGGAAGAGGTTGAAAAGCACAGAATTTAGGAATCTTTATTCAATCTTCCCATTTGTTGAAAACCCCAAACTACAGTGATGGAATTCCAGGTTTTAGCAAATTCAGCGATCTGAAAATGATCAATGCAAACTTGTCACTTCTAGCAATCTGGAGAAGAATGATGGAACAGAAAGTAACTCCATACACACAATAATCACTTAACTCTGACAGAAAGTTGTCATTTATAAGCTTTATTTCAAAGCTTTCAACATTGTCAATTCAACTGCTTTTTCAAGTATTGTGTGACAGCTTCATAAGATTGATTAAAGATTCAATTAGAAGAGTTTGTAGGCATTTAAAAGTCAAATTCCTCCTTTTGGACCCCTATTGATTGTAGAACACGGGTGACTTTCATGACAAACTCCTTTCCACTGGAAGTCAACTTGACTCACTATACCAATTAGTTCAGAAACTGACACTTTTACATTCACCCCATTAACCCCAGGAAGGACAGATGCAGATATCTGCTGATAGACCTGGAAGTGAAACAAAAGACAGGCAAGTTTGAGTAAGTTATGGCCATCTGCTGGTGAAGAGCAAGTGCCCCTTTCCCCTCCTGAACCTGTCGACTGGGACCAGTGAAGACAGAAATCAGTCAGATGAAACTGATGTGGACATCAGGTGGAGGATCCACTTACAACTCGTCTCCCCTGAGCTCCCTTTGACTGCGAGTGCACTCCGATACGCTGCCATGCTTCTGCAAGACAGTTCTATTTCTTCAGCCTCCTAAAGGTGTTCAGCAGTGACTAAACACTCCCCAATGACCTTATCAATTGTTTTATTATTTCAGCCATTGGGTGGGTATCTGGAGTCTGGGAGAAACACATTCTCAACTTAGAGATTTAGGGAGAATCCCATCTGCCCTGTGGGACTGTGGTATTAGTCATGCAAAACCATACAAGGTGAAGTCAGCATCCTGTGATCATCCTGCTGAGGTTAAATTCATTCCAAGGTTATTCTTGATATTCATGTACTTTCTTTGTTCTTTACCTTCAAGATTTGCAAGCACAAGCTGTTCTGGATGAATTGCCATAGTGTGTTCATTGGGATAACAGACAACCTTTGGTGGTGTGTACACGTGGATTTGTTTCTCTAAAGTAAACGAATAGTCACAGCTTGACTTTTCTTTGATCATAGTTGGCTCTATTGTAGCCATAGTGATATTAGCTAATTTTACCAATGGAGGGCAGTTGTTTTGGCTTCAGTGTTTGTGACATTTCCTTTGACTTACTGTTTGGATGCATTTTACGCATTAAAAATAGCCCTGACATAAAACCATGTCAACGTTGTGTCAAACATTGGTAAAATTCTTCTTGGATATTGCTTTAACTGTAAACTCCACTTGTAATAAAAACAATGAATTTTTATGTTCAGATTATTAATTAAGGGGGTTTAAACATCTCTAACTGTGAAGGACAGGAGGGAAACTGAGGCTTCTGCATGCGTATACAACTTCGGGGTTACTGAAATGTACTTAAAATATATAATGTCAGTAAAAGTCTCCGTATTTGTATGGACACTGCTTTGATCGTGAATCGACATGAATCTTGAATGATGTAAACAAAAGTTGGAATGCACGTTCCAGTTCCCGTCAAGCAAATCAAATATAGATTAAATGTGCTTTGAGTATAACAATCAGAACTGATAAAAATAAACAAATAAATTCTGTGTATAACCCCAAAACTTTCAGGTAACTAAAACTTTTTGGTAACATTAAGAAGAGCTTTAAATATTACATACCTTTCAAAAGTCTGCTGAACAGTCAGTAGACACACAGAGACGCTTGAAGACTGCCTTTCAAGAACATAATGGATATCACTATAAATCTGTAAAGTACTTGTTAGTATTGTTTGTAACCTATTAGTTTTAATTTATCATTAACTAATTTTACCATGCTGAAAACTGAAAGCTGTCATTCTAAGTAATGATGGTAAACTATATTTGAAACACATAGTCATGACAGAAATGTGATTTTAAAACTGCTCGGATATAGCATGTCTTATCGAGAACATCTACAGTAATTAAAGATTTTTTAGTCAGGAAAATAGTGACCATATTAGACGACTTACACAAAGATGTTAAAGTACAAACAAATGGTTAAACACTCAGCTTTCGCTGCTGCATAATTAAACAGAGTAATTGCCCTGCGGCACATGCTTTTAGTGGAAGATAATAGCAGCCATTGTGCCTTCCCTACTTACATCCACAAAAGTGCAAGCAACCCTTGTTGAAAACAAGAACAGAACCTCACTCAATACCACTTGATCTGTCATTGGGCCAACGGCTGGCACCTATTTACAGCCAGATACGTAACCCATCTATGTAACAGACACAACATGGAAATAAATATTACTTTTTAGTGCAGTAATAGATGCTGCAAAAAGTCCATATTAATACATTGAATCTACTTTCAGTTGAATTTGGTCATGATGAACTAAATAAATGACACAGTCTTTGACAAAACAAAGGTTAGCATGACAACCTTTCTATATTATATGACCAGATGTTCTCATTATGTTAACTGTGGTAGTGATCCTTTTGAAATTATGTAAAAAAATAAATGGATTCTTATCCCAGAAGAGATGTTTATTTCTCCTTCAGGTTTCAAGTATTACTCTCAAACTCAACCTTCTTGTCACCAATAGGGCTAATTCCTATTAAATGTACTACAGAAAAGCACTTCTTGAACTGTAGCTGCTGCAAAAGTTGTATAACAACAGTATATACAGCAGGCACTCAAAGTGGTCCTAAATCATATGGGTAACACAGCGTCGGTCAGTATTATAGCCGGGCATTTTAGCAATCTAGTTATATTGACTGCCGAAAAACGCCATACATTTGTGCAGTCACAGAAGTCATGGTTAGAAGCTCTGTCATCAGCTCTCTGAGGATTTATTTAGGGTGTTTGTTATTATGGTATTTGTTCTACATCATTGTCTGTAGTGGACATTATGCTAAAAGGTTATAATTTCCAATGTAACAATAATTTAAAGTATCATAATTTAACTTATAGATTACAACATGACATCAATTCCTAATTTATATATTTCAATAACCTATAAAAACAGGTCACTTAAAATCTTGTCCCCTCACCTAATACCTGAAACAGTCAGTAAGCATTATTTTCGCTTTCCATTGTCATTCAATTTAAATTTTAAATCTAGAACAGCTTGAAAAATCTGTCATCTTTAATTTCCACTGCAGCAAAACTCATTAATATTTGTAAACACAACATTAAAGTTAGTCATTCATGGCTGCTTTAATCACCTGAGAAGATGCCGCAAAACAAGCTGTGATGCTTGAATGAGCTTAAGAATGAATGAGAAGACGTGACGGATTTCTGCAGTATGAAAACAGTGTGAATAAGAAATCTTCAACTTTCTTTTATGATGCTCATAACAAAAACACCTCAAACAATTTGCATATGTAACATTTACAGATTTTGAATATCGCTGACAGGCACTTTCCGGGTTGATGACTGTGTATAAACAACTGTGACAATTGTGACCCATGCCGCAGCCTCATCTCTTTAATGTGGTGAGACATTACACACTTCAATAGACCTAATTTGACTAATCTACTCTAACATAAGCTCGGGAGCCTGAGGGTTCGACAAAGTGTCATGACTGTTTCTACAGGACAAACATCTCAGATGTTCTTCCAGCATGGGTCATGGAGGTTGTCAGTCATCACAATATCTATTCAGTTAACAATTTACAGCTGATCAGCCAGCATCTGGATGTCTAACGGGACCATTACAGATACCAAAATATGCTAGTGCGACATTCAAGTCATATATGGAACAGATTTTCCTTTACTGTATTCAAGCCACATAGTTACACAGCTGTATTAATGCAAACTTTCCTGTCTCTGAAAGCCTTTCCACTGAACTGTTCAAGAACCGTTTTTGCTCAGCTTGCACCCAAGGTTGTTTCTGCCATGGTGAGCCCTGTTGCCTAGTCTTTTAGATCAGCCTTTTCCTCCAATGACAGAACTTTTAAATGTCAGCTATTTCTTCAACCTGTCTGTGATACATGATCATGACTTTTCTTTTTCAACCTTGTTGGGTTTCTCCTTGATCCTTCAATTAGCAAAATTGAGTGCCATCGTTTTGATATGGGTCTGGACACTCACAGTTTAAGACATCTGGCGTTAATACAGGTGATGCACAAATATATCTATCTTTTCCTAATGTTCTGTAGCTGGAGTTTGACCCTTTTAAGGTTACTTCCAATTCCATTCTGAGTGTCACATATGTAGTAAGCCGCTATCTACTGATCCATGTGTCTAGTTCTGTACTGCCTGAAGCTTTCGTATTGTACTGAGGCAGCTCATTAGAGGGATGGAATTGCTCTATTCTGGGGATCCTTCATGATCAGGACCATTTGACCTAAGGTTAATCACTCAGGATGGGTACCAGTCATTAAAACCTTGTTCATTTGTGATAATGTTGTACTGTGCTACTGGCATACTCTCTAAAACCAATAGTTGCAGATAATGTCAAGGCTTGAGTTTTCATACTTCATACGGTCCTGTTTATTTGTTGCTCTCTGGAACTTGTTCTGAGATTCTGGGAGACTTTCATCTATTTATCTATCCATTTTCTATATCTTCTATAATTTTTTTAGATTTAAGCAAATTGTTACTTTTATTAGGTGCATAACAGGTCAACAAACAGTTAGAGAGCAGCTTAAGAAAGTACAATTTTAATTATGAATGAAACCACAACATTTGTTTTTATGTTAATGATTGTTAGAAAGATTAGTGAATTAAAATTTTATCAGGGTCGTGCTTTTGCCCTACACACAACATATTACTATCAACAACAGCAAAAATAATTAATCATTTGAGTATGCCTTGAATTATGATCATTTTTTAGATGCGAATGTTACATCAGTAACAGGATAAGCTGATTGTTTGCAAATCAAAATGAACTATATATATCTATTTTTTTTTATTTTTATTAATGAATACATCTGAACTATATGGAGAAATTGTGAAAACTGACATTGTCAACTCTGAATTATTGGATTTTTTTTGTACATTTGCATTACACACATTACCATTTCTATTTAACAGGATGGACCATTGATCATGTTTAATCACATAAGCCTTTCTTCCAGAAAATTCACTCAATACAATAATAATTCAATCTGTCATTGTTGATTACGTAAAGTTTTACTGTATGATATCTTTCTATTAACATCAATGTAGTCCACTGATCAGCTTCTTTATTAATTAAATCATAAACAGTAAATGAGCTACACATTAATTGTAGAGCACTTGTCATGCAAACAGAGCATTTCAGAAGGTGCATTATATTAAGAATGAAAATAAACAATGAACATTAAGTAGATAAAGGATTATAATTAAAGATATATAGAAGAGGAAAGGAAAGAATATCTTAATAAAAAGTGTTGGAAGACCTGAATATAGAACACATTTACTATGCTACATCTATTGGGAAACAGACAGTATTCCAGGGAGGTTTTTATCTATTCTTCTCAATGTAACTGTTACGACTTATATTTTCTTATATCATAGTGTCTTAAAACTGAACATGGAAAGGTGCATACAAACTCCTGTAATTCAACAGGATATTGGTGCGCAAAACTTTTTTCCCAAGAAAATGCATTTCAAGCACACTGAAATAAAAAAAAGGATCTCAGTGGATTATAGGGCATGACTGTGTACCAGATAACGGAATCAATGAAGTAGTGAACAGGCTAACAAACCTCTACTTCGACAAGCTACACAACACTTCCTGCACCCTGTCAGTTAGAACCCCATCTGAATGTGATCTGACAGCAACATCTTCCTTCTTACCATGGCTTCCATTGTGAAATATACATGCAACAGCTTGCCAGTCCAATGTCTTTATTTAATAGAGTCAAACCTACTCCTTGCTTTTATAAGAGCATCATTTAGAGTATATATAGTCATGAATTTTAGGTAATGGTGTGTGTGCATATAGGGGTGAATGGCAATAAGGGAAAACATGGTGTAAAAAAAGCACAGTTGGAATAAGTGCCATGCCATTTCTTTTCTCTTTCAGTTGGAATCAAGTAAAAGCTACCAGATAACAGTCTTATTTTCTTTCTTTATTGGGGTAGGCATATTCTGCTTCTACTGACTCTAATGTTATTTGAACTTCTATCCATTCTTTTGGTCTGCCACAATTCAGTTGACTTTCATTCATCAAAGGTCGGTCTGCACATGCTGCACAACTGAATGTTTTGGTGACACAAATATGATAGCGCCACAGAACCTTCCTGCATCTTTACAATACAACTGGCCAGCAGTGTTTCTTTGGCATGACTTTAGATGACTTTATTGTGAGGAGGAATGTGCTGTAATTAAAAAAAAAGAAAAACACCAAAAGATCTTTTTTTTTCAATTTGATTGCATGCCAAAAAAATAAAAATCATATAAATTGAAAATTTATAGAATATTATCTTGTATATGCTAATACAAGTGCACTGCAAAGGGGTGTTCTGGAAAAAGCTATTTGTCATTCTCTTTGACCTCACCTTTTAATCAATTATTTCAATTTGCACATTGATAAAAACAAAAACGCTTAATGTGAAGACTTAACTAAATGCTTCAGGGGGTCACATTAAATATTCAAAGGTTCCGTAGCTATCTAGAGTGCCCTGACTGGATGTTGTCCAAATATAATATTGTACCCCTGCAGCAATTATAGGGATCACTGGAGGGGTGGTGACTGCAAGGAAATGAACTCAGGATCAATCTCAGCACTTATCGGCTTGTAAGTGAGTCGGCAAAGTTTCAAGGAGACTTTAGAGATCTGTTTGGCACTTGATGTAGTGAAGATCTGCAAAGAAGAAGAGAACTGCTGATCAGACTTCACAATTTCAGCCGATTTAATTTTTTCCTGCATGTGTAATAACAATATAAATTTCTGAAATGGGAGTGTATCAGAAATTTCTTTGACTTTATTCCCAATTCATGAGCCCCCTCTTTTTGCTCCTCTGTACAGTATAACATATTAAAATATGCAGGTATGGCTTTTACAATTTTGACTGTCAGTTTATTGTCGGTGAGTGATACATATCTTTCATTTAATTCTACTGACTGCCTATGCAACTTTCATTAATTTAATTCTCTACATCTACCTCACATTTCAGGAGGCAGCAGCTATGGTTCAGCCATTTCCACCAATCATAAACATTTAGTTCTTAAAGATGACTGCACTGACTGGCATGAGACGATTATCAAGGTTTTCAGTCCAGTGAGATCAAATTTTCTTGGCATTTTTCAATCATAACAATACTTACAAAAGACCTGAGGGTGTCCCGAGTTGTTAAGGATCTCATAACACACCTCTCCATCTAAATCATTGTGATGTAAATTGTCGTTTGGACTTAGGGTTTTAGCAGCTGAGTGATTGAGGTTTCAGACAGTCTGTATTATGTGCCAGGTCATTGTAACGGTAGCTCGTAATTTCACAGATCAATGAACATTATCTATAGCAGTAAAAGAAAAAGTTGAATTTGTAATAGGGCCAAACTCAATATTCCACTCCCATTGTTTAGCAAGGACACAGCCTTTTAAATCCCAGAGTGCTGCCAAGTTGCAGCTTCAAAATGTAGAAATTCATTGTATTTCATCTAAATGGCCTGTTTGCCTTTGCTTCATTTCACCTATTTTCTGATACTTTGTGTGCATATCAAATCATAGCAAATAAATCGTTATCTGTGTACAAAGAAATTGTAGCACTAAGTGCCACATAAGTAATAAAAAACACAGATATTACTCAAAAGCTGCAGCCACCTAGCTAACCACATAGCCACCCAAGTCCCCAAAGCCAGAGGCATGATTAGTGACATAGAAACATAAATGGGCACACATGTGATTATAACTACTCAGAAAAAAAGCTTCACCAGTCAAAATTGGCTCCCATCTGGATCAAATGTATGTGATGTGGTCTTTAGTAATGTTGTCAGTTGTGTCTTTCGTTAAGACTGTGAAACTTTTGGAATTCTTGTTTACAAACCTTACAAGTCCAGGGCAAATCTCCAGAAAATATGGCACAATGAGTAACATCCTAAGAGGAAAGTTTGCTTTTATTTCTGCTTTTAACAGTTTTGGCCTTGATTCAACAAAACTGGGGGAAGCTAAGCCCGAAGTGATAAAATCAAATGCTTCCAAATGTTAATCTTTCTTTTAATGTTTTTTGCATGATCACTGTCTTGGTGTTTATGATCACCCCTTGGTATTCAGTTGACATGGATAAGGAGCCTTGTAGGGACATATGTATACCGGTATATGAAATCGGTCAGTGATCCTTAATTCCCCCTCTGTGGAGACATTTTATTCCTAGAAGAAGATTTTTTCATTGAGGAGATCATCTAACTAATTGTCCATCAATGTTTTTATGTGGAATCAAAGTTCTGCTCCACATGTTTATTTCTATATTGTAAGTATCAGAGACTGAAAACAAGTTAAAGACTAAAAGGAAAATTTTATAGGTACATTGAAGGACAATAATTTGCTTCAATGCAAAAAAGATACAAAGGGAAGAAGTTTGTTGTTGTAGATCCTTGGTCATTTAGTCATGGTTATCAGGACAACTGACTTCCTGGACTTTAAAGACAAACTACCTTTCACCTGAAATGACTCTCTTCTTCCAAACTAGATGGTTGAGAGTATCGTTTTAGGTTGTTCACACCTGGTAGATTGTGACAATCCCATGTGTGACTGAACCACTTGACCAATGTGAGATTTATGTAAGTCATTCTCACCGATAAATTGTATACTTGTCTGGAAGAGCAAGTTTGCGTCACAGGATCTGAGCTGAGAACGGCTGCGGTACTGCCTAGGCAGAAGAGATAATGCTGCATTGTAAGTGCAGGGAAGGTGATGCTAGAAGGCACCCCCTCCCTCCCCCATCTCTTTAACAATGGTTTCTCTAGCTTAACATAAATGGCTCCCTGAATTTTTTCTCAAACATCACTCTTCCCTGTCAGAATGTATGCATTACTGTACTTAGGAAAGTGTTCCATCATCATAAGATAAAAATGAACTGCTGAGGGTATAGCCGAGGCTCTCTTAATATTGTGATATGTGCTTGTGGGGCTGCTGCTTGGCCTCCCATATATACAGGCCCATACACTGTATATAGCCACTGTTATGCACAGCACATAGAGAGACGCTCAATTCGTGTTTGGGATTTTTGCTCTTTGACTGATCCAGTTTTGCATTTAAGGTCAGCGACGGTCAATTACAATTACAATAGCACGTTACATTGTGGATGTCACACAAAAGTCCTTTTTTCTGGCAAAGGAAAGAGGGCTGCACTGCAACGCATTTGTTTCTTTCACTGCCTCCGTGATGTACAGTTACATGTGACTAAATATTCACTGTCAGCTCCGCTTCAAAGTAACATGGGAGCAGAGATCAAGTTTATAAAAGAGACTAACAAGCTGCTGCTTCATTGGAGCAAAGCAGTTTGGTTTTACCCTTCATTTGTCCGTTTGAATTTCTTTTACCTGTTCTGTAACGTATTCTGGTCTTCTTTTATTACCTGGTACATACTTACAAGAAAACTCCAGGAAAGCATGCTATGCTTAAACTTTATGAAAGAATTTCAGATTTTTGTGGCAAATACTTTCTGTTCAACATCCAATGTGAAAATGGCGATATCTATTCAATGAAAGACCTTTTTTCAAAACACTCTGTACAAAATAAATGTGGACATAATTCCGCAAATGTCTGCTGTTATTTGTAGAAATCTGGAAATCCTTTCTTCAAATTCTAGTGAAAGGTACATTAAGAGTACATTAAACTGTTAGTTGTGTGTGTATAATGGTCCATTACAGTTTGATCTTGTATTATCAAGTTATATTGAAGGCCTTCTTGGGTTTAATGCAAACTCTAAATTAAGCTTTTGCGTTAAAACAAGTTTCCTTTTTTTATTTACTATTATTTGTGTATTGTATCAGTGTAATGTTGTCACTGTGTTTCTATGGTCACAACTGTTTCTTTCCAGGGTTTTATTACAGGCAAAAATTATAACTGAGCTGATGAAAAACTGAGTATGTCATTATCAACCCACTTTTGCCGAAGGCCCCTTTAGCTGCAATTCAAGCCACATAGCTAACAGCAATTAGGAGAATGATTTTGGAGATGATGAAAGTAATCTGCATGATGTTCCAGCTCATAATACGCTCTTTCATGTTGTTGGAAAGAGGATCTGTTTGAGTACAGGATGAGCCACATAGGTCAACCAAACCAGTGACTGATTATGGCACAAGTTTGCAATTCATTATGTAGAAACTCAAATTTAAATAGAAAAATTCCCACAGATTATGTAAACTCTGTGTCGTATCTTAATCAGCCATACAGGCAATAATATCCATCCTTGACTAATAAATAACTCCAAGCTGCCTTCTGTTCTCATAAAGGGTTTAAAGAGCATGAAATTTAAACACAGGTAATGAAAGCTTGGCAGTATCATCATGGTGTTGACTCATGCAGATGTGCCTTCATTTCCCCTTTTTGCCTCAGGCCATTTCTGATCCAACAGAACTATCCTGAATGGGAAATAAGGGCTGGGAACTGCACTGTAAATGCTAGGAGCGGCTGAGAAGTGCACTCTCAGGTATTTGCCAAATAAGACATGAATGTCTTATGCTATTATGATTTGTTCTAAATAGATAAACAGATTCCTACGCATCAGAAAGAACAAATATGTTCATATTTACTGAGGTGTGGAGCAAACATGCATACTCTTTTTGCAATTTGATTGATACTGCCTGAAATAATTCTTATCATCAAGCCTTTAGAAAAATAATGTAACTCACCAACCTTGAATATGGAGTGGTACAACTGAGATGCTGTGAAGACATCTATTGCTCAGAGTTGATCTTGAAAATCCATACTTAGTCAAAGAGGACTTATGTTTGGCCTTGATAGATCATGCGTTATCAAAAGCATACAACATTGATGGCTAAACGTTAAATTTACATTCACAACATTCAGGATGCAACATAAAATGTATTATTCTTAAACTCTTCCTTGAGTATGATCATAACCACAAATGATACATAGTTGCCACAAAACGCACACAATCATCCAGTAACACACAACACTGACAATGTGAAATGCTATTGCCTAGTGAATACTGCGTTAAATACCATAAGCCTTTTGCTTATCTTTTTTCACATTCAGCTATCCACAGAAACAGTCCCTGTTAGCTTGAGGTCCCGAAGCGAAAGAGAAGATGCATTGAAGTGCCAAGTATTGTCGTGAAATGTCTGCAGACCCTGTTGGCTTGAAATTATAACCTTGTGTTCACTCCTACGCTCCAGCTACAAAAACAGCTACAGTAATTGCAGAGGGGCTATTGTTTTCCCAAGCAGAAGACATAATTGCATTTACAAATGCTTGGTAGAAATTCAAGACTTGGGAGAGGAACAGGGTCAGAGTGGAAATGAAAGAATTTTGCCATGTTTCCGGGTAGCTAAACTTTTTGGTTGAGCTCCATAAATTTGGTTAATTTAACAAAATATGATATTATCAGAGATCCATCTGTACTTTTTAAGCTCAGAAATAAGCAACGTCTGTTTGAGAGCATTTCTCTTTTCAAAAACACCTCCTGGTTTGTTTTTTATCTCTCTTATGTATACAAATTAGTGGGAAAAGAAAGCAGGAGGCAAAAACTGCTAAGTTTACTAGCCTACATAACATCTCAGTTGCTATCACATATGGCAATATTCTGACTGAAAGAGGTTGTATGCATTTGCATTTATACATTTAGCAAAGGCTTTTATCCAAAGCGACTTACAAAAATGTGATGTGAATTTTGCTGAAGGGAGAAAGTAAAAATTTTTATGTGCCAAACTTTTTTCCCTCAACAAGCACATAAGCTAAACTCAAGTGTTGAAAGAAATGAATAAATATCCACATAAACCCACATGCAGCCCTTGTGCATCTTACTAAGTTGTTAAAATATATGACTTTCCAAACTATAAAAGTAAGATGCATCATTTTAATAAAATGCATGACATGACTTAATCTACTGCCGCCAACAAGCTGTAAGAACAATTAAAATCTGTACTCAATAGACTTTGATGAGCAGATGGTCAGTTGTGTGCTGCCCTGCCAAAACAAAGCACGACAGACCTTTGTGATGCTTTTGGCATCACATGCATCTCAGTAGATGGGGACATCTACTCATCTTTTATGATTTCAGAAATGTGGTCCTGCCAGGTATTTAGAGTGTGTATTCCCTTTAGAGTGGCCCCAGAATGTAATCCAAAATCAAGCAAGACGGATTAATCTTGCCATGCCTTAAGAAGCAACGGAGTTGACTTACATAAAAATTTGATTTATATAATAGAAATAACCAAATTTGGTTGCTTTTTTAGGTTAGAGTTGAGAGCACTGTTTTTACTGTGACTTTAAGAACTTGTCAGATGCCAGAATAGTTGATCATGCCATTAACCCATTCACAGATTAGTCAGCGTTTTTATAAGACATTGCTGGAACCTTGAAAACCATCGCACAAAGTTTCTTCTTTGTTGTTTCTCCAGTACTAAGTGAAGCCGAGTTGTCCTGACAATGCAATAGTTTTTTAGGCCAATGATCCCCCTCAGTGAGTTATTCTTAAATAGAATTGACAGACTATCGGTGTTCATGATACCACATCAGAAAAAGTAATCTGGATACTTTAACCACGGGGTAAGCGATTAATTACTGTTTTGTGAAGCATCAATGTCACATGTCACAACACCAGTAAAAGGTAATGTGCAGACTTTGCCTTTTGTCATTTTGTTCTTGACACTTTGGAAATACAAAATGAGTTGAGAAAAAAAGAAAACTTTAGTATTTAGTTTTGAGTGCAACAGCGTCAGGTTTTATTTCTCTCAGAAGCCCGTTTTTATTTATCTTTATTTCTTCCTGAGTTTAGTAAAACCACATAAATGATTTGACTGTTAGAGGATCTGAGAAACCTTTTGACATGCATGTGAAAGGTTTTTGCTGTGGGGGATGTAAATGTACTTTTAACATCACTTTAACAATGCATTTAAATTGTTCTCTGAAGAAATGCTCCCAGAGGACAGGAAAGTACAGTCAACAGGAAGAGAAATAAGTACAGATTGCTTGGGGTTATTTTAAATTCATTAAATGATAAAACACAACCGAAAATAAATCTCAGATATAAAAAGGGAAAAAAGCAAAGTATGCAATCTTCACTGATGTCCATATTTTACCAATAAAATATATTTGTTTAATGACATTTATAATCTGAATTGGTCAGGAAAAGGTAAGAAGTCACAAAAGCAGTGAAGATGCAACTTTGTAGCTGCATTTCAACTGATTCTTATGGTACAATAAATGTATGATATTTTTACTCTATGTCAAATTATAGAATAAGTCATTTTTGTCTTTTGATATATAACTATTATGTAAACATAATAAAACATGTCTGTCTAATGAGTAGGTCTCTTTCATTTAGATCTTTGGACTTGTTTTAAAAGCTCAGGTCAGAAGGCACCCTGGACCATGAACTCAGCAATATGTGTAGAAACTGTTGTCCCAGGTCTATTGCACTTTTCTTTATCCATAACCTTTGCAGTTTACAATATTTCTTTTTTCAAATAATTTTACACTTCTGTATGCTGACATTAAATTCATCTATCAAAATGTTTGAGGTAAATATAAAGTAATGCACAATTGTATTTTGCCAATGGCGTTTTGATTTTGCAGACACAGATTCAAGCTTATGTGCTCCATTTTATTGAGGAAGAGCAATGATGTGTGAAAATAAAACCCTTTTAAAAGGATGCATTTTCCAAGTCAGTGAGTAGGACTGCACATTGACCAGAGAATGAAGAAAAAGGCTGATTGATTATTTCATTTAATCTTGCTGCCACACCTACATGCTATACCGATTCTCCTCCCTTCCTGTTCAGCTTACAGTCTTTTACACTTCAGCATGGCTTCTGTCAGCACTGCAAAACACTGACAAGACCAATTCCTCTTCATATCTGTGGCAAACAATTTCCAACTCCACAGCTTTGTTCCCTCTAATAGGCAATAGAGTCACTCTAAAGTCGTCAAACTTCTCCATCTCCATTCTGCTGTGAAGAGTCTATCCATTAGCCTTGTACCTCTTTGCTCCAAGCACCTGACCCAGAAAGAGAGGAGAAGGGAGAGAGGGCATTTCAGCCTCCACTGAAATTCATTCTCTCAGTGCAGCGGGCTGTGGTGTGCTTGCACCAGTTCCTGCCTTTTAAGGAATGTGCCTGCACTGTTTTGTGTTACTGATTAGACTTAAATCGTTGGCGGGTACAGTGTGTTATGCTTTAGTGCATCAGTCATTTGGCCGTGATAAATGACAAACTACTTTACAAATCCCCACACAACATAATTTATCAAAACTTTAAGGCATAGCTTCTTTAACTAAGGTTTGACGTGTAGTGATAACTCGCAACACAGCATATATATAGAAATCTACTTAGAACAGACTTTGGGATGACTAATAACTGCACATCTTTTTTTTTTTGGGGGGGGGGGTTCTAAATTCAAATTCTCTAAAATGTTGACATCAAGAAATGTTGGAGTCATGCATTTGAACTTGCAAATTAGACTCAACTTCCATTTGCAAGTTCTTCCAGTTCAATAAAGTGTACAATGCCTTCAAAATGGAGAATTTGCACTGTACAGGTTTCTGATAGATTTGACTCTATTCTCAAGAGGTTAACAGCTCTTACGGGGAGCTGTATTGAATTCCAGTTTAACAGGAGTACAATCTGGATTGGTATTTATAAGATAATGGTAAGGCAAAAACCAATTAGCTCTGAGCTCTGTGGGTGCCCAGCACTCAGAGCTGCTGTCAGCCCAATTGCAGGGTCACTCCTGCTGCCAACTATAAGCCTATATCATGACACCAGCCGAATTAATTTAGCTGCAAAGGTAATTATGGGGATGATAATTGCAGTGACATATACTTTTAATGTGTTTTCATCATTCAATATTGAATTTTGTATCTCAAACCTGAAAAAGATACTGTAAATTAGTAATATTTCTTGTATGATTCTCAATTAAAACTGGTAATAATACCGAATTACATCAATAAAAGGAATGAAGCTGCAATATGCACTTCAAGGTGATGCATTAGAAATTATAAACATAATGTTTCCTAGTAACAAACAGAGTGACCATACTAATGAAAAGGCTTATCTTGATGGGACTGAGAAGAAACAAGGTTTCACTTAGATTCTTGTAAAAGCTGTAGATATTTAAGATGATTAATTGTGCATGGGTGCATCAAAGATGCAAACTCATTTCTGCTAAGTAAAGTTAGAAGAAAGAGTTGACAGTTTCTGAAAGAATATATTGACAGGATTTGTATACAGTGGTGAGAAATCTGCATTCATTGGAAGATTTGGGGTTATTGATGGTACTCCTCATTGGTTAATGTGTCTGTGTTTTATTTGACACTGTTCGAAAAGTTGTGTAACTTGAGTAGAAAGGACAATATCCAATTTGTGTCAAGATCATTGTAGTTTTATAGATGTAAAAAACTAAACATGGTCAATTATATATATAATATAAATAATATAATAAAATATAATATAATATAAGATAAATAAATGTGTGTTTTCCTTTGAAAGTTGGCCATACTGACTTGACAAAAAGCATATCTTAAAAGATCTAATGGCAAAAACACTGATTCAGTTAAGATTTGATTGGTCTGAGTATGATTTCATGCTTAAACAATCTGACAAGCAGAAATATAGATTTTCATTTGAAGGCTGTAAAGCTAACGTCAGGACCTGACAGACAGATCACAAAATGAAGTTTCTACAACACAACAGTCTTTCAGACAGTTCATCATTACCCTCTAGACAGCTTTCATTAAATGGATCAGAAGAAAATCTGCAGATTATAGCTTGACATTTTAAGTGTTCTTAAAAAAGGATTCCTCTTTTAGAATGAGGTTAAGGATCATTATCAGGTCATTGTAAAACATAAAATACATCTACAATCATATCTTGGAACTAATGTTTAGTTGGAAACTGAAATTAAAATACTCAAAATATGAAATTGCGTTCTCAAAATACGTTAAATATTCTCTTTTCCCTAACTGTAAGTTCATTTTTTCATAGCTCATCTATGTCCATACAAACTGACATAAGTGGCACACAAAAGAGGAGAAAACAGGATATCTTGCTCTTTTACATTTCATTTAGTTTTCTGTATCATTGTGAATGGATTGAAAAGTAACCTTGAAATAAGAAACAGAATAATTTTGAGGTGTTTTTACTCCTCATAGCCCTGTCACCTCTAGAAATTGCAGGATAATAGAAATAAAAAAAATCATGTTCACATTCATACAAAAAATGTTGTTGTTGTTGTTGATACAAATTATTCAAACAGTAATTTTCTCATCAGCAGAACTTTTCTTTTGCCTATACAAAGATCCAAATAAGCTTTGTATTCTCATGGGCTTTTGCCATTTATTAATTTATCAATTTATCAAAAGGACCCGCGAACTCAGTGTGTTTCTTGTCTATCTTTCTCCACTTTTTACATGAATTTCAATTCCTATTCTCCGCATTCAAACACCCACACACTACAGGAACAGCTGGCCATTAACAGTGGCAGGCCTGCTCATAATGATTTCACCTGTCAAGTGTGATCCTGCTGTGTGGAGCTGCATACAGTGCAGGGCAATGGCCACCGGGAGTTTCAAGTCAGCTCTGACAAATGGCCGAGGCTGGCTGTGGATCAAGAAACTCTGGGGCTGTCTGACTTATCACTCTACTCGCAGACACTATTACAGTGACTGGATTCATTTGCAGGCTGCTATACTTTTCCAGCCTTCTTCTCATTTGCTCAAATTGTATTCCTACTTTGTTTGTCCCTCTACTTACTGCTCAACTTCGAACTGAAATAACAGATCATTTATCAGCTTTAAGAATTGACAATACTGTCGAAATTGGACAATTTTGAAAGATGCACATCAAAGAGTGAAGAAACAATGTCTGCCATATAGTCTGATCCAAATTGTCATATTTCACATAGTGATATTTGTAGATACGTAAGATTTTACTTTTTTCTGCCCCGGAACTAATCTTAAAAGGACCCAATTTATGAAATAACTTTTTGCAGTTGGTTGAAGGTTGCCAGCTGATTTTTCTCACATTCACCTTTCATCACAGCATTTTTAAAGCACTTTTTTGGTCTTTCAGGAAAACATTCCTTTTTGTCTCTATGCCTTTGCTTGTACCTTTTGGAAATGAAATGTTAGTGTTTTAAGTTTTTGTTTTTTTACGTATGATTTATGGGGCACTGTCAAGTTGGGCCTTCATCTTTCTTTCTCAAAAGGCTGTTCAGTGTTCTAGAAGCTCATATTATTTCTATTTCTGAACAGTTATGTTGAAGAGTTATTGGAAAATAAGTATTTGAGCCTCTTTTTCGTCACAATGATAATTTCCTTCTTACAGAAATCTGTAGAATGTTAAAGCTTAGTTCTTCTGCACTGTGCAATCAGCCACTCTTCTGAAATGATTCACACTCGGAAACTGTTCATTCTTGACGGCAGCAGACAAATAAAGAACCAAACTATCCACCTTTTAAAGGAGGAGAAAAGTTAGGACCAAACTAATTAATAACTTTCATCCTATTAGACTGGTTTTACAAAACCAAAACATTAATAATTTCCCATTCAGAGGTGTTTTAAGGCATTATTAAGGATTAGAGTTTTCAGTCACACGTTTATTATATTGTGTCGATCAAGTTTTTATAGTTGCAAAAATAAATGCTCAGACGGTGATACATTTTAACATTAAATAGAAAATAAACTAAGATTTCTAAATTCATACTTTTATGTCAATTATTGAATTCATTGACAACTTATAATAGGAATTGTTGTCTTAGTATCAAATGGCTTGTTATGACATGTGTGAAATTATTTCTTTCTTTGTTATCAATATGTCAATTTTAGAAAGACATCTTAAACCATGTAATAAAGAGTCACAAGGCCAATCTTACTTAATTACAGATTTCAGACCAGCTTGTTTTTTAATGAGTAATTTATTTCTGCATTGTGATTT
Organism: Menidia beryllina; assembly: GCA_013363375.1. Classification (NCBI taxonomy): domain Eukaryota; kingdom Metazoa; phylum Chordata; class Actinopteri; order Atheriniformes; family Atherinopsidae; genus Menidia; species Menidia beryllina. The sequence goes on along the minus strand of JABUIW010000023.1, from coordinate 9,267,369 downwards.
ACAATCCTCCTGCCTTAACCTAAACAAATGGTGACTGGACAGCAAATGAGCCATTTAAAAGGAGCCAACACGGGAAAGGTTGGATGGGAGACGGATGCCTTTGCTGGATTACACACCAGGAAATGAACTTGTAAGTGTGAATACTTGTAAGTTGTTTTTGTATAACAAATGGAATACATAGGATAATAAAGTTAAAGTTTGTTTACAGCAGATTGACAGTCTTGACACTCGCATATGTGTTCATTTGGTCCATCATCCTCCCTCCTCCGCTGTCTTTGCATTGCCCCCTGTCTGATGTGAATGTTAGCAATTTATTTAATGGATTTTGACAGAAAAATGAATTCATGACTCTCTGCATGATGGCTATTCTGGGCATGCAGATGTCTTTTCACTGTGACCGTGGTAAAAAGGAACAGGCTGAGTGCTGCATAATGTCAGTGCAAGAATGGGAAAATACTTTAAGGGATGGAAAAACAACTTTAGAAAACTGTTTTATTTACCATAATTCTTTACTCTTGTAAGCATCAGCAAACATATCTGAATGCAAACAAGCAACAACTAAATTTTTGGAAAAGAAATTCTGATTAATTCTGTTAATTATTGCAAAATTATTTCAACCTTTATCACACCGGAGTCTGTTTATCACATCATAACCTGAAAAAAGAATTTCATTTTTAGAAATATTTTCTGAGTCTTCAAATGAAAGCAAATTTAGTGATCTCTATCTGAATTGTCACGCTTTTGCCTTGAAAGTATCGTTTAATGCCTATAACCATGTTTCATTATTTTTTTGTGATAGCATTTTATTAGTCAGATTCAGAAACCAATGACTGTTTGCATGTGTTTACCAGAAACAAATTAGCAACATACTTAACATAGACGATTAGAATCTTTTTCAAGCTTTTGTATGTTGCACTGAATGCTACAGGGGCAATGCTTTCTGATTTGACTTATTCATACAAAATGCTTTGCTGTGAAAGAGTACAAGCCACCAGCCCTAATGGAAAAAAAGCTTTAAAAATGTCTCCCGAAAGCAGCTGAGGAGGGTGGAATGTCCTTTCCTTCATGATCATAGTAAAACCGAAGATGGTGTCAGGCAAGGGCTGAAACAACACGAGTTACATGATATATTTAGTTGTAATTTTCGGAACAAGCAGCGTTATTGGAAAATTCATCAATTTTTAATTAGTCATTAAAAAAAACAATATAATTTTTGTTAGTGCTATCTCATAACACATGGATGGAATGACCTATCAATAGCCCGAGGAGATTATTGAGCAGGAGGGAACAATTCATCTGCTTAAAATGCATAAAACAAAACAAATTCATAGTGATTCTGCTGCATATTGTACATTACTATATGTTATTCCATCAAAAAGGCACAAAAAGGCATTCCATTTTTGCTAAACTTATGAGAATCACAGTAACGGCTGAGTGAGTGAAAAAAATAGGCCTGGTGTTGCTTGGATACTGCTGACTTCTTTGTTAGAACAGAAGCATTTCATGGCTGTATTGTTTATGACTGCTGATACATGACATTTTCCCTCTTTGCAACCACTGATCATTAGTTACCAAGCGCTGAAAATAAAATGCATTTAACAAATGACAACTAATTATCACTTAAATTTAATCTGCATTTGATTTATGTCCATGTTTTAATAAGACTACCTGATGAGTCATCGCCTAAATGGTCTCACAGTGTTATGACGCATACTTTATTCCCAAAGCGGATGTTGCACGTTACAGCCCTGGAAAACTAACAAAAAAAATATGCAGGTGTTTACTCTGAAGTGAAGACTGGCTTTAAATATCTTCTTTTCTGTAAATGACATTCTGATCAAGTAATTGCTTAAATCCAGACGCTTTGCCTTTTCAAAGATCTTTTGATATACTCTTTTTGTTTGTAAAAAACCTTTTCCAAGAATGCAGAATAATGGATAGCTTCAAGCACTGATGCTCTAAGTTATACTCTCTAAAGATGAAGGCTGTTTTTCTGTGTATGATGGTGGTCAATTTTTGTCCTCTTTGGTGGCTGCTGCTGAAAAACACTGTTTTAACAAAACTGGAAGCAAGCTTTGTTCTCAAATGTGTGGACGCTTCTGAGGAAAAAGAAAGACCATGCTTATTAAAACTGGCTTTTCTTTCTATAAACTAAAAAATATGTAATTTGAATGGTTGTTACTTACTTACACAGAATCAAATGATAATGAGAAAATAACATAATAAAAACAACTATAGCTGATCCTCTGGAGACCGATCTGATGTTGAGGAAGAAATGGTCAACCTAAACGTAAATGGCAAGCCGTGCTATTAACTCTAACATAATCAAAATTTTCCAGAAAATTCCATAATGACTGCAGTAAACTGCATGAAACTAAAGTTGCTAATAAATATTTTAAAAAATGGGATCATTAAAGGACAGGCTGAGAAAACCACTGATCTACAATAAAACCACAAGAACGGGCATTAGAAACATAGAGAAATGTGCCAACTTAATGAGATGACCAGCTTAATGTCAACAGGTGAGTGATTAACAAGTGTGAATGAGAACCAACAATACAGAACAGAGAAAACACGTACAAATAAGTAAACCTGACGAAAGACAAATGAACCGAAAGAAAAAAATCATCATGGACCGTGACAGGAAGGTCTGGAGTAGTAACGACGTGGCAGCCGTAAGAAAGACATTTAAAATGTGTACAAAGTGAAGGAGCTTCGATTATTCACCGTTTCACCGAGTGCAGAAAACAAGAGGGCATTTTTAAGGATCATTTCACACTAAATACTGGATGGTCTTCATATTCAAGGTGATGGCCCATTATTTTCGGAATTGCACAAAATGTGATTCATGTGGATGAAAGATACCAGAACTATCAGGATTCATACTGAGACCAACAAAAAAATACACAGAGCTAAGTACAAACCAAGATGCAAAACATGGGAAAAGAACATGCTGACTGACAGAGTCAGCGAAGACAATCATTTAAAGAAAGATGGACCTCCACGACCACCTCCTACCTGCTTGCCCTAAGCCACCTCACCTCTGCCTGATGGCCCCCTCCTCCTGCCACACATAAGCCTTAATCATAAAATCCATATCAGTACTTTTCTGGTTGAACTCCTCACCGACCTCTCACCTTCTCCCGTCAGTATCTCCTGTTACCTTGATAGCACCTTCATTCATTGTTAACGCTCTCGTGACTTAGACTTAGACACCATTCCAATCAGTTGTAAGATACTTAACATCTTTCTTACCAGTCTTAAGCTATGTCTTTTGTGATTTTGCCCAAAAGGACACCGAAGATCTAAATATATTACATATTCAACATTGGATGCAAGAGACAACATATTTGGACAACTGGAAAAACAAAGTCTGCAGTGCTCTCCTAATGTGGAAACCAATGTGCAGCAAAAAAGAGCCTGTCCCAGATCATCCCGATATTTTAAGTAACACATCAGACATCACATGGGCCATCTATAAATGGAAGGTTTTGGAGGGAGTGCACAAAGCATTCAGAGAACACATGTGACCAAAACTTCCATTTTCAATTAAAAACGGGTGTGGCAGTCGTGCCACCGTGGGTGCCTCGAAGGAGTTCCAGACCAGAGGTTGTGGGTCCTATGGTTTATTTCGAGTGTGTGTGCCACATGCACACACACTCTCACACACACCCACACACGCCCGGCTAAGGCTTTGTTTTGTCGGCCGTTCCTGCTGCGTTCCGAGCTGGTCGCTGGTCGCTTGTCCTGCTCCAGCTCTCCTCCAAAACCAGTCCCCCCCAGGTCCAGCACGCTACTCTTTTACAGAGGGGAGAGTGATTAGCCAACTGGTTCCAGCTGTGCTTAATCACCTCCCCTGGCACTGCTCACCTGAGACTCTTCCACACCTCCCCCTGCAGCTGAGCGCCACGCCCCCTCCACAACGGGTTTTGCACAAAATCTTTTACCTAACGAGATGTACTGTAGTTTGAGATGAAAACAGCTCAATGACGGAATTATTTTGATAGTTTGGACTCTATGCTCAGCGCAAGTGATTTATTCGAGTAACAAAGGTCAGTTGAGTTTTTCAACCTGCATTAGGAGTTTACAGTCTTCAAAACTTCTAACAAATTCAGAGGGTCATAATGAGCACAGGTGCTTCACTGAATATGAACACAGAGACCCAGATTCACAAAGGAAATTCTAAGAAAAATGGAATGGATGGTTTTTACCACTAAATATTTAATATAATTGCTGTAGCAAAGTTAACTAGACAGATAGCCATCTAGTCATAAAATTGAGCCTCTTTGTATCTATCAAGATCATGTAAATCTTTACAAAATAACTTGTGACACATGTCAAATAAGTCAATGAAGTTTTTATCTTATTCTAACTCCATAATCTCACCTAATTATATCAAGGTGATCTTGTCTGACATTTTCTGGGGGTTAAGTTTTAATTATTCAGGTATAAGCATTTAGAACCATAGTTCTACGATCACTCTAAGATTGTGCAATTGAAAATAAAATACTGGGCAAAAGTTGCTAAGAAATCTGTTTGGGACCACATGTTATTTCTTTTCATTCTTGAATACGTCGTGTTCCTAAATTATCCCCAAAGTAAACCCAACATCCATCTCAAACACAGTCACTCAGCTGGCAAAACATCTTAATCAATTACTTTTTGGAGAAAAGGTTGAGCTGCTTTAAAAAAAAACAGATTTCAGAATTCTATATTTCACTTAAATGTCAAACTCAAAAATCTTCTTGAACAAACTCTAAATGCTAAAAGATAAACTAAATGGGTTTCCTTCTACATTCACTCAGAGGGCTTTTAGAGAAGGGCCATGACCTACTGCTAATTACTTTTGAATGTACTCCTGTTTGATCAAGAATCTTAAATGCCATCCTTGTTGCCACTTCAAAACACTGTGGCCCAGTGGTTTAGGCCTAAAGCGCAAATACAAAACTTATCATACATTTATATTTTTCACACATATTTATTCTTAAGACTATTTTTCAAATATGTTTTTTTTTATGTTCTTTCCTCCTTAAATTTCAGCAAGTGTTCTTTTCTGAGACATCAAATGTTATCTGAACTCTTACCCCTATTAGTTTGTAATCTGAATTATGAATTATTTATGATAATCCACTGTCTTTTGCATTGAAGCTACACTTATAGAAATACAAAAAATTGTCACAACCTGTTTGCAGAAAATAAACTGCTGCCCCTTTGACTTCTAGCTTGCCCTCTATGGCCTCTCTCCACTCCACAAAATTTCAATTCACTCTCCCTGCCTGGACCTATTTTTCATCTTCATTTCACTGCTTTAGCATCAAAGGTTTTTTCTGCGTGCATTAAAGGAAACAGTCCATTCTTTCACGGCAATACCCTCTTCACTCTGCATTTCCTGTGACCCTTCTCTATTGGACAGCTCTCTCACTGAAAGTGTGGATTTAACAGGCTCTTGGTAGCAACAAAAAAGAGGTCATTGGATTTCACATCTTGGTCATAATAAAAGGGAACAACTCCCTGTGTAGTGGGCAGGATTTGATTTACAAAAAGGGCAGTTCTGTAGTGGATCGTGTTGCCTTTAGTATAAATTGGAAAGTTTTGTTAGTGGTAAGATGAAAGGACAGAGAGGGTGGGATTATCTTTCACTATCTGCAACCTAATGTTTTTGTTTAGTCTTTGTTATTTTCCAGTACAGTGATTATTCCATATATGCCGTTAAGAGCTAAGCAACCCAATCAGTAATCAGCAAACATTGTTGTTGACATTGAAAATAATATATTCCATCAGGCTTGTTAGAAAAGAGAAAACATTGAAATGGGACTGTTTTAAATTTATGATAATGTGGTGCTTTCATTGAAGAACACTTTTTTTTTTACTCACAAAGAAGTGAAAAATTAAACTAAAAACAGAGTCAGGGAGTGAGGTAAACACACACATTCTCACATGAAAATATAATTACGCCAAATAATGTGAAATCACGCCAAGCTTCTCTTTCCATCTGCCTCCTTCTTTACCCGTTAAACCTCCCTAAATCAGTTTGATGTGAAAGTGTAATTATTTTTTCCAGACAGAGGAAGAAAACTGTATGTATACCAAAATGAACAAAACATTTTTTTATTTTGCATTCTGTAATTTGTTTTATTTGAGACATTGTACATCTAAAAGGTTTGTTCTGTGGTTAATTCTGTTGCCAAACATCCACAAATGTTGTGTGTTTTTTTTTTTCGTTGTACTGAGATCTGCAAGTCTCCACTAAGGCTTGGATTATTGGAGAAGAATGTAAGGGATTGATAATAGAATGGGATTTTTTCCCTTGATGGAAGGTGAGTGCATATTGCCATGCAACAGTACAAAACTGATTAGAAATAATTACAGACTTTAATGAGCTCTTTTGGTCTTTGTGTGTGTTTAGACCTGCCGTCGTTGCAAAAATAAATGACTCTCTGAATCGCAGCAGAACCTGCATGATGCAAGAGGAAATGATTTTCTACTCTAGGAATATGTCAAACCCGCTATTTCAGTATTGTTTAGCTTTGAGCCATTTAAATGAACAAGCATTACCGGTTCATGGCCGTGATTGATAAAGTGCACATCAAATGTTTGCTGATAAGATATAGGCACCTGTCAGGGGGAAATCTCTAACAGCAGCATCTTATCTAATCTAGATCTGTCAGTCTTGTGGAAAATGTGACAGGAAAAAGGAGCACAGAACCGGTACAAATCAAACATAATCAAATGAAAGCCTGTCACAGAAAATGCATATAAAATCTATCTCATTGTGTAGAGAAAATGTAAAAGAGTCACTATTGAGGTTGGATCTGTGCAGCCCAGTTGAAAAAGTTGATTTTAAACAGATCGTTGTTCCACTTATGAACACATCTATGAAATGCAATCTACGGTCCTGTCTTTGATTGGTCGGATTAGATTGATTTCTAATGAAAACAACATGTCATTCTCAATAGCTGACATTTAACATGTAAGAGCTCCTAAAATAATATGTTCTTTAATTATATGTCAGTAATGCATGCAAAGTAATTTGCACAGACACAACCTAATGCCACAAGCTCAACTTCATATCTACATGCCGTCTGGCAAGCTTTAACAAATGTCAAATGGCTTGCTCTGGAACATGGTACAACATCATGAATTCTCCAAATAAGGCAGTTTAATGTTGGCATTATCAATGATTAGGTGGTGGAAATTAACCACAGAATGAAGAACTATCTATCTATCTATCTATCTATCTATCTATCTATCTATCTATCTA
>JABUIW010000023.1:9209921-9255325 GCA_013363375.1 Menidia beryllina | reverse complement strand
TATACTATACTATACTATACTATACTATACTATACTATACTATATTTACTGTACTATACTACATTGTTTCTACTTCTGATATTTTGGCTCAGCTTCATTTTTCTTTTCTTTTCTTTCTTCTCTTCTTATTTTTCTGTGTTCTTTAAAAAATACCTTCTATATTCATCTGTTGCCACCAGACTGCTGCCTCCTGCATTTGGGTCTACCAAAATCATTCACCTCAGACACTTTGACACATATTGTAGCCTTGGTGATTTTAGCATCCTAAAAGGTTGCACTTTGCCATCACGTTTTGTCAGCATTAGCATTACAGTGACGTGACAATTTGACTTCTCCCAGTCCCAGCTGAGCTTTTCTCCCCCAGTCCTAATCTTACAGCCACTTAGAAAGCTATTATCCAAGTTTTACACTATGTTATAGCTCAAATGATGATGAATTTATCATTCATGCGTGTTTTTGCAAGCAGTTCCCAGGTACAATTACATCTACTTGGAAACAGGAAATAACAGGATAAACTATGTGCCATGCAGGGTTCCATGAAAATGCAACACATGAAACATAGCAAAATCCATGAATTTCTCAAAGGGGAAATGGTTCAAAGTTGTGCGATTGAACATTGTACTATTACAAGAGAGACATGTTTTTTTTATTCTTTTCCTAACCCATATGCAGTTCAGTAAGACAGACCTGTGAAGCCTCATAAGAAACCAGAGCAAATGAAACAGAAAACTATAATTAGTTAACAAATTCTATCAAACAGTGGTTGCACACATCAACGGAAAAGCTAAATTTGAAAAATTTGAATAACAGTGCTATTAGCCATCGCTTCTCCCATGAATAACCCACTTCGATCCTTTGATGATAAATGGGATGATTATTATGCCACGCTCTGTTTCAAACATATGCAGGCTCTGATGGTCGTAAGAGCAGCTTTTAGTGCATACAGTAGGTCGGAAACCAGAGTTCCTATTTCCTGCCGTACCCTACCCTGCCCCCTATTTCCTACCCTGTGAACAATGTGTGGCCCAGTAAAGAAATCACAGTAGCATTAAGTTGCTCTGATGTGTACAATTCACTTTTTTAGCCCCAGAATATGCAATATCCCCAAACACCTGTGAAGGGTTTTAGCTAGAAAATGATCCCATGTTTTTTGGGGTTTTTTTGTATGCGCAAACATTGTACTGTGTACCATCATAATGATTTAACTTTTAAATTTCACAGAGAACGTGCATCACCATCTACACTTTGAACTTTATATTCAGGCTTTTGTTACTCTATAATCCCGGACCTGGCGTAGCACATTTCTTTCTTGCGTTTTAACAATTATTTGGCATCCATATTTCCTTAATACCATTTTGCACCTCTTAGCAGGCAGCCAGTGCTTTAAACATCAGTGCACACATGCAGCCAGCTCAGCTAGAAACACAGCAGAAGGAGCATTTATGCATTGGGAGTTCTCACCGTACTTTGGATTTGTGTGACCAGTGGCAATGAAACGTGTATTGGTTGCCGGCAATAAGCATCCTTTATAAGCTATAACTCTGCTTTGGATTTGATTAAACTTGCAGGCTGATGGCCTGGACATGGCTCATTGTGTGCTCTCCTCTGGTGCTTCAGATTTAGACATAAATGGTTAGAACAATGGAAGCTGTGGGTTTCTCTTAGATGTTTTGTTTTGATGCAATGGTTGTTGGTTTTTGCTTTGCTGTGATGTGAAACAGACATAAGTACAGTGGAAAAAAAATATTTGCTTTATTAGAGGGTTTAGAGTGGGCAGGAAAGCAAATCCCTCCAGGCAAAACATTTGATTCCTGGAAGCAGAGGTGCCAGTCATGGATCATTTCCAGTAACTGAAGGACCTCAATGGGAATAATTTTGATTGATTGATCATTTGATGTGCTGTCCAGGGAACTTACTTGAGTCCCTCAAAATGTCTGAAGGTTCGGGTAGATGAAGTGCGGCACTTTCTGAGACCTGTCTCTTTGTCTTAGCCAGTTGAGGAAATTTTCCAATTTTTCCTAAAAAAACAAAAAAACATAAAAGACATGGAGTTAAAGTACTTGGTAACAAGCCACTGCTTAGCAGGAGAAATCTAAACCATTTGGAAACCAGTGAAATTTAAACCAGGGATAGATAAGCCGATCCTATGATGAGGTGAGTACCAACAGCTACGAGTTCCAAGTAGCTCTTGTGATTAGATGATGAGCAACACTAGTGAGGACAGGTAAGCTGCCAGAGACACACTCATACGACTCTCACACACAGCAGTCGTATACAAGGAAGGTAACCTCTAATGGCCAGGAAATAAAACTCACCCACACTGCATACAGACAACCACATAGGTATCAACTTTGTAGAAATTTCCACACAACAATTAATAGATCCAATACAGATTATAAGTATTTTTTTATCTAGATGCTACTTTTTGACACTAGATACAGACTTATTCAGTATCTTACTGCCAAGAGCATTTACAGCTATTCACTTCTTAGCAAAGGCTAAAATAACACCAAACAAGCAAAAACTTTGAAAGGGAATAGATTTTTTTACCCGTTGACTTTAGTTCAGTGTAATTCTGGGTTTCCAGGTGAGTGCCAGTCTTTTTTGACAAACGCTGCTTCAGTAATTGGAGTTAACACCTATGTGAACTTCTTATAGAACACTGTAAATATGATTCACCCACCTCAAGGTTTATCATTATCCATGAAGTATTTACATTATATCTCTGCTCCCTGCAGCTTGTTAGCTGCTTTCCTGCGCAGGAAATACGTTATGTTATTAAACATAAATGACTGTAGGATATTTTCATTAATGAAGACAGCAGGGCAAGAGTCAAACAGCTCATTGGTGATGTATCAGAGGGAGTTCGGCAATCACTCTTCTATCAGGGGGTGATCTAGCCACTGTGACCAGATTAAATGGGGGTGCCCAAGAGGCTGTCTTTATAATTACTTTCTGATTGGAAAAATAAGAGTCCTCTAACAAGCTCTGTCAATCAAGTATATGCTATTTCCCAACAATAATTACCAGGGGAAAACTGTTGAGCATTTTCTGTGTTACTGTTAAAGCTGCTAGTTTTGGGTCACAAACGTTGGAATTCAAGTTTCACTAAACCAAACGAATGCAACACATAAAACTGCACATTCATTGACACGCCTCTGCCTCACCGAGTCCATCACCAAACACAAATGATTAGAGGAGGGAGTGCAGCTGCGTGTGTGTGTTGTTGGCACTTCAATATGTATAGATGTAATTGTGCATGCTTGGCTATTTGCTAGTGTTATTAGCCTGTGTGTTCTGCACAGTCGAAACCAAATCCAACTGAATATGTTTGTTTGTTTCTGCTCTCTCCCGTTGTGGTTTTCTCTCACACTAATCCGTGTCTAAGAACTTATTCTGGTCTGTTGGTGTGGGTGAGACTCCAGCCTGACAGAGAGGCTTGGCAGGAAGGAAAGCGGCTTCTTTTTCTCCTGCTGGTGTGTCATTGATACATGCCATTCGACGCCATGTGTCACATTCTTCACTAAACAGCGTTCTTTATCTAAAAGGCTGCTTACAGTGCTGCGCAAATAAGGGCCAACCTGCAGGAAGATATTAAGGACAGCTGTATATGCAATTTACAAAGGATGAAGTCTGGTGGAGAACAGAGAAACAGGTTGTTCTGTGCATTGTTTAACTAGCTATCAATCTACCGTCAGCAGAAAGGTCCTAATTTGTCAAACTAGGAAAAATACAGTGTTTTTACCATAATAACTGAGTGAAACCTGGAGACTCGATGGATCCTGTGATAAATCACACTGGAAAAATAGTGATCTTAATCTTAATTCATTTAGGGGTTTCTTTTGTTAATTAAAAACCAACCAGATCAATTCAGATTATATACTATAGAATAAATATATACACACTGTTTCTGGGGTTTGCTGTTTATCAGTGAATAGCACAAGAAAGAAGACATACCCTTGAAAGAGAGGTTCTTACAAGTGACATAAAGAAAAAACAGCCATGTTGAATTATTGTGGGTAAGCATTAAAAACAATGTGGCCCCTCTGAAAATCCAGATTGGTTTGTGTAAGGCTATAACTCCCAGGCAAATAAACAAATAAAAAAAAAAAAACTAAACAAGTGTCTGTGATGAAACCGTGCTGCAATGACACACAATTTAGCCCAAACAGAGCACCCAGAGATGAGGAAGGGACCTCTTTCCATTGCATTTTCTTCCTCTTTGACAGATGTTACCACTGCAGCACTTTTTCTAGGTTGTGCATCTTCGAAAAGATGAAGAAATGGCTGAAAAAGAAAGAAAGGAATAGGGAACAGCTCCTAACTTATTCAGGGGCATCCCTCATACGTGTGCTACAAGAAATACAGCTTTTCTCATTGTAATTCCATGGAAAGTAGATGGAAATGGTTGAGGTTACCAGAGATAGCATGTGGGGAAACCTATTTGTTTTTTTTTATGTAACACTTTACAAGCATATGAACAGCTCAAATGAATTGGTGATTAGAATCTTTATGAATAATATATTGTCATTATTTAGGTATAAACAAAAAGAGATACTGACCGATTAATGCAGGTTCCAAAAGAGAATGCAAAAGATTTTAAAAGCTGCAGTAATTATAAATGTACCCATGGTGGCAAAACTTTGGTGGAATGTAAAACATCAAATTATTTATAAGTCATATGAATTAATAATTTGAGTATGAGTTTTTACTTACCTAAGGGGAAGCAATGCTAAAGAACAAGGTGATTAGATTTGTTGGGATTCAGCATCATATTACTCATCTTAATTTATTGTATTATTCTAAACCATTTGGGGTTTTTAAAGTGATCATGGAGAATACAGAACAAAGATTGTTACTTATGTTACTTTGTCATTTAGATTTTTCTGTGATGAAAAAAAATGCTGGCTTGTATCTCCAGTGCATGATGAAAATATTATTTTAGGGATATAAAGCACCTTTTTTCCCCCAACAAAACACTGCTGAAAGATTAAATAACCATACAAAAATGTCTTAGTTTTGCTGATATAGTAAACAAATCCCTCAACAAACGAAGGATGTTCATTACACTAATGCAAAAGTCCAATAAATTCAGTGGTGTAATATTGCAATGGTTCCCTCAATGACCTTATGAGAGTAATAGAAGCCAAAACCTCTATAGTGTTGTGGCAAAATACAACACAAAAGACAAATCTATTGTTTAAAGCTATGTCACATAAGCGAAGAAGATCTGGGAGCCAGTACCCTTTGAGCCACAACAGTGATTACTGTATACTATATACTTTATTGCAGGTGACTTGCAAGCTTTGGAATATCCGTGGTACATGTATTTATTAATTCAACTTTTAATTCAATTTCAGTACATTTGTCAATAAGGGAATGATATCTCACTTAATGTTTGAAATAGGTTTCTCCTCAGAGATTGCAAAGAGATCGATAGGCCATTTTCATGAATTCATACACAAGACAAGACTCTTTGTTACAGTATCACTGGATACAAAGTGTATTCTATATTCAGATAAAAAGCTGCAGGCAAAATATATATACATATATTCAAATATATTAAATATGCACTTTATAACTATTGTTTAATGAGCTGGGAAAAAATATAGTGTTAAAAATGGAAGCCCCTGACATTAACCTCTATTACTCAACAGACAATTGCTGAAGTAAACGGAAATATATTGAATCAAGACTGGAAATTCAGAAGTCTTTTTTGGAAAATGAGCAAGAGTTTAATAGAAATACTAAAACCTTTAAAGATTATTACAGTGTGCAGCAATAGTGTAAGTAACTATATGTGCCTTTAGGTAGGATAAATAAATCATGAGTGAAACTAACATCAGAAAAATTAAACAGGCTTCATATGTCCACAAATCTGTTTGTCCTACTAATGAAAAAAATGATTAAACGATTAATTAATTTATGTTGGATTATGTGAGAGAGTAAATGGGAAGGCTTTATTGTCTGTTATTCTGTGTGTCTCTGTAATTGCATCACCAGTTTACCCTCATTTTTTTGTGATCTATCATGGAATGAACTAGGAAATGACAGACGAGGTCACCATGAATCAACCTGTGTCTCCTGAAAAATTATGCCACCAACAGGCAATAAAGCTTACATGGCAGATATAGCAGGATCAGTATGTACACCATAACATCAACAGATTTGCTCTGTTTGAATAATTCATCAATAAACCGCACCAGAAGGATTTTTTTTTTTCACCTGTAGGTTTGTGATTGGCTGTAGCAGTCTGACTGGTTGCTATGACTTACCTCACTCTCTAGTTACTCCAGTTACTATTGAACTTGTTTTCTATGTACACACGAGAACAGATTATCAGAGACATGTTTTAGGACCACACTATAACACCATCAGCAAATCACAACATGGTTTAATGGAGGCCTGTTAAACAGATGAGAAAACTATTTGAAGCAAAAGAAAACCCAAGGAGAAAAGAATACAGAATCAGCTAACAGATTGACTGCAGCCATCGAGAAAAATAAACTCTCAACAGCTTAATTTGAACCTGAAATAATTACAGGTAAATGGTTTTAGAAAACATTTGCATAGCCTTTGATCATTTCAAAATCTTATTAGATTTTCATTACTTGCACAACACTGCCTCTTTACTTACACTGCTCTATTCTTCATGTGCCCCTAATGGAATTAGTGTTCATAATGCAGTCCGGTCCTTTTCAAGACATCCATCAAACTCATGCAGATGAATTGGACAAATAGTCACGTTTATATTAAGTATAAATAGACATCCACAACTAATATTTACACATGGCATTGTATAGATAAACAGTTACCTAATTGCACTATTCCACATCTCTCGGTGACTCTTGGTGTCCATTAACAGAGTTAATTAGTTGTGATTTGCATCATTAAGGACAAATGAATAGCTTAATCGTTTCTGAACACTCAATCAGAGGATAATTACCTTGTCTTGATCTGCATTTTCTGTGTGGGGAGATGCAGAAAGATGCAAAAGAAGGTGGAAAGTCTTTGTTCTTTGAAGAACAAGGGACTGGCCCTCTTTTCCTCCCCTGCTCCTCCATGAACACGCTTCATAAACTTGAACAAAACCCTGAAATTTGCCAGTTTAATTGTGATTGGCCCACTTTCTGTTTCGCTGTTCTATTTTTTTTTTCCTTTGGAAAAAAATGCACATCAAAGTCATTGCCTGGGTCTTGTGTTGTTGAAGCCTGTAAGTCTTTCCCTGCAGAATGGCATTGCTCTTTGTTGGCTGTAGAAAGTGCAGATCGTTAGTTGCTGAGAAGACATAATGAGGGGAGTGCTGGAGAGGAATCTTGTATTGGTCTGTGATAAGTGTGAATAGTAAGTGATTGCAAGCCTTGAGTATCACTGAAAGTGTTCCTACAGCGACAGTGAACTGTCCTTGTATATGAAATGTCAAATGAATAGAGGACCGGTGTTAACATTTCTGTGTACAACCATGCTTTTACTAATGACTTTGTGAATCTTTTTAACTACTTGGTTGGGTATTCATTACAGTGCACAGTAACCAATTAATTGAATTTGCTACAAATAATTCCAAAACACCAAAATCCACATTTCTTCCTTTTGCCTTATCTATAAAGAAAAAAATAACAAATCTGCAATCAAGGGAAAGTGGTGATATTTTATTTATCATCATATCAGTCACAGAATCATATGAAACGACAGTGAGGTCAAACTGTTTGGATTTGTGTATTCTTTGTGAAGTTTCAAACTCAGATGTATTTCAAGAATCTAAGTTGTCATGATGCCTCGCTGATGGTTTCAAAAAGGTCAAATGATTCAGTATTATATTATTTTCTACTATTTTCTACTATTTTATATACTAACAGCGTGTTTTTTTTATTAAAACACGTGTGGTTTGATGTTAAAGTTGATTTATTCATTCTAAAACAACTGTAAACAGGAAATGGCCCCAGGACCTTAATAGAGCATCTTCCCCTTGAGTCAGGCAACCAAAACATCTATCCTGATCCTGGTTACTCACAGGATGGGCAGGTGTGTCAGCGGTGGCCCAATGACTTTCAATGTGTGAATGTCTTAACAATTTTTATAACCCACTTCAATGACAAGCCTGGAACATCAAACAAAAAAAAAGGTGAATTTGCAGCTTCATAGCATTAGGTTTTGTTGATACCTTCATTTACATGGCACAAGAAAAGAAATCTGGAAGAACAGAAGAGCAGAGGTGACATAACAACATAGCTCAGGTTTAAAAAAAAGCTGCTTTTATTTATTGTTTCTCACTTTCTTCTGTTTAGATGGCTGAACACCTCAGAGATTGCAGTTGAAAATGAGCTCATTAATGCCTTGCGTCTTCACTCGTTGTCCCTTAAAGCATTTCAAATCTGTTGCTCTTCTCCTTTTTGTCTTTTTAAAAGGTGCAATTATGCAAAATCTGCATTCAAATTAGACAGTGTCTGCTGAGTTGATTCAGCTCTAGACACACAGGTGTGACAACCTCGCACAGAAGAAGTCAGGCTTGAAAGCTTGAATTGTATATTTTCCACAATGCCATGACACCTAACTTCAGTCAATTTACCTCAATCCCTTCTTCTCCTGTGGATGTAAGCAGACAGTAGTCCATTTTAATGGCCTTGTCGAGCTGCAATGGTAGCACTACTTGGCTGTGCCATGTCACCATGCTGAATATTTCTGTCTTGTTTTAATTGTGATCCTTTCCAAACACATGGAGCTTATGTCCTACTTAGTGTTTAAACAATCCTGCCTCGACTTCTTCCTGAGATGTGTCTGGTGATGAGACATTAATTGTTGTTGTTTAAATATTTATTTATTTGTTTTGGTCATTCATCTTGTATTTTGAATGTAACCTTAAAAATTACACGCCTCGGCTAATTTGGAGCGATGGAGCTGTGCTTGCAGAGGTGAGTCACTGAGCCTAACCACCATCAGACACACCTCTATGTTTCGGACTGACTTTGATTTCTGTTTTACACTCTGCAGGTTGGCTGTTAATTAAAGAGTGACCCCACATGCATGCACAGGAACAGAGGGAAACACACAAAAGGCGAGCAGTATGTTTACATGCCTGCCTGCCCACAACCTTCAATCTATAACTTACATTACCCACAAATACACAAACCGCCTGCCCCACCCTAACCAAGACGGTCTGTTCAAGCTACAGAGCTCTGCAACACTGAGGCCACAAAGGATCAGTCGAAGGGATTCTGACTTCCCAGCTGAGCTTTTAACATGAGCCTACGGCTACTGCATATGATGCTATGTGCCAGAGAAACAGACAGGTCGGCAGGAAGACAGATAAAGGGAAAGAAAGCGGGGTGGAGACGGGGAGCTGACACAGAGACACAGCTCCCCACAGTGGAGCTCTACTGTACCATCTATTGTACTCCTGTTGAGACAATTAAGAAGAGATGTAAATGCAGGTAGCTCACTCTGTTTAGTATGAATTTTCCACTTCAGCTGCTCACAGCTTTAACTGTTCAGTAGGACCTTAGAAAATGTCTAAAAAATCCTAAAGAAAAGTCTCAGCTGCACCCAAAGGCCTACAGAATCATTGATACCCAGAATACACTGTAATGTAACATAATGTTGTTTCCTGGTTTTGTAACTATCTTGAAATTTCAAATCATTTCCAACATTATGTGCAAAGGGGTGATATTGTTGCAATCCAGCTTTGAGCTGGTTTATGCCCTGTGAGAATTCTGAAAAACATGATATAATGAGATGATGGGGTCGAAACAGTCAAGTAGGGTTGCAGGAGGCTAATCAACTCTCTGACTCACTTTCCAATGGTAATCAGAGGCAGAACAAGAGAGAAACTGAGGCAGGGGGAGATTAAAATGATTAGAAATTAAAATACCAGGGCATTTAAGCTATAAAAAAGTTAACTTTTAAATGCATAATTTATTGATATTTTTGCATTAATTTCCCCTGTGTTTGCCCTGATTTCAAAAGCTTCCTCTTTTCACCTACGTGTAACCTATGTGTACAAACAGCTATGCTCTCTTAACAGGAAAAAGTGTAAACCTGAGCATTTTATTCAAATTTTGTAACTAAAAGTCTCCCACCCACACTATCAGCATGAATTTTTTATCACAGGGAAAACATTTCTTAATTTTTCTATTCAAATTTGCTCACATTCAACCACATGTGCATCAGCGAGGTCATCCACTCATGTCAAGTAATAAGGCCTGGATTGCATCCAGAATTCTCCTCTGTCCCTAAGGTGCAGGATAGAGTTTAGGTCAAGGCTTTAAACAGGCTTTGAACAGGTCATCTTTTTCTGTACTCAACTGAGACAATGTGTGTTCATAGGAGCACCATGTTGTAATTGATTTTTGAAAACCTACGCATTTCTTTGTTGTATTAATTATTGTATATATATATTTTTTTCTAATTCAAATTGAATAAGTCCCAGACAAATGTAACAAACAAGAATTGTTTGTTACATTTGTCTTTGTTACATTTGAATTGAGATAAGATTAGGTTTGAACAGACTTAATATTGCAGCAATAGTATGACCTTAACCTTTTCAAAGCACACCCATATCATGCAGTTGAGGGCTGAATTATTTCTAACTCTATGGTCAGCTAGACTCAAATGGGCTAAAGTCCAGTATATCCCTTAAAGTGCTGTGTACATCTTTTTAATCTTTTTGTATGCATATCCTTGGAGTCAAATTCCCAATAACTATGACCAACAAAATATTTTTTTCTGTGTCTTCGGTCATACAGCTAAACATGTCAGGACCATCGACTGACAACCAACATATTAGTGGAGCCATTTCTCAGCTCTAATAAAATATTGATTTAGAAAGTGCAGGGTGACAATATCACTATCTTGAAGAAATTGCCTGTACAGTGTTTTCAGCTATACTAATGTGTGCAATGATCTTTTAAAGTAGCAAAATGTCTTGAATATGCATCTATCTATATGATCTACTATGCCTTTTCTTCCCTCTCTCTCTCTCTCTCTCACTCTCTCTCTCTCTCTCTCTCTCTCTCTATACATATATATATATATATATATATATATATATATATATATATATATATATTTATGTAGAAAGTTTTGCATTCATTGTGTTTGTCATGACCTTTGTTCAGAGAATAGCCATATGCCTGCTAACTATGCATGGAATACATTGAAATTATTCAAATAAGCACAGCCCTGGTGAAAAGGCAGTAACCTGGGACTCCCTGTTACAAGTTCAGGTATTTACAATTAAGGCTTTTGAGCCTTTCTTCCTGATGGTAGACCGTTTTATAATATTCCATAGCTCACATGAAATGAGAAACTATTCAGCTTCGTTCTGTGATTGTCTTTTTCTTTTCAATCATAAAAAGCTATCCATATTTTAAAAAGAACATAAATGAAAGAAATCATGAATACATGTGAAATAAGCATGCAGGAATTTGATTATTAGAAGAAAGTCAAACTTTCTATGTCACAGTGATTCAACAATGAGAGTAAACCACATCCATATTCTTTCCTTTTTTTCATGTATCTGATCACTGCATTTGTTCAGCCTGGTAAATGTCCACCACCCAAAAGCACAGAAGTCGTCACAGGAGCAGGCTCACACATTTACCTGCAGACAATTCTGTCAAGATCTGCTTCAACCTTCATTCTAGTTTGTATGAAAATATTGTTCACATGTTTTCACTTAAATCTTACCACGTCACATAGATTCAATCTTTTATACTATAACCAAGATTGTCATAAGGTTTAATATGGACCTTGGATGACTTTCACAGACTATATTACCAACACCTTACAACAATAGTTCATGTAGATTAACATGGGCCTAAACAGAGTCTAATTGCTGAGCAAAGGTGGGTGATGCAATGCAGACTTTGATTGTTTCCCGTTCAACAGATGTTTTCCCCAAGGGCAACTGTTTTATTATGCTCTTTTTGCACAGTGTCTGCCTCATGACTGAGCAGAGGACAAATGTCCTTCACAAGCTCATGCATACCATTATGTTTTTCATTATATATGTATAAATATAAATATATATATATATATGTATATATGCATTGATTTGATAGCCATATTCCCTAATATGTTTAGTATAAATATTAAGTGCTAGTTAATATTTTACAACCTAGCATATTGAACAAAATTAACACACCCTGTAAACATTCTTATTTGTACTACCATTTCTGTCATAACTTCACACAAAAGATTTTATATTAATGCCAGTCTGTGTATTTGTTAGTTTAGCTATAGAGATGTGAGGAATCCGCTCCCCTCACATCTCCACAGCTAAACTAACAAATACTTATATTAATTGGAAATGTGAAATAAGTGAAAGCAATTGCTATTCTTTGTCGGCAGCTTGTTACATTAACTGGAGTTCCCACTGACCGTAAATTATTTAAGTGTGTTTCTCTGTTCATTTTCAACTCAAAGGTCCTGTGCAAAATTGAAAATCTGAAACTTCAACACTCACAAATGTGGCTTTGAGGAATCGTAGCAGCATAGAAACAAACGTTTTTCATATGGGTGTAAAAAATACAGTAATGAGCAAAAGTCTTTGTTCAGGAAAAAAGTAAACTAATATGGCACACTGAATCAAGTGATTTTCAAAGATTTTTAACCCGATGTGGATTTCATATAGCCGCTTAGGCAGAAGACTTATGGGCCACTGTAGTATGGAGGCGTTAGTGACCCAGTGCAGAAGAGACGGAGACAAAGGGATTGTTAAAACTGGCAGGCAAGGGGTAATTCACACACAAAGAGGTAATTCAGTAAGAAAAATCTGAACCAGACTCACATATCGCAGAACTATCTCCTGAGGATGGGCGTTGTGACAGGAAAAATGCAGTACGATGCCGGAACTGATGAGGTGGTTGGACTTAGGTGTGACGATAACGAGATTTGATTATTGCCCAGGAAGGAAGTGCAAAAAAAGGTTACACTTTATAAAAACACACAAATCAAGAAACAAATGGGCTTCCACGAGAGGCGGCAGGATCAAACTGAAACTAATGGCGAAGGAGACATAAACCCAGCAAGGGGACAAGCACAAGCAAAGCTGTATTCCTAAAACAGAAGCTATTCTAACTCAGACTGCCTCCAAATCGATAAAAATCATAAATTATGTGCTTTTTTGCCAATTTGAATATTGGATCAATGGGCACATTACACAGGATCTACTTTCTCTGTAACCTGGAGCTGGACCTAGAATCTGTCTTGCTCTTGATTTGAAGCTTACAGTAGAAGACTTATTGCATAGAGATACTGAGTTATAAATGTGAAAAATGTTTTAAGGCATCCAGGCAGCTCAAGCGTCTGAGTCCACTGGTTGAGAATTTATTAAATTTGAAAATCTCTCATGACAGGCTGTGGTTAAATCTTTTTCTTCTAAGCTGTGGTATATGTTAAACAGGCGTGATTGTGATTAATGCCAAGGTAGACCTGGAGGAAAATGCTATAATAAGCACCAGGCTATTGTGTTGAGAAGACAATAAAGCTGTCTTCCATCATTGTTAAGTGACAGGACAGCAGAAAAGTTGCAGCTCAGTTGGTGATGAATACCAACCACAGTGCGTTTCTGACAGGTTTTCGTTGGATACGTAATACTCTCAGCATCTCCTGTGAGGTCATTACAGATGCAAATCCCATTCTCCGCTGTGTTTTATGACACCTGTTCTTGTTTCCCAGGATGACCATGAAAAGTGTCCCGTCGAGGACTTGCAAATCAAGACTGAAAACGAGAGATGGGTGGACAGGTAGGCCTCTCAGCTGTCAGCGTTGTCCCTCGTCTGCCTTTACTCCCCCTCCTCCTTTTTCCACTTGATCACAGCTCTGCCATTTGTTCTCCCATCAGTCATTTTCATAGCCCTATCTCTCTCTGTGTGAGATGAGGACATTGTACCACCGTTTCCTGACTTGAGCATGTGCCATCTGGAGAGTTAGATGCTCTCTATGTCAACTGGGTCAAAAATCCCTTTTCTGTACAGATGTTCCCATAATTATTTGTTTGGGGAATATTGTTTCTAACCCCAGGTGAGGAAAGAACATGCTCACAAAACTAGTCTAACCTACAGCCAGCTTCCTTAATCACAGGAAAATATAATATCAGTAAAGTTAATGCAGTCCTCTTGATGGGATCAGATTTACCTACTTTCCACAAATATTCAGTGTAAATGTCATAAGGTAAATTCCAACCAAACATTAAGTCATATTGTAAGTAAAGACCAGCCCGATACTGTGGATGATGAGGCTAAGGCGGACACTTCGGTAAACAAAGCAAAATAGATGTTGATTAAAACTCAACATCAAGGCACCTGAGGAGCTGCTAAGGATTTCCTATTTCTTATGTGAGATTGAAATGCTTAAGATTTAATGACCCACAGGATGGGTAAGTGGGTCAGCATTGATCCAACAACTTTAAAGCTGTGAGTGTGCTTCGAGCGACTTATGTCTAGAATCTTTTAATTTGTCTCACGGGGCTGCAAATGAAAAAACTTTTTTTATTTATTGTTATTATCATTATTGTTATTATATAGGCGACGGCACGGTGTTATGGTAGTTATCACGGTCGCTTCACAGCAAGAGGGTTCTGGGTTCGAGTCCCCGGGGGAAGAAGGACCCTTCTCTGTGGAGTTTGCATGTTCTACCTGTGTCTGCGTGGGCTCTCTCCGGGTTTCCAGCTTCCTCCCACTGTCCAAAAAAACCTGCATGTTAGCTTGATTGGACATTTCAAATTGCCCTTAAGAGTGAGTGTCCTGATTGTGTCTCTGTGTGGCCCTGCGATAGACTAGCGGACCGTCCAGGGTGACTACCGGGTTAGGCTCTAGTCCCCCCGGCGACCCCTTTAGGAAATAAGCGGTTATGGATAGGTGGATAGATGGATGGATAAGTGGATAGATAGACCTTGTTTTTACAGCTGAATAGTAGTGCTGCAACATAAAAAAAAATGGGAGTATTGAGAAGTGTTATGGACAAAACTGTGTGTGGACAGAAAACAGAAATAGAACATTATAAAGGGTATTATTTTGATGCCTTATGATCAATACCCTTGGCCTGTGATTTGGCCATACAATGTATTTTTGGAGAGAAGGAACAAGATTTGTAATACAATCATTATCTCTACCATAGTCTTCTCTCATTTTTCGATTCTTCAAGTGACAAAAAACGCAACTGAATCACAAAATAAATGCTATGAGATGAATACCAAATTATAACCAAAACATAAATTCTTTTTTATTTATTTCTTTATTTTTTTACAGGGGAGGTTTGGCAGGTTCACAGTCATCTGAAAACAATACACACTCTTTCATTACTAAGGTATTTTCTATATAGTAATGATTTGATTTTATTTTTTATCTTATCATTCTATATGATAATGTAAAACATGACTGCAGGGGAGGTTGATCCTGTCAAAGCTGCCAGCAGGGGCAAGGATATATCAACCATAGAGTCCCATATGTTCTTCTACAACCAGTTCAGAATTACGAATCAGCCAAACATGCATGCTTTTTAGCTGTGGGAGGCCGCCAGAGTTTCAGAACAGAATCCACATCCCCAAGGGGAAAACATGCAATTTCCACATTGGAAGCCTTGGTTCAAAGCGGTAACCTGCCTGCTGACAGTGCTGACCACCACAGCACCGCACAGCTCCTCACCAGTGACTATACTCATGTTGCGCTAGTACATTTAGCTATGTGAACATTAGTCTCTTCACATCTTTCTTTAGGTAAAACCTTTCATTCAGTGTGAAGTCTGGTCTTTGCATGGTTTGTGGTCAAATTGTCCGGCAGGTATGGGGACATTGTGTTGCTATGTGACTTGTTATTTGAGCGAGGGGCTGCATAGTGCTCATGTGCTTTTCCTCCCCCCTCTAAAGAAGCGCAAGCTCACACCAGGATATCAGATCCACAGATTTGTGGTGGGTTTTCTGTTATAAAGCTTGAGGTTCAAAAGTGCAACCTATCATTTCTGTAAACACTGGGCACACCTGTACTGCAGCTCTGCACGTATAGGCTTGCATATACATCAGGGAGGTAAAAAAGAAATCTGGGAAGTCACTAACCACATAATACCATGGCAAAGAAACATGCTTTAATCTATACTGTAAAAGAAAACATGTGAGTAGGAGCTGCAAATTCGTTCTACACAACATAACTGTGAACTCTGTAGTCGTATGGCACATAGCATTATAGTACTATTTGGAGATTCGGAATGTTTTGCCAGCCCTTCAGACTGATTTGTTCTTCTGCTATGACCAATATTCTCTGATCTTTACCAGGAAGCAGATTGCTAAAATAAAACTGTGGTGGATTTTGCAGTCCGTGAGTTTGTGAGCAAATGTTTCTGAGCAGGTCCCTGTGATCTTTGTCTTTTTATTGGAGTCTCTGCCTTTGTGTTTCCCTCTTTCTGTCTGTGCCTGCAGCTCTGCCTAACCGAACATGATAAAAGAAGAGGGGTAGGAATTTTACAAGCTGACTCTGCTTTGTGCTTCAAATGATGAAAATCCACAAAAAACAAGTGTCTGCATTACAAGAGAGCTTGTCTTTGATGCCTCATGCTTACTTCTGATAGAAAGGTTACTATTACATCCCTTTAAAGTGCAGCTCAAAATTGCTCTGTCAAATCTGTCAGAGGAGCACACGGTAATCTTCATCTTTCAAGGACATTTTAAGGCTTTTTACTGAACACAAGTCACTGCTTTTTGGGAAACACATGGAGAGAATCAGACTTTTTTTTTTAAATCACACTGAAAAATAACTCAAATCTGCCTTCAGATCCAGCCTCCAGCAACTGTCTCTTGTTCTCAGCTGAGCATCTGTCAATGTACCAAAGTGTGTGACACTTTCTCTGCAATGTTGCTTTGGTGTAGCGGGCTGTTGGACTGAGCTGCTCCTGGTTCTCCACGGCTGGCTTAATGACAGGCCAGAAGGGAGAGAAAGGAAAAACAAAAATATATCTGTACTGTTGTCAGATCTCAGTTCTGTCTGTCTTCTGTGCAACAGGACAGACGGCAGACACAAGATCTGAAATGAGCTAAGTTGGCCTTTTTTTTTCAAAAATGTTAGTCCGAAGATGTGGCTTATTTTTGGTTGGTTTGAGTTGTCTTTGTTCTGAAAGCAGTTTGGAAGGGTGACAAGGCAAGTATCTGGAATTTAAAAAGGGAATTACAAAACACATTTGACAAGGCCTGTAAACTAAAGACTACTGCCTGACTGTGTGCACAGGATGAGATGAAGTACCCAGCCATTTGTGGAGAGGGTGGATAATGAGCTGCAGCTGTACCTGTCTCACACACCAAAAAACAGCCTCTGTAAATAAGCGCAAAAACAAGAAAAAAGGAAAACGTGTCTGACAGGGTGCCAACAAACACCATGTCACATCCATTGTTTTAACATGTGTTTTTCATGTTAAATCAGCATACCTGGTGATGATTTACTGTGGCCTGCTGTTAATAGACTATGGGATGTTTGAAATGCAGAACATTGGCCTGTTCTGATCTGCAATTTGTCAAATGCTTGAATTGAGAAAATAAATATATTGTCCAGAATTGAGGAATTACTTTAAGAGAAATTGATAATTATTTTATTGTATTACTGAGCACATCTCAGAAAGTGCACTAATCTATCTGATAAATGGTATCCAATTAAGAGGCAATATCAGCTCTAATCTAAGTCCCTGAGTTGGGACTATGACTAAATGTGGAGGCCGTCCTTCTTTCAATTCAATCAACTATAAAAGATTTCTATCAGTTAAATTAATTAATTTAGAGATAAAACTTTAATGATTAATTTATCTGATTTAAGATACATTTGTGTATTTAACATTTCAGAAGGAATGTGTTGTTTTTCCACTCTAATAAAGCTTATTATGTATATAAAAACACTTGTAGAGATTCAAACCATTAATCACACACCTCAGGGGCCCAGGCCCTCATACAGATAACACTGTTTTTGGATCAGCTGACCAATACGCAAAGGGTAGGTTTTCATAAGAGTTCTTCAAGAAACAGGAGATATAAATGTATAAAATAGAAACAGTGGTTGATTAGAACCCAAGTATATACTGCATAGTGTAGTCATTTCTATCCTTAATTTCTTTAAAGAAGACTGTCTGAAATGAGTAAGCACTTCTAGTAAGTTGCTAAGACAGGCTGAGACAATGTACAGTATGACACAGACTATGTTTTCTTTTAAAATCTCATACCAAGTACATGTGTTTTAATAATGATATGTAAAAAAAAAAAGAACTTGTCAGTGAGCCAGTTGTTTGCAGCTGAATTACAAGATGCACTTTATCCTATAAACAGGATATACCTGGAATTTACCCATCTATTCTCAACTCTAAAAGGTTTTTAGGTCACTCTGTGTTCTGTTCTCCTTCACAGGGCTCCGATTGATGATGTCATGGCGTGGGGACAGTCATTCGACCATCTTCTTGAGTGCAGAAGTAAGCCAACAGAAAAATCTTTGCTTTCGCTTTTCCTGTCAAACGCTGCTCTCTCATTTTCTGCCCTCTCCTTTTAGCCTCTCA
The DNA here is from genome assembly GCA_013363375.1 of Menidia beryllina. Classification (NCBI taxonomy): domain Eukaryota; kingdom Metazoa; phylum Chordata; class Actinopteri; order Atheriniformes; family Atherinopsidae; genus Menidia; species Menidia beryllina. The sequence continues at coordinate 9,236,809 of JABUIW010000023.1, read as the reverse complement.
GTTTTTGGCAGCTTGACCTATCATATCTTCATGATTTCCCCTATGGGCTTTTTCAGGATGACAGAGGATATATTCCACCTTCAAGTTAATCAAACCCATTTGGAGATATAGTTAGGGAGGACGACACTTACAAAGATAAGAGGCGTAATCTGAGCTGCCAATGTAGATATAACTATCCCAGGCTGTCACCTGCCCATATTCATCGCCTCTATTTGAAAATGACAGAGGGGGTAGATACGTTTTTTTCTCTGTCTCTTTCTGCTTTCGTTCTTCACAAAGTACTTCAAGGACATGAATCCAGTTTAACTGTAATATTTTATTCATATTGGTTTCATCAAGCTGAGCTCATCCAGAGAGGAAATTCAGTCTCGTTCATCATTCAACTTTCAAGAAATTCAAAGGACGAGACAAAAAATGTTAATCAGAGCAGAAAAAATGAACTTTTTTTTATTGTGGAGTCGCCTTCTGGAGGCATTAATATCCCTAAACAAGCAATGTAACTTCAAGAAGGCCATTCTGTTCAGACCGAGGGCTCAGATATAGAGATTTGTTGATGAGAACATGCAGTCACTGGCTGTTTTCTTTCTTTTCAGTAATTGTCACAGCATCAGCTGAGATTATTGTTCAGCAATTTGGGCCAGGAACAGTTGCATGGAGTTAACTGTTTCTTTAAGTTCCCAATAAATGGTGAGCATTAAGACTAGCACTGGAATCTTAGCTGTGCGAATACTCCCTAACAAAGGCAACGGGTGTGAGGAGCAGATAACAAGAGGTGTTGATGTGTTCACTTATGTGATGCTGAGGCACTGTACGTTGAGATGCGGTTTGGTTTTGTAAGGTTTTGAAGTCAAAGGGCCCTCCAGGCTTCCGCAACTATGTGGCAAATTCACGTATCATCTCTTTGTTCACTGACTTCTTTGTTCTCACAAGCAATGCTATGGCAAACTGAGAGTATGAGTGAACAATAACAGAATTTCTTTAAGGGTTCAGCTTAAAGGGTTTAGGGTTTTCACATTAAATACTTTTGAAATTTTTAAAAGAAGCAGTTTTGTTTCTCTCGTTTACTTGGGAGCCTAAAACATGGATTGCTGCAGCAGCCTCTCTGGAGAAGTTTTTAGTTAAGAAAACCTTTCTTGTGTAAAACACTGGTCCAAAGATTACACAGAAGTAGAGAGTTCTGCATCCTCGCTGAACGTAATTGCAAAAATAAAGATGGAATAGAAAAATTAGCTAATTATTCGCATCAGACTGAATTAAAAGTGTGACACTTAAGTCCCAACAAGAAACCTGCTAATTTTGTAGTTCAATAGTGAAACCAAATTTGAGAAAATTTGCTCTTTGAACAATCAAGTTGTGTCCGAAATTATGTGTTTGGATTTACCTTAAGGTGTAATGTTTACAGTGTTTAGAGTTTCTCTTGATTTCTGCAATACTTCTATAACTGAATCAGTTGAACATTTGGAATCCAGCAAGAGCTTCAGGGAGGAGTGTGCACATACAACTATTTATCTAAGGAATAGACCATAGAAAGATCAAATCCTTACTATCACGCTATGCAGATTTAATAAATGCTGATGTTTGAAAAATTTCAGTGACTGATATATTTGTAAAAATGGCATACTTATCCTTATTAGTGGGTTCCATGAAGTTAGGCTTTCTATCTTTAGATTGCTATTATCATCATCTTGCACCTCAAGAAAACCAAGAATACATACATTTTAACCTGTTTCTAATGTCACAGTATTTCTTCTAACTGTAAAGTTACCGGGTTCAAAATTGCACTTTAAGAAGAAAGAATCCTTTTTAAGTATGTTGACTGAGGTTAAATATTTGCAATAAAACCGTCTTATTTTAAAGTGTCGATGTTCCTTTTATGCAGCCGGCCGGCTGGTGTTTGGGGATTTCCTGAGGACAGAATACAGCGAGGAGAATCTTCTTTTTTGGCTTGCTTGTGAAGACTACAAAAAAATCACCAGTGAAACAGAGATGACGGTTGCTGCCAAAAGGATTTACTCAGAATTTGTCCGGGTTGATGCACCGAGACAGGTATGTCTTTGGTACCATGAGACATGAATGAAGTCAGACTGGTGTAACTTTAAATCAGCCTCTTCTGCTGGCTTGCTCACTGTCTCTGTGAATCCTCCACAGCGTCAGTCACAGTTTCCATTATAATCTTTCCAAATAAACATCACATTTCCATACGCGTTGCTTTGTGTGACAATATTTTTTCTTTTACTGTTTTTGACATGCAAATAACTTTCTGATGACGTTGTAATTTGAACATATTGCAGACGTAACTCATGAGTGCAGTTACAGGTTATATTTTCTGAATGCAGATAAACATTGACTGCGTGACAAGAAGAGAAATCAGAGGAAATATCTCTCAACCAGCGCCAAATTGCTTCGACAGGGCACAGAAACTCATATATCGTCTGATGGAAAACGACTGTTATCCACGATTTCTGAAATCAGAAATATACCAAACTCTCTTGGAACAGGCTGAAGGGCGATGAAAGCAACATGAAGGAAAAAGTCTGACAACCAACTCTTTAAAGGAGCAATTCTCTTCTTCAGATGACATCTCAGAGTCTCTGCCTAAAAGCAAAAGAAATGCCTGTCAGACAAAGCTGACATGAAAGAGGCTGTTGGTGTGGTAACTGACAGGGTCTAAAAGCCAAACAGGGTCTAAATAATGTTTTAAGCAACTTTTGAAGGTGATAGACTATCATTAACTTTTGAAATGCTGGTATCGGGACAAATATTGGGGTAAAGGATTCTTGAATAGGGAGAAATTATTTTTGATTAAAGCATACAGATAAAAAGATTGATGTCAGCAGAGATGTATGTTTGAGGGCCATGCCACCTTATTAAAACCTGTACAGTAATGATCAACACCATGCTTGTTGCTGGGAGATCTACATATCAGTTTATAGCTTCTTGCTGTGGTGTATCAATTTATGATTTCAGCTATTTGTGAAAAAAATGCCTCCACACAAAGCAAACAATTTGACATTTTGCTTCTTATCATCTCACCAAGTGCAGTTTAATTTTAGCTTGCTCAGATAAAAATCAATTTTCCCAAAATATGATTATAATACATGGTACCGTATTCATGAGTCCATACAAATCCAAATTAGAATGAAAATGAAATGTTACATAAGTTGGGAGATTTTCAGTTACTGTCTAAATCCTGTTTTTGGACTGTTAGAGTATACGTTTAGGATAAGAGCTTCATGAACAATTTCCTTGAGGATCAGTGAAGTATCTATTTATCAACCTGAGAATTTAGCTCTTCTCTCAAAACTCTAAAGTCTAAACCCACAAATCGAAACATTACATTCGGACATCCCAAAATTGCCACCTTTTATTACATTTTGTCTGGAAAAACTCAAAGAAGGGCATTCCAAAATGAAATATAAAGAAGTTATTGCAGTGAGCATGTGCCTAAAGAGAGCAGGGTAGCATCCAGCTGAAGGATGTTTCTGTTCACTGACAGAGTGAAGTTGTGTTACGTTTTCTGGACAAATGCTCTTTGACGGGTGTTTAAGTGCAGACCCGGATATTGCTAACACCTGTTCTGTAATCTGTTTCACAGTTGCATTCTAAGCATCGCCATATGTGAGATGCAGCACACCAAACTAACTGAGCCCTCAGCTGAAAGTATAAGAAACATAATTTTCTTTAAGAAGGAATCATGGGAGTAGCTTTGCTTTTCAGAAACTGTCTATCCTCATGACGCCCATTTAGTCCTTGAAATTCAGGGATTCTACTTGATGATCAGTCGTTTTGTAGATGCTCTTTTAGACAGATTAATGACTCTTTTTTTAAAGTTTGCATAGCTCCAGACACATAAAGAGAATACTGACTTCACACTTTGCTTAAAGTTAGATTTGCCAAATTGAATCTGTAACACTTGAAGAACATCTGGTTTAATTTTTTTTCTTAAACTGACCAGCAATATATCTGAGCATGAAGAACCATAAAGTACAGCCAATCAATTTTGCAAGATTCCAAAGAAGAAATGATAAGATAAGTCATCACAAGTTTCCTTTCATCATTTTCTCCTCAGCAGGTTAATGTTCTGTTAAATAATGGGTTGATTTTCTGATGAAGCTTTGCATTCAGCTGTCGTGTAACAGAATCATAATAAACTAAGTTGTGTAACACTTCATCAATGCACACTTTTTGCTTTTTGTTTTGCTTTGTATGTCACTTTATGTCATGTTGTCTTTATCAACTTTTAAAGCAAAGTTTTTTGTCTGTCATCAATTGCATGACGTAAAACTTGCAACATAAATTGCAAAATACATATCACTGAAAATGATTCGGACTTCTGTACCGTAAATAAAGCTTGTTGTCTTAATGTAATTGGGAATTCATACCTGACTGATCCATTTTACAACTTCCTAAGGCCTATTTGGAAGGTGTATAAAATCCTCCAAATGTGCTGTAGTCTCATGAAGCGCTAAATGGTGAAATATATCGATAAAACTGGAAGATAAATATCCAGATCTAAGAACTAATGAGATAGTCTAAAATATGTTTTAAGATGATAGAACCATCCCTGAAAACACCTCCTAATTGCTGCAGCACAGCTTGCCATGAAAATAAAACAGATTTTAAGTATCGAGATTAGATTCCTGGGGCTGCTTTTACAGTCTAAAAATAAGTTCCACCATTCAGCTAAAGCACCTGTGCAGAGGTTCACCACTTATACATAATTTATTATCTAATTCCACAGACAAAACTGATGGTTTTGCATAAATTTGGGGAAATCATTTAAAGACACATGAGCACGCAGACAAAGTCACACTATTTGTGAATTGTTGAGGGAGACCTAAATAAAAGATTTGAATTGAAAATAAAATGTGATAATTATAATTCTGTTTAGTCACATCACAGGACAATATCCTCTTGGTCTTAGTACCTCCTGAATAGTTTATACAATGGATGATTATCTGATTCTGGGGCTTTTTTAAAATATATTCAACAGCAGGAAGCAACACAAAGTGTTGAGTGACAATAGTTTCAATAATCACAACAGGAGTCAGCCTTACTATAAGGATAGAGTTTTTCTCCATTTGTTAAGTACACAATTTACCATAGCAGTGAGGTTCTCAAAATGTTTGCAATATTACAATGACCAATAATTTTAAATTTTATGACATTTGCTTATATTGGACTAGATAGGAAAGGATAGGATAGGATAGGATAGGATAGGATAGGATAGGATAGGATAGGATAGGATAGGATAGGATAGGATAGGATAGGATAGGATAGGATTAGGAAAACAACATTAAATGGAAAAGACGAGTCAAGTCAGAAAAAGTGAGTGCAGAGGGGAATTACAAACAGAGATTAGAGAACCATGGGACTCAGAAATGATAGAAAGTAGGTTGTGTGAAGAGTTTACAATTAAATGAAGGGTAAGAGTATTAAAAGCCACGGGAAAGAATGCCAAAGCCCAAAGATTAATGGAAAGGCCCGAAAAGGACAGGCTGGGGAGGCAGGAGCAAACAGGAAAGAACATTGCTGGGGTGAAAGACTGATGCAACTGATGGATGGATCGTGTGGAGAGGGATAGCTGAAAAGCAGCAAAACATCAGCAGGTTGTCAATGTGAGCAACAGAAGCAGAGATAATGCTGCAGGACTTTGGGCTTGGGGAAATGTTCATAGTGGGGTTCGCAGTGGGTGGGAGATAAGCCATCCAAGTCTCTCCTGATTGCCACAAACTGTTTCTTCCTAGCGGGGTCGGAACAAATTTTACACTCCTTATACCATTGAGCGTCTTAAAGATGAATACATCCTGTGCCAAACTTTAAGTGCTTTAGAAAAAGAGTATTTGAAAAATATAATAGAAAGGATGGAGATTTTGTTATATCTTGAAAGGTTCTAAGAACCCCCCACTACTTTTCTTGCACTAGGTGTGTTGCAAGTAAGCTTGTGTGCAAAGCAAGAAGGTGAACCACACTACCTTTTCCACAGTAAATATTTCAGACGTTAGCAGTTGAATACATCCTCTTTTAATATTTACCGTAGATGGCAATGGCATGCCATGAAGTTAGCAGGGTAAACATTTTACACAGCAAAATATAAAAAGAGAGAGAGTAAACTATGAGTGGAGCTATGACTTGTGATGAGTGATGCATATTTTTGGCTAAATAGAGGACTATAGAGGATAAACTGTGCAAAGTAGCAGGACAATATAACAGCAACATTTTAAAGAATGGAAGATTTAACAACATTTCAGGGATTTTTTTCCTGGTCAGAAATTATATGATTCCATCTGCTTTTGTTCAGGTCTTACCACCGCTACCCCAAGCTTCCAGAAAGGTTCTGCCTTTTGGAAATGGAACCTCTGGGGAGGCATTTGATGTCCAGGCCGGAGTATTGTCTGGTGGGGAGGCAATAGATCATCCTTGTTGTGGAAAATCCAGATACTCAATCAGATTAAGAAGTGGGGAGACTGGAAGCCAGGTCAACGCCTTAGGCTGTTTGTCATGGTCTTTACTAACTGGAACAAGGAGGGAGGAACACTGCTGTTTGCTGGTCATGGTTAAAGATCTATTGGAAATGAAACATTATCATATGTTGGCTCTTTTGCCACATCTGGAAACCCAACAAACCATAACTGGAGACAGAACTAATTTAATAAAATGACTGAAATTTGTCAAAGATTTCAAGCTTTTTAAGTTGTCATCCAACAATGAGAAATATTATACATAGTCTGATTTAACTTGCAGCTTAATTGAGTCATTGCTGCCACCACAAGATGGCAGTAAACCACATAGCAGTTTATTGACTTCCAGGAAAGCAATGATTCAACATGAGACGAAATGTGTCAGGCTTGACGTCCAGTACAAATTCTTTCAGGTATAGTAAGCTGGCTAATAATCTGATCATTTTCTGATTGTCCCTTGAAATGGATTTTGCATTATAACTCTGTATCCATTTTACCTTTCTGTTCATCAAATCTAGCTTTAAAGCCAACTAAATATGATCAAAGGCATAAATTGTGACAGTGTTAAAGGTGGCAGGAGTAAGCAGATCACCGGTTTGTAAAAGAAAATATATTTTACTGAACAAACCACAATCAACACATTACCCTCATAAATGAAAAAGATGGTGAATTACCTGCAGAAACTAGGCCCTGTTGGGTAGGAGATAATCATTTTTGACTGTGTGTACTTCACATTTGCAGGCAGAAATAACCAATTGTGAGCCAAATGAAAAACTGTTTCCTCACTCCCTGCTGCGTGTTAACTTGTACTGTAACAACTTAAAACAACAGTTGTTGTTGACTGTTTTAGATAACAGAAAACTGACTACATGGTTTTTGGTTAGTTTCTGCTTAATACATTTATTTTCTATTCTTTTGTATCACAGGTTGCAGTTAATACTGATTTATCCTATGTTGTGCTGTCCCCCTCAGACCCAGAAAAAAGACAGTATTGCATGGCTACAACAAACAGTGACGACTTGGAGTAAACACATTTTTCCATGCAGGCTACCAATAGTCCCATGCCAAACCTTCTCACTTATTCAGGGTTTCAGCTGAACTGGAGCCAATCCCAGTTACCATCAGGTGAAAGATGACTCATCCATCACAGAGACTTCAAACAATGCATGCTATCAATTAATTGGGTGAGACAATATTTTTGTGCACATGGCCACTAGATGGAGACAAATGGCAGGGATTGTTACAATTTCCAAAACGGAGAGTTGAATTATATTGTAAAAAAATGTAGAAGTGTCATTGTATATTTGGCACCTAATTCCTTGTATATTCCTTTTAAAACTAACATGTTAACAAATGGATGTGCAAAATGTGAACTGTTGCCAAACTTGCTCAGAAAGAATGATAATACTGTATCATAATTAATCTGAGGTTTTTTTAAGTGGACTATTGTGTTGACATAGATAAAACATGTTGAATTCAACTGCAAACTGGTAATTGTGAAATGAATAAAAATGTTTGTCATATATTAAAAAGGTAATAAAGAATGACATAATGAAAGTGTAAAAGCATTGTTCATGTTGTGTTAAAGGTTCCTGCTGAGCAAAGTCAAACTCACCAAGAATGGAAGTGCGACATGCAGAGCAGTGACTTCAGTCTGAGGATAAAGGACAGCATAATAGGAACCTGTCAGTCTAACTTCCCCTGAAAATGTCTCAGCGCCAAGTCCCTTAGCTACAGAAACCTGTTTCACTTCCACACAGTCTTCTGGGGAAACACTTTCAACTGCACACAATAAGTTATATGAGGTTTACCACTTTGCTTATAATTTTGTTTTTATTAGATTAAACTGGTAGAGTTTTAACGGTCTGCATCTGAAGCATAATTCTGGGAAGATAGCAAGCATGAATGTGATTATTGTGTCGGTGCATAAACTAAGCAGCCCCGCATCACATTTTTCATCCATGAGAAACAAAAACCCAGTGATGGATTTCCTTCAGTGTGGATCACCAGACAGTTTGACAAATCATTGTCAGAAAACATATTTTGCACACATCACATCACCTCCACAAAGTCTCAGTTTTTAGTCAGACAAATGTTTAAGAAACAACAGATTAACACAAGTTTAGTTTTAAGATTTCTGAAAGAGATTACAGATAAGAATTTATACTTCTCTACAGTAATTATTTACTCTGGGCATGACATTGTTTCATATGCTTATACATTTATTGAACTCTAATGTCTCTGTACAGAGTTCTTCTCTCTTCATAGGTACCCTGGGCTTCTACAGTGTGATAAGAAACAGTCCTTTTCCATTTAATCAGACTGATGACGGAAAGATTAGAAAGTCATATCTCAAATCATTTAAAGTCATACATGAGGCTTTTATGAAAATGTGATGCTTTGCTTGATTAGTAATATAATTCAGTCATTTTATTGAGAAATGCAGCCTACCTGTTTGGACGAGCAAATGCCAAACCCTTAGCTGGTTGAGAGTATCAACACAGGAAACCCTCTTGTCTGAAGCATAATCCATTATTCTGTATTTCCTGTCCATAAAAGAGAAGTCTGACTCTTTCTTGTAAAATATACAACAGAACCTAATCAAAGAGTGAATGAAAATAAAATTGACAAGGTGACTGGAAATGAAAGGGAAGTTTTGAAATAGGTACCTAGCAAAAGGTCAACCAGGGGACAAACTGGTTTCTTGTGCGACAGTCATATTCACAACATCTTTGCAAAACCACTTCCATCACTTGATGTGGACTTTTTAATCTTTTGAAATTCTTGCCTCTTATAAGGGTAGTTTACAAAATGCTACAAGACTAAATGTCTGTTTTTGTTTTTTTAACATATGCATAAAAGAGACACAAAACATGCGACACACACATCGCATCTTTTGTGTAACATGACAGTTTTATGCTTAAATCAACCATGATAAGAGCTTCAGTGAAGTTAAGCTGTTAACGTGCAACAGTTTTATTGTATTTTTCTGGATGTGTGCAGTGGGTTGATATCTGGTCTGAGGTGGAATGCACCATTAGTATTCTTTAACAGACAGACTACAGTTGGGCTGTTTCTGTGTTTCTTCCTGAGTTTTATGTCAAGCAGTTACGTTTGCCTCCAGGGTTTTCTTAGTTCCCCTTTCTTCCATTTAAGCTTACTTCCATTAGACCTTCCACATTCTAACCATATTGACAGCCACTCATCTGTGAATTATTTTACATTTTCTTTTCCCTCAGAACTTTCCCTTCTTTAAGTATTTTTGGTAGATTCAGTCCTTTTTTTATACACCTTTAGTGAATACATGTCATTTGTTAAAAGAACAATTAATTATGTGTTTTTTCAAGGCAACAGTCCTGGTCACTTTCACAAAAAAGGTGTCCAGGGTTGGATTTTTTCATTCAATAACAGACTTATTTATACAAGCAAAAGTGAAAGTACAATATGCTTCAATTGTGCACAATTGCTGTTCAGTATTTAATTATGCATGAACATTAAACATTTAATCCAGGCTCACTTCCTGCAAAAACTGAAGCTGAAGCTTTTGAAATACTTCATGAATTCCCATTATTATGTAATAATAATGTCACAATAGTTTCTCTGAAAACACACAAAACTGGGTGTTATACAGCAGACTGATGAAAGGGAGATATTGCTGACAGCCAGGGAAATTCACGTTTGTTGAACAATCACAATAAACAAGAAGTTGCTTCTTTTAAAGTCAGTAGTTAGAAGGAAATAAAACCACTGGGTGAAAATGTTCAGGTCAGGACTTTGCTGTCAGTGCTTGCTTGAATTGATTCATCTGACACTGACATCAAACTCTTACATTTACTCTACACAGGATAGTACAATCTTGATCAACAGGCAGCTTCTTGCTGCGACCTGCAGCTAGATAGATTTGGACCACTAAACTCCATCCATATCTATTTTATCTGTCAAATTAGTCTAATGACATTTGAAAAAAAGACCAGTACATTAAGATGTTTTAAGTATGTTTAAGTCAGACCAGTTTTCTGATCTCACTAAATCTCTAAAAGTAACATGGATTTGTACTTTGTCATAGCAATTCACACAGTTTTATGCTCAGTGTCAGTTAATTGTGTATCTTAAAAACCCCAAACCTGATAAAATACTCCAAAGTTTTGTGAGTTAAACATATAAACCTATTTATTATTACCTTATTTGTTAAGTCACGTTATATGTGAAAATCTAATTTTAAATTGTAAACAGTTCATTAAACAGACAGTGGATTATAGGCTTTTTCCATTAGTGTCTCTATTCACAAAATGATTTTTAAAAACCCTAAAATTAAATGAATCTGCATGTAAAACATGGATCCCTTCATACTACACCCCATGAGTCTTGGCTTTTCAGTGACAATGTTGGACGTTCAATAGCAAAATCTGCAACGCCATCAGTACAGATAGTGTGAGTTTAAAAATAGCTCCCTTCATTCTTTTGTGTGAAAGGAATGCTCTCGGAGACATTTGCTTCACATCTGCTCATCAATTTGCCCTTGGCAGATGACTATCTTTATTTTTCAGCTGCGACATGTCTGTGAAATGTTTGATTTGTCTCCTCAGACCAGAGATGACTCATTTAATTTTCCCTTATTTTTGTCTTGGTTAGTGATAATGTTGTGGTCTTCTAATATTTTCAGTTGTGGAACTGAGTTGAAAATGTGGTCAGGAACTGATGTATAGAACACGCTGGAAGCCAGATGATACGATTTGCATAAAACGTTTGATATTTTGTTTTTTCTATTCTTTTTTTCTGTTTTTAATTCTTAGAAAAAATGGTCTCAGTTTCAATAATACACTGCAAGAATGATTAATCCATAGCACACTTCTGAATTACTTGGCGGACTCGTAAAAATATGTTACAAACTCAAAGAAAATGATTTCAATACATCTGTAGACACTTTGCAGGAAAAAAATCTGAAAGATTCCGAGACAGTTTCCACATGAGCTCAGGCGCAAATGAAGTCCACAATATTTTCACAAATTTGCATTATATTATTGAATTCTATGAATGAACATCAGACCTCATTTTGCAACAAAGGCACTCATGGAGAAAGTTTTCAAAGTTCCATCAAAGTTGCAGATTATCAATCACAAAGTAAAATGTTGCTCTGTATTATGAATTATATCACTCTTCAAGAATGATGCACTCACAGAATGACAAGGCTTTCATCCGAGTGTCATGTGATTTTTGAACTACAATAAATGCACTGTAGTACCTGTTCTGATCTCACCGCCCGCAAGCCGCTGCTGTCATTCATCAACTATTTTCCACTAGTCATAACTTAAGCGTCTCGCCTCCCAATGTGTGCTAGCATGTATTTTCAGCTTGAATAGACTTTATCACCAAGGCTTGCCAAGTTCTGTTGCAACCGTCTTTTCTGTCACTGAGAGACAGAGAAGTAGAAGTGCCCTACCCTGTCTTTTCTTCTTCTTTTTCTTCTTTTTTTCTTTAATGTTGCAAGACAGCAAATACTTATTTAATTGTATCTTTCTGTACCTAATCAATATTTTATTTTTATTGTAGAATAGGTGTAAACAATATTTGCAAGACAACATGTCAACAGACGATTCTTTAGCTGTAAATGCAAAGAGAAAACTTTACATGTCCGTCACTCGCTTATGATGAAACCTTAGATAAGCATGTCAACAGTGCACGCTAACTAGCCTAGCAAACTGCTGTTTATGTTAGATTATGTCCGAGCATGTTCTTCCATTTGAAATAACATCATAGTGTCAGGATGGACTTGTCCAGTTTTATTGAATTTAGCAGTAATCATGGTCAGAAATATTGCACTCAATAATTACGGCATTGGATGCACAATCAAAATCAAGCAAGTGCAATAGATATTGAAAACATTTTATAAACCCGGTTAACTTACATCATGATGGAACTGACCCTTGTGACCAAAAATTATTTGCATCCACTAAACTTTCCCATGCACTCATGTGAAAGTACAGCTCAGCCATGCATGCACTATTAGGGGTGTTGGCCACTGTACAAACTACTCCACAGCTTTGCACATGCACTCATTGAAGTTCTGTTGTGGAAAGTTTTAAATAAACCCACTTCAGCATTTTTCTAACCACAAAAATACCAGTATAACTGACAATGACACCCCGTAAGGAAAAGCACCACACACACATTAACATGCCTGTCCAAACACACGCAAAAAGGAGTATAAAGTGTCCCTTTTCTATATGCTGACGGCATTAGGATAACAGGGACATGCATGTATGATTCTGTCAAACGATACTACTCGCAAAGTAGTATTAATGTATTTTCTGTTTATGCATTAAAAAGCATGTATGTCAGTAAAGACGGATTACATCTTCACAATGTGAGCTGTTCTCGTAACTGTTTGGGGTATTTTTCTGTTTTAGTTTCAATACAGATTCATAGCTGCAAACATCCTGCCTCTTAGTTTTTCTGTGACTCAAAATCAGACACTTCATTTTCTTTCTTCATGAAATTTCGCCTTACTTAGAAAAATAAATTCATTTTACATGGTTCTTTTTGTAGTTTCTTACACATAGCTTTTCCTTAATGCCGGTGAGCTTTACAGTAAAAACATTTGCAGGACGGTAACCACTTGTTCTTCCAGATTTGCGCACAGAAATGATAATTGCTCATATACACAAGAAAATATTAGTTTTGAACAACCATTTTTATTGTTTTTTTTGGTAAATGTTTTGAGGATTGCTGATGGAGAGTTGTTTGCCTCCTCTTATTCTATATTGTATATATTTGTATAAATGTGGACAATGTATGTATGTCACATTAACAAGTGTTTCTTTTCACATTAAACTGACATGTAATATGTTTTGCAGTGGCACAAAAAGCTCTATTAGTGAAACAATAAGCCTGAAGTTTCTTCGTGGAGGGCATGCTGTCATTTTTATGGCTGCACGATCTAAACTGAATGAATGAAGATGTGAATCGGTTGATAAGAAACACAGTGGTTACTTTTACCAAATAGAGCAATTACTCTAAATTAGATCCTGCAGAGAATAATATTTTCTGATTACCCCTAACCAAGTTTGATTATATCCAGAGTGAGCAACTATAATTTTGTGAAGAGAATTCTGATCTTAGTTGCATTACAGACAACTGTTCACCTTAATCCCACTGCAATGTCCCTGAAGAGGTTTTGCAAAACACACGCTTCGGAGTCACCAGATTCCAGAGACAATAAGAAGCCAATTTCGGGGTAAGAGCAATGTTCAAATAAGGTTTGATGTTTGAAATAATTTTTATGTAATTAAGGTTGTAAAAAGCGACTTCAGAACTACAGTGGTTTAGATTAATATGTGTCTCATGTGTCATTGTTTAGACTAAACCCTCTCATATAGAAATATGAATTGAAAATCTTAAATGCAACACACCCGATGTATCTTTTTTCAGAAGAAAAAGGGAGCGCTTCTAGAGGGGTTGACCCACAGTCTTCCTAGACATGTATGTCTACGTGTTTGTTTTTGTATGATCTTGGATGGGCTGTACTGACATCAGAATTTCCTGAAGGATTAATTCCAATGGATGAATAAAGCTGAGTCTAAAGTCTTTAAACTCAATGAATGAAATATTATTATTCTACTTTATAATTCATTTTCAGCTGGTTCTGGTCCAAAAACTTTCAGATGAGCCTTTTAATTTCTGCGTCAAACTATCAACAAAGGAACCATTTCATGTACCCACCATAAACATCACAAGGGTAGAAATCTGCCTTTTCTCTTGGAATTTTACAGCTGTGAGTCAGTGACAACAGTAACTGAGTCTCTCAGCAGTTGTCATCATGTCTATCGTAGGTATTTAGATGCGTGCACCAGCAGGCCCTCAGCGTCATAGCTAAACCCTCTCTGTTAGGTTAAAACCATGCTTAGAAGGGAAGAATAATATCTAAACTCTCATTTCCTTGAAGGACAATTCCAGGGATGTTAACATGCCTAAACTTTTGTTTTCAAAGATTCGCTTTTATGAGATTAAAGACCTGATACCGAATGTGAAACGGCCTAGAAGGTAAAGCTCGACTCAACTGAAATTATTTTCTTTTCTTGTTAAATTTACCGTGTGATACAACATTATTGAATTAGTTTGATCTGTTTTGCAGGATTGATATTGTACTGACTAGAAAGAGGCGGAAGAAGGACATCAACTGCCTCTCAGAACAAAAAATAAATGATGAAAGATATCCTCCAAACCTGAGGTAGTACTCTTCCCTTTTAGGTATTTTCACTTGTGGTTCATTAGATCAAAACGTATTAGTCACAGCTCTCTTTGTTACAGTTGGCAATCTGATCATAAACTTCACCAGTCTATGGAAAAACTACTGAGGGATAAAAGTAAGAAGTGTTACATTTAACCCTCAAAGTCTTTCTAATGGATTTAAAATGGAATGTTAAACTGTTGTGTAATGTAAAATTCATAGCATCAATTGTTCTCTCTCTCCATCTCTCTTTAAGAGTACTTAGCAGCATTCCACTCTTTCCTGCAGTCTGAGTTCAGTGAGGAAAACATTGAGTTCTGGCTTGCATGTGAAGACTTTAGATCAACAGCCACACCAGACGACCTGCTCTCAAGGGCAGAGAAGATCTACCGGGATTTTATCCAGCCCACAGCCTGTAGAGAGGTCAGTCGGATGCCAGGGTGTGTGGTTGAAAGTAAAACAGCCCCCTAAAATGAGTTACATTTATCCATAAATGGATATTGCAGAATAAAGCAAAGCGTGATTGCATTAGCACAAAAAACAGCACCTCTGATCAGGAATCGTAATGACGAAATGATTAACAGTCAGTGGAGCAAGATAGATGACTACTTAATGTCTCAACTTCCTCTTCTCATGGTGTTACACGTCGTCCATTTTCTGAGTCTGCTGCATTCATTTAAAACAATTCGAAGCCTAAATGCTACCATGTATGAATGGTCACCTCAATAATCACAACTGAAATATCCAGAGCTTAGATGATTGTTTTCTTCCTGGTGAACTGAGGTGGGAAAAACCTGAAACTGCAGCTTTGCACACAAATAAAAGCTGATGATGTCTGTTTCCTGATGGGAATGATGTTCCTTTTAAGGCTTCATTCCAAATTGTAGATAGGTAAGAAAGCTTTATTTATGTAGCATCTCTCACAGATAAAACTCCCAAAGCCATGTTAGTGTTGTTACATTTTGTGCTTCAACAGCATTTAGTGTTATGGGATGTCTCATTTCGATGGACCAAATTCTGGCTTCGGTTGTTCTTTATTCTGAGTTTTGCCTGGTGTGGGAATCATTCATGCTCATTGTGTAGAATAAAATTTGACTGGTTGGTTTCGCTTTTCTTACAGATCAATGTAGATCATCATGTTAGAGAGAAGATCAAGAAGTCATTGGAGGCACCAAGCCTTACCTGCTTTGACGAGGCTCAGAGACAAGTTTACCTGCTCATGCAAAGAGACTCTTGCCCCAGATTCCTGCACTCAGAAGCCTATATGAGTCTTAAGTGCAAATCAAAGTCTCTGTGGTATATCTAATTTAGGGACAGAAAGTTACTGTTCCCATTTTCTGTTAAAGATTTGAGAAGTTATATGACGTTGCATGAGAAATAACACCTGCTTTTCAAATACCGAAGTGTATTATTTAGCTCTAATTGCAAAGTGAAACAGTGTTTTCCAACATGGGTGACCTGAAACCATTTTATGTTGGTAAAATTGGGTTAAAATAAAGAACAAGAAATTCCATAAAAGCAAAGGGGAATCAGATCAGGCACATAGGGATGAGAGAATGGTGTGTTTGTGTTGTAGCTGGGTGGTTTTAAGTGTTTATCTTAGTGTTCTTTGCAATTCCGATTCAGCTGAACTGCAATGCAAGGAATTATAGATGATAAAATTACGGATGAATTTCATTTTCAGTGGAACGGTATGACCTAAAAACAGGCAATGAGATTAATTTACAAATTCACAGACTCTTATTTACCACTGTCACCTGAAAACTGACAGATGATCGGGGTCATTCCTCCTCACAGTCTATAACCATTCTTAACTTTCTGATAGTTCCACAATTTTATCATTTGTATTTATCTAAGTGAATAGACTAACTGTAGACAGGGCGATGGGCATGAGTCAAAGGAAAAAGGACAGAAAACTGTTTCCACAGCTAACCCCAAACAGAGATTCTGTTTTAAGAACTATACGTGAACTATCATTTTGCAGGGATGACTTGGGATGAATTACACCAGCAACTCGGTTTAACAAAGTGGAACAAAGCAGCCTCTCTGTGACCCTTGATCCCACAAAGTTCTTTAAATGGTTTTATTCCTAAAATATTGCCTAAAAAAGGAGTACTGAAGCAGCTAATAATAGCTCAGGGGCTTATATGACAACACTGGAGTCATCAGACAACCTGAAGCGTAATGGTCTGAATGTGCTTCCTTGTTAGGGGAATAATCTCATCAGCCACAGGCAATGACAGGACAGATCCTTGATCCCTTTACTTAGAATTGTAGTCTGTAAGATCATTTTAGTAAAAAGCACCCTTTCTTTTAAATGTGGGCTGTGGAATCTGCAATTTATTTTGTTCAGCATGAATGACAATTTGCTGCCATGGGTTGTTGATCTACCGTTTGAAACTGGGTATACTTTCCAAAAATAATAAAGTATTGAGAAAATGTTGTGGTGTTGTGTAATGAGCACATAATTACACATCTAAAATGTGTAATTTTATTGAATTGGACAAATAAATGGTTCAGTTCATAGTTAAACATCTTACAATAGCAATGTAACATCTGTCTTTTGTTTCATGTTTAATGTCAGTCATGTGACAGCATGGGAAACCCAAACCACAAAGGCTGAATTTTGGAAAGCTTAATTTTTTCATCCTACTTGTGCACATTGTAACATATAAATCTGCTTTAACATCTAAGCACATCCCTGAAGAACTACGGTCTCGTCAAGTTAAAAAATACTCTTTATACATAACTTCAAATAACAATGATGAAGATAACTCATACAATTAACATCTGTTATGTAACGGATGTCACTGTGAGTTTCTTTGATGAACGATTATAGCCATAAATAGTTTGTTTTGTTAAAATGTATGTATTGTATGTATAATGTATGTGTGTAAAGGTATGCCATTTTAGAAAATAGGTTTCAAGATTTCCCCTTGTAGAACAACTCAAAGATTAAAAGATTTGTCTCAATTTGGAGTGATACAGTTTTGTTTTTTTTAATCCACAAAGTACTAAGATCAAAATAAGTAAAATCAATTGAATTTAGAAGTTGAAACATTTAAGGTTTGACTTCATAAGGAGGGTGAGAAATGGTCTCTGTTCTGAGTAGCTTTTAAATTGTTAGTTTCCCCCTGAGGTTTAAACAACCTAACTTACAAAAAATGCTTTAGGGTTTGAAAAAAAATGCCAGTGAATGAAGGAGAGTCTTTATGAAAAGCTGTTTATGAGCCCCAGTTTATTTCAGAGCTACACATCAGTAACTCAGTGTACAGTTCTGTGTTCGGGGCTGCTACAGATAAATCGAAGAGTCCCCACATCTTCTTCATCACGTCATATCATTTTTACAATCTTTTTCTTTATCGCCCCTCAGTGTTGCTATAGTAACTGAGGAACGTGAATACTGTTTATGGCACAGTGTTACAGTCACAGTTAGGGGAGCTTTACATCCAGATCTGTTAGTGAGACATTCTGTCCCTTACACTTAATTGTAGCCATCCATAGTCTAACTGCAGGCATAGATCATGCTATTGGTTCTCACTGTTTGGTGTCTCCTTGTTACAGCTCAGTCCTTATAACCGTGTTTGGGCAAAAAAAGGAAGAAAAAAAAGCAAAAGCAGCAGTAAAGCCAAGCCAAAGGACAGATTGTAACAGAGCAGCACATATGGGAACAGTTTTGATCAACGGTGACAACAGAAGTTTAAAAGCAATGTTAAAATAATACCTTCAACTGAGAGGGTTTAATCAGTTATTTTCAGTTGTTGTATTCCCTCAGTTATCATACAGCAAATTCAAAATAGACCCCCTGCCAAGACATTTACCATGAGACATATTTTTATTTGACTTTTACAGGCTTTTGTTGGAGTGCACTGAAATAGGGGCCACTTGTATCTAGTTATTAAGATTTTCATGCTACCAATTCACCAGCTGTGCAAAAAGTGGGAATTAAGAAATACCATCCATTACAGGCAAGGTCAGCTAACAGACCTACAAACTTGTTCATTTCAAGCATGCCACTACGCTGAAGATAAGATCAAAGTTGAGACGATGTTCGATGCTCAAGCCCATAAATTCCCACACTGCCTCTCCAATTATCAGCAAAAACCTCTACTTAAAAGCAAGAGCAACATTTCTGGAACTGATCACCGTTGATTTAATGGAAACATGAAATGTCAAGGGTCAGAATTACTAATGCTAGTTTCAGCTGATGCTAGTCCATTGCCAAGACACTGTCCAGTTCACTACATGTTCTCACACTGCAAGTAGATTTCTGGCCGACCTCGGTTGTTTCTCCTCACCCCTGTCAGTTCGCAGTGTGTTGAACAGCTAACAGGCTCAGATGTAAAAAGGCTGTGCTCCAGCAGATATGCCTGAGTCTGCTGACTCTGTCACTGACGTCCATATGTTGGGTAGTTCCTCAAGTTGTGGGCTATCTCCTCTGTATGGAACTTAATGTTATGATTAATCTATTTTGAGGTTGAGACGTTGATCATATCCATCCATCCATCCATCCATTATCATAACCGCTTTTTCCCTAATGGGGTCGTGGGGGGACTGGAGCCTAACCCAGTAGTCAATGGGCGAGAGGCAGGGTACACCCTGGACGGTCCATCACAGGGCCACACAAAGATATGCAAGGAGAAACAAGCACGCATACTCACATTCACTCCTAAGGGCAATTTGGAATGTCCAAACAAACTAACATACAGGTTTTTGGACTGTGGGAGGAAGCCGGAAAACCCGGAGAGAACCCACACGGACACAGGGAGAACATGCAAACTCAACACAGAAAGGTCCTGGGTCCCCTGGGACTCAGACCCAGAACCCTCTTGCTGTGAGGCACTGCACCACCATTCCGCCCGTTGGTCATATCTACTCTTAAAATGTGTCTGTTTTTTACTTTGTCATCAAAATGATGTGAACTCTAGCTGATTGTTTTTCCTTTTTGTGGTTTTCAAGGGCTTTCTCTACCTGTGGTGAAATCCATTTTCCACTGCCTTAGAATTTTAGTCTAGATTTTGACGCTGCTGGAAGTTTAACTTGGTGACTTAAACAGGAGATGGCTCATAGTATGACGTCCTTAGAGTTTTTCTGACTTCCTGTTGCTTCGCTAAGCCTCTCTTTTGCAATCAATTTGCTGGTTCCTCTTTATGTCATATGGCTGTGGCCTCGTGTTGCTCAAATTTCCTTTTGTGTGATTATTTATTAATATTTTAACTTTGTAAAACTTGCAGAGAAGAGCAGTCCTTCTCTTTTACTTCACATATTTTCCTCCCCTTTGAAGGACTGCTTAAACATATGGCATGAGAAGGTTACAATTTGCCTATCACAGTCACTGCTACTGTCATTTGCATCTGTGCTGCCAGACTAAAAATAATGGGAACACAGCATGCTTTCAGGGATAGAGAGTGCTGTTTGTTTGGCTCATCCTGTAAAGAGGCGGGAATCAGAAGCCACGGCAGAAGGGAAGGAAAAGAAGCAGCAAGACATAATAGGGAGTAAAGTATCAAGAGGAGGGAGGAATACATGCAGTGCACCGTGAGTATGTGTTATTTCTAACTGTGAAGGAGGAGGAGAGGAGCAGGCGGAGGAGGAGGAAGGGGTGCTTCCTCTTTGGTCTGGGTTGAGCTGCGATGTATCCCAGCAGCCTCAGCATGTAGTGACAGAAAACCATATAAAACGCTGATTCGCAGGGGAAACCCTCTTAAGTGTCTCTCAGCCACAACATGACCAGAACTGAGGGTGTGAGAGTGTGGACCTTATAAAACAATGCACAGCTTAATCAGCGAGGCTTTCAACACACAATACTTCATCATGGACAAAGATGACAGGACGAGAAACATGTGAGTAAAGCCAACACTTACGGGATTTCCATTAACATGTTATCTCAACGCTTTTTTTTATTTAACAATGCATTGCAACATTCGAAAGTTGTTTTGTTTTTTCGTGGAAAACTTATCACCCTCAAAACAAAGGAGTAAATATAATTATGCTTTGTTCATCATGTCCTCTGAAAATAACAAAATTCTTTTTATTTTTTGTGTCACATGTTCTGTTTTCCAACTGCTATCATTGCCAACATGTTTTGACAGATTCATTGGAAACTTATCTAATAGGCAGTAAATCAAGTAGAGATGTACTAATGTATTTCTTATGTCTACACAGTGGAAAAAACTTTATGTGCCGACTTCAGTGCATGTTCTCACACTCGTCAGGCTCTGAGAGGTAAGGAGTCTTATGGAGTGTTTTGCATACATTTCAGTTTTAAAATAGCCAGCCTGCCCCAATCATTTCCATCTATGGCATCATGAAAGGATTCAAATGATCTAGAGACACCATGTTTGCTTTGGCACAGCACACACGCGCACCAACATATCCCAGGGTTGAACATTTTTGTATGAATTTGATAAGCACATCTGCAATGCTTTCTTGTCTAGACCGCCTCTGTGTCCTTGTAGTCTTTATGGGCTTTTTTTCACCCAAATTTGATTCTGGATGAGTAATCCAACTTGCATTCTCTCCCAGCAGGCTAACTTTAGAAGATACCCAACAATGGTCACAGTCATTGGAAAGGCTTCTGGAGTCTAAATGTAGGTTCCTTTTCCCCTGAGAATGAGAACAGTAAATTAAGTTTGTGAGAATGATAGCTTAAAGGGAATAATTAGTTTAAAGAAGGACTGAAAGGGAATGTTATTTGTCCTTCATGCTTGGCGCTGTTTTTTCTGCCCACAGATGGACTGGCTACTTTTCGTAACTTTCTCAAATCTGAATACAGTGATGAGAATATTGAATTTTGGCTCACCTGTGAGGACTACAAGAAGATCAAGTCTTCATTCAGAATGTCTTCAAGAGCTAAAAAGATCTACGAGCAGTTCATCAAGGCAGAATCACCAAAAGAGGTATGCCAGGCTCAGAGGTCTGTGCATTCATATACAGTATAATCTCTGACCTACTTATTGAGCAATTTAGTATCAAAGAGGAAAAAAAACTCAAGCTCAAACGTTGCATCTTACATCTCCCGCTCTTGGCTCAAATCCCCTCATTCCTTTCCATTTCTTTCATGACAGATCAACATTGACTATCACACTCGAGAGCAGATCAAAAGGAACGTCAAGACTCCCACCGTGCACTGCTTTGACGATGCTCAGAAGATCGTTTATGGCCTGATGGAAAGAGACTCGTACCCGCGGTTTCTCCGCTCGGACATTTATAGAACTCTCCTGGAAAGCTTTGCCGCTGACGCCACAAAAGGATGAAAGCACAATTAGGAGTGGACGACAGGACATAAAACCAATAACTGGAATGTTTGAGCTCCTTCAAGCGGAAGGACTGACAACAAAAAAGGGGAAGGAGGGTCAACCAGTGTGGCGCAAAGACACAAGCAGGGGCCTCTGTCAACACTCGACCCACAAACAAGTCGTTCCCACACACTGAACGCCACGCTGCTGAGGACTCCACGAGAGCAGGGAGCAGCCCGCCAGATAAAAACCCTGTAGAGTTCGCTTGCACTGGACGATAGGTTTGTGTAGGAAAACCGAACGTCTTTGACAGTTGATGATTCAGCAGGGTGACAGACTCTACGTCTAACTGCTGAGCTGTGTGAACAAGCCACTCCACAGATGCCCTTTAGCCTTCTTTGCAGAGTTGCTTCCGACCCAGATGAAGTTAGAGGATGTAAGACATGACGGTTACGGGTGTGCATGCGCGCATGCATGTGTGTGTGTTGGTGGGGGTGGAAGGCATGAGAGAAGTTATTTGTGCCGTTTCTGAATTCTGAGATACAGCATGACATTTCTAGTTAAAAGTTGTAGAGTGCCACCCTTTCTACAGGAGGCATTCTAGGACTTTTTAAAAGCTATCCTCTTTTTTTAAATCTAGATTAATCCAATATTGGATTTTAAAGCCTGAGATGTGCATTCTTCTATAGATAAAGGTTTCAAATAAGTTGCATCTTGGGCCAATGATTAAAATCTTTTCAGGTTGATATTTCTTAAATTACAAAGTGGACGTAGTTCTTTTCAATAAGAATATGGGATAAATATATAGCTATTTATACTAACATAATCATCAGCGTATTTAAAAGGAATCTTAACAGTAGTTTGCACTATAGAAACATAGAACTTCCCATTAAAAGCTGCTGACGGCAAATTTGCATTCTCATCACCTGATTGTTGCTCGAAATTCAAAATTTTTTTATGGCACAGACATGTGAAGAGATGTGTGTGGTTAGAATTCTGAGTTTGATTATGTTAGAAATAGGATATTTCACATTGCATGGTAGGGTGCTGAAATTACTTGTATTTTAGTATAGGCAGAATTACTTCTATCCCACTTCTTTCCACATTGTGTGAATGTGTTCATATAATACGGTCATTAATAGAAACGGTAATGTAAAAGTTAAAGATTGTTTTATTTATTATTCATTGTCACCATTTGAATACAACGTTTGCAGCAGAGTTGACATGCTTGTCAAAATGTTAGAAATTTGAATTTCATTAAATTATTTAAATTGACAACTTACCAGTAAAATGGCTTTTTACATCTATTTTTTTTACATAGTTCATTTATCTGAAGGGCACTTTGTTGTTTCATGTTGTCTGCGCTTTTTCAGTAGCAGAAAGTCATCTTCTGATGCCCAACAGATATGAACTGTTTCACAAACAGGAAAGCACGCACTTCCAGTTTCTTGAGAAATCAGACATGAGAAATGAGATTTTCTTTGGTTGGAATTGTGCCTTCTCTGTTCTTTGGTGGAAAGCGGTTCATTGGAATAGACATTATTTGCACAGATACACAGAGTAAATTAATTTTAAAAACTAGCAAAGTTAAATAAAGTATGGCCAGACTGAAGTGAACAGAAGATGAGGAAATTCTAGTCAACGTCTTGTGTGCTTTAATGTTTTAATTCAAAAAGATAATTAACTAGCAGCTGTCATTAAAACTGAAAAAAAATTATATTTTTCCTGCACTGGTCAATTGTAGATTTTCTTAACCCTAACCAAGTAATTGACTAATCCCTAACCAGGAAGTGACACCTTTTCATCAGGATATCCTGTGTTTGCATGAGAGAAAAAACAAAAAAGGGGAAAAAAGAAAAGAGCAGCAACAACATCCAAATAGTGCCAAAAAATGTTAGCAGCTGTACCCTAAAACAATTGTGAAAACAATCTGAATATAGTTTTCTTTTGCTTAAAACCCATTCAGGAAGTGTTTTAGCAAACTGTTGTGCCATTAACTGAATGTACTGTAACTGCTTTAGAGGAGAACACTATGGACCATTTTTAAGGGTACAAACAAATTATTTATATGATGGCACAGTAGTAGTTTCACAGTTTCACACCTCTGCCAAATGCAAATAGTCACAATTCATAGCACAACATTCCACAACACAACCGAGGGAGGCATCCACTTATCATAGAGCTGCTGCAGGAAGGACTTTAGTTCAGTTTTTGTTTATTTAGTTTTAGTAGTGCACAATCAAAATTTGAATACGTTATTTTTTAAAAGTCATACATAGTCAGTAACATAAAGAATAACGCTCTCTTCTGTCCTGCCCTTTAAAATGCAAGAAAACCTGGCTTTCAGCAGGCATTGCATGGACTGGAATGTGGGAGAGATGGGCTGTCAACCCTGAAGCAGGTGATTTACAGTGCTACGGTAGGTGACCGATTAAAAGGCTGCCCCATCAACAAAGCGTCAGATTAATTATGTGCTTTTTTCATAAATACACTTCTGGAAAGGGCTTTGTTGTTAATCTTGTAACTTCATGTGGGTAAGTTTTCAGGTGGGATTGACACGTTGCATATGAGAGGAAAACCAAAACACTTATAGAGGTCTGTGAATTTAATTTGGTCTAAAACATCAATGCAGTGTAACCCAGAAGTTTTCAGTTAAAAGAGGTAGCTAGATATTGATTTTCCTTGTGGTTCGTGTTTGATGTTAGCTAAAGCTAAAATGGGAAGATTCATTCATTTTGAAGGCACCTCATGTGCTTTCCCCCCACACGAACACAGGCCCTTACAGAGTTGATAGTCATCACAGAGCCGTTCTACCCCCGTAGCATATTATATGTCCAAACCAACAGTAGTATAGATGAAGCCTGCAGTTTCCATATAAGTAAAAAAAAGAACACAAAGAGTCTGAAATGAGTACAGCTATTATTACCACCCAGGTGTGCCTCACTTTCTTTTTTGATGATTTGAAGGTTCAATGTAAAATGTCAACGGAAACAAACAGACTGATGCCATTTCCCATTCCTACCATCACAGCAGTAAGTGGTGGAGCAAATGGTATTTCATTTGAAAGGAAGTAAATTTCAAAATCTCAGAGATAGAACAAGGCTCTGTGACATTTTAGTCACATTATTCATATTTATCAGTGAATTCCTTTCTGTTTTTCTATACCACTTTTCTTTTTTAGGTATATATATTTATTCATTCATTCAGAATATAAATGTAGATGAGAAATACAGGACGCAAAACGACCTCATGCTGTGTTCTTAAGGACTTACAGTCTCTATCATACTCAATCACACTCAGATGAGGCAGGAAAATATACTTTTTTCTTTTTTATTTAAAAACTCCATGCAGCTATTACATCTATGACAGCATTTTATCAATTTATCAAAAAGCTGCAGAAACTTTTAGCAATTATCTAACACTTGTAAAACAACCACTCTGGATACAGTCTAGGCATGTTCCCCACTCATGTCTGCTTTTTGAAAGGCAGTTTTGGAAATTGAGCAATTATTCATAATTTCCTTGGCTTTTGGTGGAAATAAGACTTCCCACAGTGACCGATTCTGACGTAGCTAGGATAAGAGATACGAAAGCTGGTAAAGATTAAGTCGCGACGTAATTGCTGTCAGTGATGGGCATGATAAAAATTAGTTGAACTGTGCCTTTTGTCAAGCCGTGGCACAAATCCCATCAGATAATAATCAGAACAGTGGCAATATGGGCAGTGATAGGACAGTTAGCGTTAGGGAGTTAAGGTGTGTAACCGCGGTGTGAGTGTAAAGTCCAGTCCACAGAGAAAATGTCTTCAGAGGCCCTTTTGATGTCTGTGACTTCCCTGTAGTAGTCAGACTTCAGTCAGTCCTCATTGATTCAGGGAGATGTGTCACCATTTGACCTTTCTTACATGCTGGAGATATTTCTGTCTCCTGTAAAGGTGCGTTTATTGAAGTGTAACTGAGTGAAGAGTAAGATCAAACGCCTCAGTGGAGCTTATGTGCCACTCCTTTGGCTTGAAGCCCATTTTGTGTCTAAAGCATTATATGGGTATTGTCGCAAAATTCTAACATTAGCCATTCATTTAAAAAAAGAGAGAAAGAATCACATAAATAACAAGTCATGGGAGATCATTGGGAAAGGTCAGGTTAAGTTTTAGTCATCACACTTTGAATGTTGAACTTTGATAGTTGCATTTTAAGGAAAAATAAATTATTTGTAGACTTGGTGATAGTCTAATAAGGATGATGTAAATGGTTGTGTGCTTATTAACTAAAATGTATGGACATAGCTTGGGATAACAACTAGAAAAGCATCAGGTAAAACCAAATTAAGTTAAAACAACTTCAGCTCTTGCTTGGGGCCCAAACTAAAAAACAATGGACAGCTGGCCAGATGTTTCTGCTTCTCTGGGCCTTTGATACACTTTGGCTTTTATTGCGCTAATCAGAGTGTGTGTGATTTTTTTATTTTAACTATTCATTTGGTCTGAGTAAGGCACATACCTGCATTTCCTGTTGTGACAACAAAGTGACATAGCTTAATACGTCACCATGAAGACATGTTGAAATACTTGCTCCTTAATTTGCCTGAGGCATAAATACTGTTTCTAATGTGGCAGTTACTACATTCTACATATGAATTGGTCAGCCACAAATTTAGAAAAGGAAAAAGAAAACTGTTCTACGGTTATAGTTGATTCACAAGAGCTGTGAGCTGAAATGTGGGACCGCTATGAACTAGATTTATTTAAATTTTCCCATCCATTCAAAAACACTTCCTGAGCTCTTTCTCATGCATCTTAACTCACATTTTGGGATGAACTCATTGTCTTGTAGATAAATTCCACAGCTGTAAAGGGACACCTTTGTCGTAGAAAATGTGTAAGTTGTGTTTTTGGAGGGATGGTCTCAACATGTTGACTGATATATATATATATATATATATATATATATATATATATATATA
>JABUIW010000023.1:9075762-9209821 GCA_013363375.1 Menidia beryllina | reverse complement strand
CACCTGGAGGCCAAAGGGTGGCATATTGCTGGCAGGACCTGAATTTTCTTTGAGAGTCTGGATTACCAGAGTGACAGCTTGTCTGAAGGTTTGCCGTGGGAGATTGTGGGCTAGGTAAGTTAGGGTACCCTGTACACCTTCATCACGCAGGTGAATGTCTGTTAGATACCATAGGTAAGTAGGTTGGTGCCACCCTTGGATTATTATTGAATCTTTACTAGCTCAGAGTAGCAGGCTTTTCTTTTCTTTTGCTTTCTTTGAAAGGTACTGTTAGTTAGGCCCTGTTTTGTTTTGCTGATTTCTTTGATTTGGCACAACCTAACGGCCCCCTTCTCCCTCACAGTTGTTGAGCCTTCTTTGTCTTTTTTGGAGACCAATAAACCATTACTTTTTGCACTTTACAAAGACTCTTAAGGGTGCCAAGTTCTCTCTTCCCTTCCATTGGTGGGGCAGGGGACGTAACACTTCATAACAAAAATAATTAAATATGCAAGGAAATATCCATTTATATCAATATCAAGGACATATTGGGATTACCTGCTAATTTCAGTACACACAGATAACAAGTTTTTTTTAAATACTGGAGGCAAGTTAGATGGAGACAGTAAAGTTTGCTTCAGGTTTAAAACCACCATTGATTTTCTTTCAGTCATTTGCCAAATTGTTTGGTCAAATAAGAAAGTGCAGGTTATTCACACCTCACTCCTGACTGGTGCTATGGTCAGTCAAAAGGAGAAAAAAAACCAGAGCGGTAAAGAGTTGACTCATTCTTTGTGAATATAATAACTTCCAAACATAAAAAGGACAAACAGTGCAAACCTGTGCTGGGAATCACCTACTGCATATGGCTCTCTGCACAAAAGTCCTGCCTGAGTGGAAACTTGGCTCTCCTATCCATCCACTCCTAAACAGACGGCTGCTTACACACAGTCTGCACATGATAATAAACACACGAGGCGAACACCAAGTTTTTACCCGGCTGAACACGTTCAGCAGAGAAGGGAGGCTGACGAGAACCACAACATTACACAGCAGCTGACGCAGATGCATTAGAGCGCTGTACAAAACGTGGTCATTCTTTGTGTGTATTTATCCTGTTCTCCAACAGAGATACCCTTCCAGTGCTTCGGGAATATGATGTCATTGTCTCAGCCTTTATTGTTACTGGAGAAGGACTTCACTGCATTTGTTTTTTTCTGGTATGGCAATGTTGTTGTAATTTTCTTACTTAACTGGTGTCTAAATAACATGGCCTGATTCCATTGAAGAGCAGAAATATCCCCTGAAATGTCACACACCCTCTGTTTATGTTTTTTTCTTTTGAAATCCACAGTTTTGGACGCAAACAACAGAAAGATTCTAAGAAGTGAGTGGGATATAGACCACTCCTCTACTATTTCTAAATACAAGATCTCCATGTTTAGCTGAACAGTTATTAGACATTGTGTTCACCCCACACCTTGGCACAGTAAGGACATGCAGAACTGTAGATGACACCAGCCATGTTGATTTTTAAACACTAGAATATAATCAAGAGCTTCTTTCATTTCTCATGAATTGCTAGAATATATTTATCAATATCTTTCAAAGATTTCAATTTGTGGAGATGAAGTCAATAAGTAATTTCTTTGGTATTTTTTGTTCTAAAATATAAATTGTAAAGAGGAAATGCAAAGATCCCGGTATGTGAATATGCTGTCAAAACAGTGACTCTGTTTGCATTAGAGGAGTACAAAATGAAAATAGACAGGTCCTACTCAGTTAGAGCATGTCGTGCCATCTTGTTGCTACAGTAACCCAGATGAAAAAACATACAGTGGATTTAGGGAGGGATCTTTTTCCACCAACTGTAATTTGGAAGGACCCCAACCACCTTTCGTCTTTAGCCAGCCATCCTATGATGTGCATCAGATGTAGAAATGGACATGAACCTCTGTATAAAACCACTGTCACAGTAGTCTTCCACAGAAACCTAAACAGGTTTTTTACATTGACTTTAATAGTTCTAATATTTGAACTAGTGTTTGCTGAGGGAGGATCTGTTCCCTAATAAGCGTCTTATTGTCACTGAGATTCCTCTAAGGGCTCCCAGAAATGGCAGACTCTCATCATCAGTTCTATGCACTAGTTTGTAAGTTTCTACTATAAAAGTTAAGTTTATTAACTGTCTGCCTGACTTACATTTTAAGAGTCATTCAAATTTGCATTGAAAAAATAAGAAAATGAAAGAAAGAAGGAAATAACTTGTTGACAGAAGTTCTAAACCCTTTTTAGACCCATACATGAAAAAAGGGAGAAAGCCAACCAATAAGGACACACGGAGGGATTATGGGCCAAGCTTTTCTACTATGAAGGTAAAAAATGCTTTACCTGTGCTAACAGGTCTCTTTTTTTTGGCCTTATCTTTTAGAAGTGAGAGGAAATTACATCATCACCTTTGTACCAACCTGCTGTATCTCAACATACCATCACAACAGATGTCATGATGCCTCATGCATCCACACCCAGAATGAATAATTGATCAAACATGAACACGGAAGGTAGTGTCTCAATGGATCCACTGTATTTTAGGAGTGTGAAGGAGAACAAATCCTGACAACAAGCAAATTACTGAAGAGACTAAATGTCATTGCTTAATTCATTTCAGAATGTAAGTTTATTGAAGTTGAGAAAACTTTAAGAAAACAGATAAAATAACTTATTTTCTCAAGTCTATTTCAGGATGAAGGATACTGAGTATAATATCTGACCATAATCTTAAAAAAGTAACCCAGCAAGATACTGCGGGATAATGTTTATGCAACAACAGCCTATCGTTGCCTCGGGCTTTAGAGTCACGGCAGGCCAAGTCTGCGTTTACACAGCCAGAACCAATCACATACGAGCTGTCGTCCCAGCCCGCCTCCAGCTCGTCATATTGGGATCCGGGAGAAAGACTATAAAGCAGCCCAACAGGCCAAGAGCGAGAACGAGACTAAACCATGAGAGACAACACCACCAGTGTGTCTTCCCTGGAAATGGCTTTTACCGACTGCGTGAAACCTACTGAGCTGTCAGCAGACAAGAAGGGGATGAAGTAAGTCACTGCAGCATTTAACAATGACAATTTATCTTTTTTCACTTAACTGTGCCCTTATTGGTAAGAAAAAAAAAACACATTAGTGACCTCTGCTTTTTAATAGGAAGAAGAATTGGAGACACAGAATAAGGTTTTTGCTGAAGACAAATTCTTCCCAGTCAGTTTTGCATCTAATGAAAAATCGACCATACAGGTAAGATCGCTCACTTCAGAAGTTACGAATTGCATTATTTTGTTTTATGATTTTCTAGTCTTGTGCTTCAAGTTTCCTATGAATTAACATTTATACACAAGGTTTGCATTTTGCTAAAAGATGGGGCATAACCTCAAGTTTAGAAGAATTAAAGAATAAAACTGATGTTAAAATGAAATCTAATTCGAATGAGTGCAACTAAAAAAGTTTATTCATGAGTTCCTTTTTTTTTTGGTTTTGTTATGTAGTATTATTGTAGAAATATGTAACCACAGTAATCAATGGAAAGAATTTCAAGTGACCCGTCAAAACTAGTAGCTGTTCCAGCTATAATTATCTCTCACAAGAGCCTTCTTCTCTGTCCTCAGGCCTAGTGTTGATGACGTGAACCAATGGGCACAGTCTCTTGACAAACTACTCAGTCATAAATGTAAGTACCATTCATCCCAGCAGTGTTATATAAAAGCATTTCATAGTTTGAACAGTAACTGGGATTTTGAAAGAAAGCCGTTTATTGCCTTCAATAAAACGTCTATTATGGCTTTACCTTCCAATAATAGGCATTCAGCCAATGAAAGTCACACGCCATGTCTGACACCCTTTGTCCCTCTATCTGTCTCTTCCAAAGATGGGAAAGCTGCCTTCCGTATCTTTCTGAAGTCTGAGTTCTGCGAGGAGAACATTGAGTTTTGGACAGCGTGTGAGGATTTCAAGACACTCACATTGCAAAAAGATCTGGTGTCAAAGGCCAACAGCATCTACGAGGAGTTCATTCAAAGTGAAGCAGCCAAGGAGGTGAGACGATGTGCCATGAAAAACACTGCATTTAATAAAATCTTACCAGACCTTTACAGAGTTCAATGTCTTTCAGGTTTAATAAAAATAACATTGCGATTATTACAAAGACTGAAGATCATTAAACACTCATTGTGGGTGTTTATTTTTTCACAGATTAACTTGGACTTCCACACCAAAAATGCTATCATCCAGAGTCTACATGCACCAACAGCAACCAGCTTTCAGGCAGCCCAGAAGAAAGTTTACAGCCTGATGGAGAACAACTCGTACCCCAGGTTTATCCACTCTGACCTCTACAAAGAACTGTATACACTTGCCCGGGGAGAGGGCAAACGTATAAAGTCCTAATCAAACCAAACATCCACTCCTAAAGTCCTTTGTTTACCACTGTGACTGTGAAGAACTGCAAACGCTGTTAATTCCAGGCACTGGCTCGGGATAATGAAGCTGAATGCAAATTCCACGCGTAGAGTGTGCCGAATGCACAAATACTAAACACCAGAGTGATGCCAACACCACAACCCGAATGTTGGCATTATTCTTTTGGATACAACATGATGCTGAAAGAGGCGCCTAAACCAAAACCAAACTTACCAATATGGGATTAATGTCATCATCATTAGGTCAAAATGAGCTCTGTGATAGCACAAAAATATTCACAATAATAATTCAGCTCCAATATGTTCTAGTGCTGCATTTAAAGCTGCAAGATTGAAACAGTAACGTCTGAACCTCACATGAAACCGACAGTAGGAATGTATTCCCTGAGACTGTATCCACCAGAAGACTTTGTACAGGAGTCACACACTTATGTAAGCATAGACTGCTGTATTTGCACCAGTTTACACAAACAATGGTCTTTTTTTATATCCAGTTTCCACTAAAATCTTTATTTATCCTGAAACTACTGTGATAATGTATTATACTGTAAATTATGTGATACTGTGGTGTAATGTAAATGCTGCAGGCAGCTGGACTGCCTGTGAAATAAAATGTGACGTGAAAGATGAAACCCTCTGATGTCTTTTTAATAAAGAAAAAATTAACTAATGAAAAATACCACTAAAATACTTCAAGGTCCACAGACATATTTCCAATAAGGTTTCCATCCTTAAGTTTTTGAGTAATTTTCCTTTCTTACCTCTTGCTATGTGTGACTCAGATTAAGATTATTTTTCAAACCTAATGATTTAATTTAAAGAAAATCAGGAATGTATATTAGCATTTTTTTTTCCTTTTTATGATTAAATCACTACATATCTATATAAGAGGCTGATGAGAGCTCAAAGCAGTAGCAATAAGAACACTAAAATGTAGACTGATATGTCTGAGATATCATGCAAATACTGGCAAAAAGCAGCTTTAAAAAAAATCTAATATGATGTATTGGCACTAGGTATAGAAAATATTGTTCTTTTTATCCTGCTGCTTTTTCCAATTAATTTTAATAAGTTAAATTGCCTTATAAAGGGAAGAGTTACATTAATGCGTACTAGAAAAAATATATTTTAGAAACAGTGATCTAAATATTTACTCAGACAAAATCCCTGTTTGTTTTAAAACACCACCTTTAACTTTGCTAGACTGAGTTACTGCACTGTAACGATAAAGCTGTGAGGCAGCAGACACATCCAGCCTCTGCAGTTTCTGCGCCAGCAGAGGCTGTGAACTCACTCCGGGGGGGCTGACAACGCATATGATGTATTGACGTTGCCCCCGAACTTGCCAAAGGCCTGTGGCCCGCTGTCATGGTGTGATGGCTTCGTTTTAACCAGCAGCTCTCAAAAATCATATGCTCTGCTGGCCTGCAGGTTCAGGTAGCAGGCGACACATATATAACCACGGCTAGTTTGCACCAGTGGGCTAAATTTCATGTCAAGGAGTAATAATTTGGAGCTTCACTCTGAAGATTATTGTCTGCCATCATTCATTGCCATCTGGGAAAACTCTTCTGGCTTCAATCACCACAAAGTGGCTTTCCCTCTTCCATTCTTTGACTTTTTTCAGCTCACAGGCCATATGAAAAAGTAGGAACCTGCATTTCTGAAAAAAGTACTCTGCTCCCTTTTTGGTGCTAACATCAGTGTTGTCTTTGTTGGAGGTACTGCTGTCTTATTAAAAAGGTAATACTTTTGGCATAGTTTCCAATAATAAGATATATTTTCTCACTGTTACAGTCAATCATCCTCTTTATGTCTTGCATCCTGCCTGAAAGCGCTTTTAATGTTAACATCATTTGTTATTTGGTTTCCACCTGCCGCACCTGCTGCTTTTTCATTCAGATAGTTCCAATCAGTTTTAGCAAAAGCTGCCAGCTGGAGCCTCCGTTTGTTGAGGAAGTTTGATTTATCTTGACTTTAGTTCTCTGCCGATTCAGCATTTCACAGATGTTTATGTTACAGATGAAATGTTCAATCTTTTTTAGCGACTGTTTTTCTTAATTAAAATAATCCATGAATTTGGGGTTTTGAGCAGGTGGCTCCAAATGTAAAGCAATTTAATGATAATCAGCGTATGTTCTTTTAATCAAAACTTTATGTAAATAAAATGATCAATAGTGATCTGAAAACATTCAAGCCCAGCTGCGAAGGTCCAAAAACTTCTGCTTTATCTGGGTGGAGCTGTTGCTCCATGGGGGCTCTTAAACCTCTTGAGGAACTGTATGTGATAATGAGCCGTACAAACAAACTTCCCTGGAACCTTCAAGTGGCCCTGACCGGCACACATTCCGTTATGCCACATGGTGGCTATTTTTAACACTTCAGTCCTTTTTTGTAGAATCTATGTCCTTTTCTGCATATGGATGTACTTTGCTTGGTGACCCCTGGCTGTGCACAGACAGATAATTAATACTAAAGCAATAAAGTACAGTGCGGTGGTAAAGGCATTCATGACCACCTATGAGAACTACAACAAGCTCATAATGAATACCTGTTGTTTGCTCAACCATGTGGCATGATAGGAAATTAAACAGACATGCTGTTCTCTGCCTTTGAGCTGGTAGTAAACCTGCAGGTTTTCATTGGTTGCCATGCGTGTTCCTGGCAACCAACTTCTGGGCTCAGATCCAAAGAGTACTAGAGGTGCATATGTAAATACTCCATCCAAAATTAGAAACAAGCCACGTCTTGCTTTGGTCAGCAGACTGCAGATGCGTCAGATGTTCAAGTACTGCCCATAAGTCAGCCAAAAATGACTTCTCTGTAGGTTTCCATCCAGATACTATTTCACACAGCCAGAGAAGCTTTTCCAGACTCGTGCTCAAAACAAGATACTTTTGTGGAACTTGAATATATAAATATCTTCTGTGCAGCATTGGGTTCTATGAACTCATTTTAGTAGCCATTTCTCTATTCTTCATCGATGATGAATATACACAAGAATAGCCTGGAATCTTGAAACCCTTTTTGAAAAATACCTGGTATAAATGTGTGCTTATATGAATACTTTCCTGGATTTCACACCATCTTACGTTTTCAGGTAAGGAACTTTTAAGGAAAAAAACACTCAACTGGAATTGAGTGGGCAGTGGGGAGGATGGCTACCTGCCACCCTCCCCACTGCTCACGTGTCTCAAACTGAGCTGTGTTTATCTGATTCCAACTTTCCTGGAGTGGAGTGGCCAGGCAGGCTTGTTGCTGTGCACAATGCAGGATGTCCTGACTAGTTCAATTGAAATCTTTTTGTATTAAAAATCTTTTTAAGTGGGAAGCAAAGCCGCAACTTTGCTCCATTTTTGTTTAGTTAATACAAAAGCATCTCAACCACAAATTAGCGCAGTTTTAAGTGTAAACTCACCGGTGATGATTCTGTCGCTTGTGCAATTCATGCCCACACAATCACTCAAGAATGGAGAAATTTAGCTCCTACTGCTCCTAAACACAGTACACTGTAGCATGTAACCACACATTAAAATAGAGGCACTGAGGGGACATAAACTATCCAACAGTTTCTGTGAGGTAATCACTTAAATAATCTAAGAGTATTCTTGACAGACTTTGTAGTCTGCCTTCTTATAAGGTAATAAGGTAAATAAACAGCAGTTCCCTGCTGTTGCAGTGCTCCAACAGTAGATGGAGGCAGAGATCCACCACAAAGTCTGAAGAAATACCTACCAACCAACTCAACCAATTCACAAACATCTCAACATTTTATTATGAAAATAAGACAGAACATAATTTGAGCACATATCTCCTTCATTCATGCATTAAAACTGATGAAACACATGAAGGCCGTGTTGTAGTCTCTGCTCCGGCTGCAGCGCATTACTCTGGATGTTTATGTGTGAGGCGCTGCTGGTCATTCACGACACTTCATATGAATGTGGCAGATGATATACAGGATCTGTACACAGCTCACTGATGAAAGAGTGACTGGGGGGTTCTGGGTGCACGTGTGTTGGTGAGTGTGTCAGAGGCTGGTCTGGTGAAATGTTTGCTGCTCACTTGGCCTCCTGGGCTTTTTTGGCGCTTTGTTTCTCTTTTGCCTGGACAGAAAAATCCCCAAATATCTCCATTAACATATGACTGGATGATTGATATCCTATTTGTGAATTCTTATTTGCAAATAAAAAAACAACTTATTCTGGATTTATATATTAATGAAAAGAAAAATAAGAAATGCCCCATTTTACATAGAAAAGAAAATTCCACTGATGAGGCACAGAGATGAAGTTTGCCTTCCAAAGAGGCTTTGGTTTTCATCCATTTAAGCTACAGGAAGTTACTTTTTTAATAACAATTTTCCATGACAGTAAAAAAAGATGAAACAAAACTATTTGTGGCACTGTGCTCATTAAGTTGAAGTGCACATTTACAGGTGGACGGCCAAGTTTCTAAATGTCACTTCCACCATATCAGAGTAAATACAGCAGCACAGGCTGCACAAAAGGGTCAAAGAATACCTTCTCCACCAGTGGTATTAACTGCTGGTACTCTGCCAGTGTCTTCAGTAGCTCCATGATGAACGGAAGGTAGTTGTGCTTTCGTCTGATATTTTCAATCTGAAGGACAAAACGTCTTTGGTTAAACAACTTTTATTAAAGAAAATACCACTCCCCTTTGCAATTTTATCATTTCTAGGACTGATATTGGGGTGTTACACTGCAACCGGGACTCACCTTATATCTTTTGAGTTTTTGATTCTCCTCTTCAATGAGGAGCTGGTACTTAGCAATCTCTGACTGAATGGAGCTCAGAAACGTGCTGCTCTGATCTGTGTCCATTGGCTCATCCTGGAAAAGAGAGGGGGAAATGTTTCCTAAAACAAGCATGAGGTCTGACTATTTTACAAGAAAAAGGGAAAGCTGTGTGCAAACTTGGGAAATATTTGTGATAACCAATCATAATATGATTGTTTCTGTATAATTTTGTGTGATCAGTCAGAAAGATGCAAATTCATAACTTTAAAATCTTAAACGGGCATGCACCTGCATCTGCTTTTGACGATGAATGTTTCCCTATTTCAGCCATTTAAAACCTGTCGTTTGCTGACCTCTACTGGTCTGTTTGAGGTCTAAACTTCAACCAAGTAAGGAATTCTCACCTTCTAGTAACTTCAATTCTGCACCGTTTTTTATAAAGAATAAGCATCATATTTGGTGAGAGCTAAAATTTAAATTAAAACTTCATTATGTTAGAATTTGAAATAACCATTGAGTACATATTTTAGCACAACATGATGCTTTCATATATTTTTTCATGTCAAAGAATAAATCATAACAACCCAACAAAAAGATTTACTATAATTCAACAAAGAAATCTTCACTTCCAATTCTTTTATAGCTAAATGTTAAATGAAGCTTCCAAATGAAAATAAGTGTAAATGCTGTTTTTGGACGCATTAAACTTGAATAAGCCTCTTTTGAAGCCACAAACCTCAGTTAGCTGGGTCTGGAGCTCTGCAATTTTCCTCTCGTATATCATCTTCCTGTCTGACACGATGGCCATCAGATTGAATCGGATTTCCCCTTCACTATACCTGAAGATGAAAACAAACAACGATCAAGTATTGGTTAAAAAGTACCATGAATTCAAAAGAACTTTCTACATGATATTTACTTCTGTATTCTCTTCTCAATTACGGGCCGAACGGCGCTGATCCAGTCTTCTTGATTGCACACACCTGGTGACAAACACGACAAAACCGTATTGTAGACGCACATACCAAATAATTTAAACAGCAGTCATAGGGAAAAGGAACAATGCTTAAAGCAATAAACTGAGCAACATTTGTGTTTACCCAAGTCGATTGGTCCCTCCCGAAGTCCATCGAGCTCATACAGTCGGCCATTTACTGGAACGTAGCTCACAAAGTGAAAGGCATCCTCATCCTTCGCTGAGGACTTTGCATCAAATTCAAACATTTGCTGTCTTTAAAAGACAAAAATTAACAGAACAATCAAAAATCAATAGAAAAACAATAAAA
Source organism: Menidia beryllina (assembly GCA_013363375.1). Taxonomy (NCBI): domain Eukaryota; kingdom Metazoa; phylum Chordata; class Actinopteri; order Atheriniformes; family Atherinopsidae; genus Menidia; species Menidia beryllina. Next base: position 9,199,325 of record JABUIW010000023.1, on the reverse strand, counting down.
AAATATAAATGTATTATTTTATAAATAATCAACTTTTGCATTAAATATGTTGAGTTTTGCCATAAATTAATTTTTTCCCCACCTTTTTTGCTTCACGAATTAAATCAGAAAATCTGCACTGCCAACCACAGCTATTGTTTCAAGTGGACAGGTGCATCAAAACAAATGGGCCGATCATCCCACGTTTAAACGGGGAACAAGCTAAACATGACATGCAGCCAATAAAAGCTGCATAAATAAAGGAGCGATTAGTCGCTCACCTGGCAAAACCGTTGTGAACTTGTCGGATCACTTCAGAGTTGCTGAGCGCCAAACCTTTCATCTGGGAAGTAGAGAAGCAGCATTATAACACTGGAGATGGAATCCTGGTTTAAGGATGTGGCATTTTACTGTTAATAGTCACTGAGAAACAATTATTTTAACCATTTCTCTGTGACTTCAAACTGTATTTTAGTTTAAATTTGCATGTCTATAATTCAGTGTTTGAAAACATCACAAGGCAAGTATGAAATAAGCTTTTCAAATACTCCAAAACTGCCAATTTATTTAAAATCACAAGTGAAAAAGTTAACATTTTAATTTACATTGAAAATGAATAATCAGAAACTTACAGCTGCATCAAAACTCTGTGAAAACTCTCTGAACTCTGTCAGTGTGTCACCAAGCAACATGTCTGAATGTGAGCAGTTGAGCAGAACACTGACTATCGCCTGGGTGGCACAGGCATTGTTAATGACCTGAAAACACACAGATGGAAAATAAAGAAAATTCAAATGGAATGATAAATGAACCTTTAATTTGTGTTATGTAAATGTAAAAGAACACACATCCATTATACATGATGCCAAATCACCAAAAGGCTGCTGAAAGCAACAGCTACATCATTTGCTTTGTGCACAACAACTAGGGCAGGAAAGATTCATTTACATACTCGGGTTATGAGCATCATCCCAACAATTTGCTGAAGGCTGAACACTTATTGTGTAAGACACAAAGAAAGTAAGCAATTACCCAATTAGCCCGAAAAAACTTGCACACTTACAGATTTAGGTTTCTAATTAATAGTGGTGCTTTCAAAGACAATCAATTTGTATACATTCTGTCGCAGTTAGATAAGAAATTACATAGTTAGAAATAGGCATATGCTAAAGAAAAAAAACTTAGAAACATCTAAAAAAAAAGTTTATTATCTATTGAATAGCTCGATAATATTTAGAGTAGAATTTAATTTAATATTCACCTGTTTAGCAAAGAAGATGTGGTCAAGTCTTGAATCCTGGACAATGGACCCTGCTGGCTCTTCACCAGGCTGCCACTTGAACAGAAAAATCAACCCGTGAACTGGTCTAGAACAAAACGGACAAATTAGTGTGGTGCCTTTAAAGGAAACATGTGAGACGATAAAGTCAAACGATGAGCATACTTACTTCAAGTTCTCGAAATTCTCCGGCTCCATACTCCATATCTCTTCAACCTGAGCACCTTTGCAGCCTGACAAAACAAACACATTTCAAAAAGACATTTGGGGTGGTATTGATTGTTTACGGAACACATTTGGTTGAGTTAAGAGCGCCTTCTGGGCAGTAATTGAAAGCAGACCCAAATCAAAACAAATGGCATCTAATGGTTTGTTTTCAAACGCAGTTGTTTGCAACGCTGAGTAATGCTAGCAATATAGCTTGCTAAATTAAGTAAACTACGGCTTTCCAGTTGTTATATGCAAAATATTTCAAGGTTGCTCTGTAAGAGTCGCAGTTACGAACTCATAGTTAATGGAACGTTTAAATTCTAAAAGGTTAAAATATCTGCACTGGCAAATTTAGAAAGTACCGTTAGCTTTAGAGTAGCTAGCTATAGCTAGCTAGCCCTTTGGCAAAGCCACGTTACTTTGAATGAAGCTCCGGCGCTACCCAACAAAACACTCACCGAAACCTTTTATGAGCTCTGTAAACACTCCGGGGTCACTCTCCATCAAACACCACTCTCCTGCGCTTCCAGACATTCTTTGCAAAATTGTTAACTCAACCTTCTCTACATATATGTGTGTATTAAAAGCCAATAGCTTGCCTGTACAACCGCTAGTCAAGCTAATTAATTTTAGCACTAGAAAGGCTTCACAGTGATGCGGTGCCAGACGGTAAGGAAGTGCGCACGATTTGAACCTCAGCGTCCACCGTGTGCACCTAGCTGATAGTTTGCGGCGATACTGCTAAAGATCTGACGTAGTCATATATTTTAATAGATGCGAGTTTTAGAATGCTTTCAGATAGACGTTATATTGGCAATTGGAAACTCAAAGCTAATTATTTTCATATTTAAACTTCATATCCGCCCTCCTCCATCAATGGTCGACCATATGATGAAGCACTTCCAACAGAATGTAGAATGTAATAGTAGGCCATCTTTCATTTTAAAAACAATACATCTAATTGTAAAGACATTTGAAAAACGCGCATTGACTAGCAACATACATCTAAGCCAACAGACAATTTGAACAATAATATTTATTATTGGCATCACAACAAAGGGTCCAATCTATACAAATTGAAGTATTTTCACTTTCCAAGGCATATAATGTCTCCACCAATAAGAACAACTCATACAAATTAATTGTATTATTGTGATCGTATGTTGGATTATTTTATGAGTTATATCAAATGATTTAACAAAATGACCATGAATATGAGAAAAGTGCTTCCACTTATAACACTTTATCGAAATATACACATTTGAAATAATCATAATAACCCTATGATAAATTATAAATGCATATTAGATATCAAGTCCCATTCACACTTTGATAAATAAATAACAAAATCATGCTGAAACAATGTGCAACATCTATAAGGAAAATAAGCATTTTTTTTACAAACATAGGATTGAAAAAAACTACAAGAACGGCTAGTCATTTAGCAGCCTCAAACTGTCCACTCCCCGATCCTTCGGGGTTGGTTGCAGCACAGCAGGGTGCACACTGCTCTATGAGGGGCACCAACCTCCCCTGCTTGTGGAGCTGTTTGGTATCTGAGCCGCCCCCGATGCAGTTCCCATTGATGAAAACTCTTGGCACCTTCACACATAAACATCATTGTTACATTTCCAGAACATGTATGAGCCTTTTTACTAACAGATCTTACTTGTAGAACCATGGTGTCTGTGTGGGCAACAGTTTAAACACAACTGTCCCCATGACAATTTGTTATGATCAGATAGAAATGTACTAATTGATATCAGCATTGGTATTTAGGGTTTCAAAAACAAGCAAAGCAGAGTCGTACTTATTCTAAGACAAGAAAAGTTATAAAAAGGTAACTAAATTTTCATCTGAAATGCAGAATGTTTCTAAGTGATCACTGATAAAATGAAGCAATATAGTTCCAGGCTTATAAATCATAAAGGTTTAAGTTATTGCATTCTTTATTTCACATCATGTCTTTAAGTGCTCAGTTACAATGGAAACGTGGATGTTATTATTTGAATCTTTAAAGAGAGGGAGACATGCTCACAAAAGATGGTGACTTACTGTTCTGGCACCAGTTATCTGAGCTAAGGCTTCTTGCAGTCTCCTCCCATCATTATGTTCGTCCAGTTCAATCACCTTGTAGGTTGTGCCAATTTCATTGAAAACATTTTTGGCCATTTTACAATATGGACAAGTGGTTTTGGAAAATATCACAACGCAGTTCTGTGAAACCATGTCCTGAGGGGTATATAAAAAAAAAGAAGCTCTTGTTATATCAGACCTCATAACACAAAAAGAGTGGCCATGTTTCATTAGATAATTACATATTCAATCAGCGAGTACACATCTGCAAAGATAACAAACCATAAGACTACAGAGTTTAAACAGACAGCAAAAAGAATTTGTCATTCAAAAGTAATGTGATAAAAATGTGCACTGGTTACTTTGAGAATCAGCCTCTTACTGGATTATATTTCGGATAATCTGGGATCATGTCCATCCTGAATTTATTTGTCTTTATTCACGTATTGAATCAGTTACTCTCCTTGTGGGACCATTCATAATCAAATTCTAAAAAAAACATTAACTTGGAAGTAATACGAGGAAAAACAAATGCAGACCAGCAACAAACAGTCAGACAAAAAGGACTAATTAGCTGCTAGCCATCAACTCCAATTTTTCACTCAGTAAGGACATTAGGACAGAGTCCACTAAATCTTTACTATCCAATAAAGAATACCCAAAGCAATCGTAAAAGACTGAGAGCAGGATTCAGACCTGTGAACATCTACTTTACCTGGACAAACTGTACACATGCTGTACTGGTGAGGCTTCCAGCAGTGGAGGAGGTAAAGTTTCCCATTCTGAAGAAGACAAATCACATGGTGAGTGCATGTGGGACTTAAATCTAGTTGCATTTAAGTAACACACAAAGCAGTAAGTGAAGCCACAACGGACGACCTTAGAAAGGTGAGGATACCACAAGAAGGGTAGAACTGAAGCCATATAATTAGTAAATTAAGGGTAGCTAGCGGAACAGTGTATCCTCCCCGCAACCTGCTCATGTCAACGGTTAGAACAACGTAGTGAATCCACTAAAGAAGCTATATTTAAAGCCTTGTTCACTACTGCATCGGGGTTTATGTGGTGGGTAATCCAGGATTAGAGCCCTTTACATGGCACAGATGACACACTAACAGCCAGGATCTATCAATACCAGTATCAGGCCTGTTATTATTTGCATATGAGTTGGCAGATCAGGAGTTATCTGTGTTATGAATGCAGTTAATATGGCAGCCTTTTCTTAACTGATGCACCAGTGTGCTTACAGAGGGCCACAGATTTGGGAAGATCTCGCATTTTCAAATCCCAAATCATTCTGACATCAAACATAGCACTAGCACCTTTGTAAATGGTTACAGTTCCCTGGAAAATGTGCAGATCCAGCTCTAATGTATTATTCTATTTACAATCTGTGTACCTGTGTAGTAACAGCTGGTTGTTACATCAAGACAGTGGGGGCTCATTTAAAGACTTAAGATTTGAAAATAGTATTTGGCTAACAAGTGTGTTAGTAAATTAATAAGAAAGTAATAACGCATCTGAAACGTGTTTCACCATGTTTCATTAGGCCATCTAGTGGTATACTGTATTTGGTATTTAGTAAAAACATCTCGCCGTTATCTGCATTGGTAAAGCTAATGGCTGTAATGTAAGTTTAATGTTACGTAAAGCACAGATTTCTTAACTGGTCCAAAGTAGGCCGACATTCCCAGAGTAGAACAAACTATTTGTACATCAAACACAGCAATTATCTATCAAACTCATTGAGTTACAAATGCGATTAAAGCTACTGTTGGTACACAACAAGAATGTAGCAGCTAAGTGGACAAGGCTATATAGCTTGAACACCGAGACTTAGTATAAGTCACACAATTTATCGGCATATCAAAGCACTCTAAATCACAATGAATTATATTCTGTGGATATTTTATAAACCTAGTTGAATAGCTGTAACTGAAGTCAAGCAAGCAGGAGTGACCTTCGGCAGCCGGTCCATGCCACTCTAAGAAGACATTCTGCTCGGACAAACATGGTGAGAAAAGAGCAAAAGACCACTAAATAATAACGGTTTTGGCCTGGATGAAACATGCGGTTATTATACAAGGGGTTCCGAGTTAAGATAATACATTATCTATGGAAGATACACTTGCTTTTGCCGCTTCTTGTCACTATTAATATCGACAGCCCACCTTACGTGACAAAATGCTGTTTCCTCTTCCGCCTCCTTCCTCTCTTTTATCGGTTGGTAAAGCAACCAGAGAGCTAATGTGCGCCATCGTGCGGTCAAGAGTTGAAACACATAGAATTTAAAGGAAATTTTTTTTTTTGTTTTTTTTTTTTTGTCTTACAGTTGACAATGCGTTTGTTATTTTAATTTCCTCACAACAACAACATATTGGCCACTTGTGATTGGCTGATCTAGTTTTTTTTTTGTTGTCAGAATGACCGAATTGTGCTTGTATTAGTGGAAAACGTATCTTTTGTTTTTTTGTTTGTTTGTTTTTTCATTGTAATGCTTCAGTTTCTCAGAATGGCATGTTTTGATTTTGTAATTCATGCTGACACAAAACACAAGGCACCAGGCATAATGATCAAACCCAATACTAATCCTGATTATATACTTTTATCCTCAAACACGTCAGTCTCCCCTCACCTTTCAAATGCAGGAGGAAAAACTTCAGTTCTGAAATTCCAATTTAAACTTTTAGCCTGCATTTTGCAGGAAGATCAAACCACAAATCGAGACATATCTGATAAAACGGCACAGACACCTTTCACTTATCAAAACCAAGTGAAATATGTTTCACCCTCCAAATTACTCTTGCCATCCAGCAAATCAGCATTTTTGCTCCAGTGGAGATGAATATTCACACACAAAACCTGCCGGACAGTATCATGGCTTAATCACCTGCTAACAACACAACTAGACATGATTAAAAAGAGGATTGGATGAAATTAAAATCCAGCTCATCAACAGCCAGAGTGGATTTAGCAGTATAGCTAACTCATACCTGATACACGTTGAGGAGTTAATTGTGGAGAAATAAACAGTAAAGAATGTGTGTCTCAGAATAAAGTTAATTTGAAGCTCATCAAATTGACTGTCTGGCCATGTGATTGCCATGGAAATGGCCACTAAAAGGAACATGACCTCAATGGATAAAAGTAGCATAATTACATTTTCTGTTCCTTGATTGAAAAAACGTTATGTCTCCTAATGAACTACATAAACAACACACAGTCTAGTTTTATTCTAGATATAACAGCACTGTGATACTGGAAATACAGCAGTAGAAAAATAGATCCAATGCTCAAAATTATACCAGTTAAACTGTCAGACGGAAGGCTAGATAATCAAGTGCAACACTTAAAAGTGACATGAATATACAAAAGTTAATCCGACAAACGACCCAGCATACAACAGCTTGGTCACGATGTGTGCATAAAGCATTTCAAGCTGTGATTAGGAGTTGATAAGTAGAACAAGCATATGTTGACACTGATGGTGGATTTATGGTATATGTGAACAATGCATAATTCACAGAGTTGCTAGATTGTAATGAATGCAATATAAATGCATTTAAGTTCCAAAATCATATAAAACGAGCTGAAGAAGAGCCGAAAAGTCTCTGAGTTTGGTCAAAGAATGAATTTTGCTAACAGTGGATGATTTGTTTTTGGAAAAGAATGAGCAGCCATTAGTGAGATCTATATCTCACATCACATCATCATTAGTCCTCGGATGCTTCGCTGTGACAGATTAGAGTCAACATGGGGTGAGCTGTTGACAATGCCTCTTCTGAGTGATACATTTTGGGATACAAACCTGCGTAAGACATTGCACAGACTTAATTTCTCTGTACCATTTCCTGCTTGTTAGAACTGCAGGCGGGGGGTTGGGCAAATCTCAGCACTGAAAAACCGATTGCTGAAACCCACATGATGCTGTTTGTACTGTTGTACTGTGGAATAAGTGATGAAAACTCGTACGATTTACATGCAAATATATTCTTAAAGAAGGTGGTTGTTCCTCACTGGGAAACCATAAGAGCTCCACACGTCGACTAAAGGGTTGAGTTATGCCTCAAAGGTACTTGGTATAAAATAGGCCCACATATTAGTAAAAACCCCTACACCCCGCTGAGTGAGGACACTGATAATATACATGTGAAATATACGTGTTACATTCCATATTTTTCTCAGTTACTTTTGAGAGTGTATTTATAAGCTGAACCACTGCAAACACTTTGTAGTCACTGAAAGAAAACCAAAAAATGAATAAATAGAACTGACAAGAAGAACACTGATGGATCACACCAGCCATTTCTATGGAATTAATTTCATTTTGCATGGAAAACTTGAAAGTAAAAGCGACTCTCCTCTTTCTCATTCTTGTGAAAGAGACTGAATAAATAACAATGACAAATCTATGCACTAGTTGTTCCTCTGTGAGCGATACAAAAAACTCACCCTACAAGGAATAATGGGTATAAAAGGAAGAATGATGTGTCTGATCAAATTGCTTTAGCTGGTAAACCACAGCAGACTTGATCACTATTATTTCTATTTTCACAGGGGATATCTAAAAAGACTGTGAGAGTGGAAGTTAGCCCTCAGAAGATGTTTAATGGAGATTTTCCCACTAAACTTGCTGACCTTGTGATATATATGCTTTTGAAGTTAAATTTGAATGAACACAGCATTATTTACCTCATCCTGCTGTTGAGCTGTTGTTCAGCTCTGGCATCAAATCTCCTGCCTACAGTTAACAGAGTAAGGAGCACAGGATTTGTAGATGTGGCTGCAATTTTCACCAATCCAGGATTCCCTGTGGATCTCTCTGTACTTTATGTTACACACAAGAGGCACTTAAAGCAGGGGCCTGTATTCCTGATGGATCTCAACTTTAATCTGCTTCATAAGAAGCCTGTCTGACTCATTAGAAAGAGCATGTTCATTTCTGATCAGAGAAAAAGGGATGCATCATCTGTGCTTTTCACTCAACTGTTTTTGTTTTGTTGTTGAGTCGTCAGGTCTCAAAACCAAGTAAGTGCAGACTGTAGCTGTAAAACTACTCATCACCCTGTCTTATGAGCACAGAAAGCAGTGTTCTCTTTGTATTTTTCCTTGTGTTCCTCAATGCACTGTTGCATTCACTCTACCATTAGTGGCTGCTTCAGGGCTTAAAGCAATTTAAGAAAAATATCACTTGTGGTCTTCATTGATCAAAGTATAGCTTTTGGCCATAGCTTGATTGAGTGTTGTCGGATTTCTGCTTAACATGCAATTGGCAAACTGCATAATAACTCATTTCTGAGCAGTGTGTCAATAAAATCTATACACTTATCATGCGCATATGTTAAGTTGTTATTGTCAATTTCTTTACATGCGTTGGTCATACAAAGAATTGTGCGTCACTTATTAAGTGTGCGTCACTGGGATTTTTCAGTCTGCGTGACTTTGAGTCAGTCAAGCTCAGTTGCAGCTTGAACCACATTTGCAGCTACTTTGCATTATTAAGAATATTCCCCTTTCTATGCATTCTGAAACTTTTATTCGAAGCTTGATGCAGAGAAAAGAACCATGTCTTATAGTTCAGGGTGGAAAGAATCAAGTCTGAAAGGGAAATGTCAGCACCGGTGGAGTGGGGATCCACATGCAGTATCTTAGCCAGGGAAAAAGCAGATTCTATAATCCCAAAATAATATTTATTGAATAACATGAACAAACAAACAAAAAACACTGCTCCAAGGGCAGGGCCAAAAAAACAAAGAGAAAAAAGTACAAAAAAAGTCACTGATGAAAAACAGGAAAAAGTATACACATAAATAACCTGTAAGAAAACACAGGAAATAATTAAAGAAAATATTGCCAGAAGACGCTTAAAGCAGGGTCCTGGATACCTGATGGATCTAAACTTTAATCTGCTTCATAAGCAGTCTCTCTAACTTATTAGAAAGAGCATGCATTTATGATCAGAGAAAAAATGTAGCATCATCTGTGCGTTTCACTCATCTGTTTTTATTTAGTTGTTGATTCCTGTCTGGTCTCAAAACCAAGTAAGTGCAGACTGTAGCTGTAAAACTACGCATGATAAGTGCATACATTTTATTGACAAACTGCTCAGAAATTAGTTATTATGCAGTTTGCCAATTGCATGTTAATCAGAAATCCAACAACAGAAAAATACCTTACCTGGAATACCTGGAATCTGCTGGGAGAGCCACAGGAAAAAAGCATTCTCTGAAAAAAGAATGGTGATCTGAAAGCAAAAAAAACGAGAAGTCAACAATAATGGCTTAAAGAAGCACACCCTGGGAAGACACTGGCTCAGGGTGAGGATTCCTAATTATTTGGCACCCGTCATTTGTTACCGGTGAACCTAAATAGCCCCTTAAGAGGCAAAAGGGTGAGCTATATTTTCATTAAAATCTTAGTAATAGTAAAATGTTAGTAATAGTAGCTTGTGTGCTGTTAGATCAGTGCTCAAAAGTACCACTATGAGGTCAAAAATATAGTACACTGACTCAGCATTGAACAATGAGTCAGACAACATCATTCAACATCAGGCTTTGAGATCATACCAAAGTACAACTAAAAATAGAGACATCTTTGTGCACAACACAGCAAACACATTGTAAACACTTACCAGATTAGAGCTTAAATTAGACCATATTTGAAGATATGCTTTGGTATTTGTGTGGCTCAGGAAGCTTAAATTTACATAAAAGAGCTTAAAAAATGTTTATGCTAATGACAATTGATTATAATAAATAAAACATGCAGCACAGGCTGCACTTTGGGTTAAGCAGACTTCTCTGGAGCTGGGTTCTATTGCTGTACACTTAACCAACCCAGAGCAAAACAACAGATTCTTACATGGAAAATTCTATGGGACCATCACTATTAATCATTGCCATGGAAAAGAAGATTGCCTAACTCATCCAGAACCCTCATAGAAATGTAATTCTCCAACTGCCTCAAGTGTTTATTGGGGTTGGCTGTACATCTATTGTCCCCACGCTCCCATACTGGCATGGCAATAATCCGTGCTGATTTAATGTCTGTTTGCTGCATGCATTTTCTTTAACATGTAATCAGTCCACGAGAGGCTGTCATGAATCCTGTTTGCTGCAGAGTTCCTCCTCCAACCCCACCTTCTCCAGTGGACAATCACCGGCTCGCAAGCAGGAGTGGCAGAGGCAGCACCCGTTCCTGATTACAGTCATGTCTCAGGCTGCTGGTCGGCTGTCAGAGTGCAATCATACATACATTCGGCTCTCTTTCAGTATTGTCGCAGGTAATGTAGTGAAAAATACTGTGTGATGCTTTAAAATGTAAATTTTGCAACAAAGGCATTCTAATGAAGAGGAGAGGTCAAACAAACAGTTGTGTCATTTAATATCATGATGGACAGATCATGAAATTACATTTCTCCATTATTTATACTTAAATGAACATCATATATCCTCAAACACTTTGAGTATTATAACTCTTTATTGCAGCCACTGACTAGAGTTTATTCTTCCTAGTCTGTTGATTTGATGAACCTTGTTTATTTTCTAATCTTTCCTCCAGCGCTACAAGTAGGATGGAGATTTCAGTTCAAAGTAAAATGTCAACATCTGTTGCATGGATTACTGAACAATACGGTGCATTAATTCATCAAGCAACACAATCCATCCCAAACAATGAGCATTACAGCCTCGTTCTGAAGGCAGTGAGGCTCTACAAGCTTTAGCTCGAGGAAAAGAATAGTGCAATGCTTCCAAGTAAATTGATTCAGCCATCTTTGTGGCATTTTTTCACATTTATATTCCAAGAGATTAATAGTAGAAACTCCAGATAGCCTCTTCACAAGGCTGCAAAGTCCAGAACATGTGCATGTGCTGCAGGAGCTGAAATTGATACCGGCCTGATGCTGGGAAAGCTCGAGGATGCAGGTAGGGTGGGGAGCTACTAAAACTGCAACAGTGTAGGCGCTCAACACGGCTCTCTCCAGTGAGAGTGTAAAATAACCAGGAAAAAGATGGTCACCCAAAAGCAGGCAGTTTCTCTGCCTAAAATCTCTGTTGAGCATTTACCATAGCTTCTCCAGCAACTATAACCACAGGACATTGCATGCAATTAGTGGCTCATCACAAAATGACCATGTGTTACTTTTACAACTCTGTGCATTGCTTGACCACAGACGGAGAATGTTTACTTACCTCCTCATCTTAGTCACAGAGCATAATCCACATTTTGTTAATAAGTGGGTTGGCTTCTCTAAGATTACAAAAACTGCTCAGATTGCTAATTGCTTGATATTAAAAAAAAAATTAAATGGGAAGGTACTTTTAGTTCAATGGATTATTGTTCAAACTTCAAAGTTGTTTCGGATCAATTCACATTTTGCTGTATCACAGGGTCTGTATATTTGGCCCAATTTATGTTATGTTTGTGCGTTTTTTTAGGCTAGCTTGAGAAATAAAAACATTCATTTGAAGGCAGCAGTTCTAGGCATGACGCCTGCATCTCTTTGTGAAAAATAGCTTTGTGTCAATGTTTTTAATTATAGATCAAAAGTGCTCTCAAACCCTCAGCAATATAAGCTGCTATCTTGGACATCCTGGACAGCCTGTTTGATCAGGGACACAACTAATTACGGTGCCTGTGTTGAAGAGCATTGACATACAGATGGTGGATTGCAGTTGACAAAATCATGCACATGGGTTTAGTGTTCTATTTTTGGCTTTTAAATTAATTCTGTTTTTTCTCCTGCTCATGTGTCATCTTTAGTTTTCATGTGTCTGTTGAAAAACTGGACACTGAAAGTGTATGCTGAGATGTGCCAGGCTATTGACAGTGACATTTGTTTTAGGGAAGGTTATGGCAATGTGGAGAGTAACTATTCTCCTGACTGCTGTCAACACGAATCGCTGTTTTTCTATTTATTTTTGAGGGGGTGGGTGGAAGGACCACAGTTGACACAAATTGGATTGGTGGCATGTCAGGTTAGTGTTTGGAAGTCTAAAAAGGACAGGTCCAGATTCATTTTGACTGTGGGTGGGAGAGAAGATTTGTCTGTGTGTATCTGGTTGAGGGTTTGGTGGGGGGTTTGTCTCCTTGTTATTCAGAATGGACACTGGCCAGTGTGTGTTTCTCTGATAGGAGAGGCGGTCACCAGTTGTTTCAGTGGCTTGAGGTGTCGGAAGAGATTTCACAGCTCCTCGAGCACAGTAATCCCAGCACTCTTGATACAAGATGGCAAATAAAAACTCCCCCTGGAAGATGCTAAGACACTTCCTGACCCTTGCCTCCTCTTATCTCCAATGCTGCACAGTGTGTAGTACTCAGGTCCTGTTCTAATAGAGTCAAAAACAACTTGTATACTGTGAAATTTTCTTTTATTGCTTTCCATTGCCACACAATCTTACAAAATTTGAATGAAGAAGATAGCACACACATACATTGATTTAATGTTTAAAGGCATTCATCAGGAAGCAACGCCTGTTATTTTCCACCACTTGTTACGTTTATGATTGACTGACTTAAATAATGGTGCTGAGTAACAGAAATTAATCATTACATCAGTGTTTCAAATTCTGAAATTAATTATGATCCCAGGTTGAGTCAAGCACTATATTTAATTGATTTAAACCTGATTGACGTTTTAAAACATAATACTGTTTAATGCTTTAATGGCAAGCAAAACATAATCAGCAAGGGTGGTTGGATATAACACATAATTTTATTCAATTTTCAAATATGAATGAATGGTTGTATTCCTTCTATTTTTCATGATGGAGCTGTTTTCTTTCTTTCTTTTTTTTCCTCTGCTCGATCAGCTGAATCAAGGCCAAAGGTGGGTTTTATGTAATTGTGATTTTGACCTGAGGAGGGCAGAGTTGCTTTGCTGTGTGAGATCCACAGAGGTTTACATAAAAAACACTAAGTGGTGACTATCTATTCAGAAGCGGGAAAATAAAATTGTTTGAAAAGCTAATATACTTATTTCACAATAACAGTAAATAATTTTATTTGATTTGGTATTTATAATATGTATTGAAACCCTTCCACTTCCACCCCTTCCAAAGTAGGGATAAACAGGACCATTCTTAATAAAGCGATGTTGTACACAGTGGTACATTGGATCAGAGAGTAAATGTAGCATTTATCACTAATAATCCTTGACCCCTGAGGCTCAGTAGGCCAAGGAAGATAAGCAAACAGCCTGTCATGGCTGCTGTTCCTGTGTGGGTGGCCTGCAGCAATCAGAAATCACATCCTGTTGGCCAAGGAAGCTGGCGATCCATCTCCCTTTTTCGTCTTCTTCTTTTCCTTACTCTCTTATCTTTTTAAAGAATCCATCCCTCTGTGCACTTTTATCAGCTGGCTTCAGAGCCCTCAAGCTGAGCTCCAGGTCTCTATGAGTTGCTTTATCTAGAGCAGGAATAACGCTGACCTTGCGGCAACAAAACACTTTATCAGAAGCACGATAATCTTCTTCATGGGTAGGCTCATCAGCAGAAGAAAATAACTGTGTTGCAAGACAGAGGGTCTCCAGGCTGATGCTGTGAGGTTGCAGCTCTGTGGGCAAGAAGTCAAAGACAGTCAGCTTTCAGCACAGAAATCATTGTCCTTTATGTGAGAAAGAGAGAGAGAAATAAAGCTCTTTACTGCACCAGTTTTATTCACCCATAACTACGTACTGAGGAAGACGCATTAATAATTTATGAGATCTATGTTAGAAATCAGGTAGTGGATAATAAGTGTTCTGTCATGCATATTATTTATTCCTTTTGCAAAGAAAATGTTTGACTTGATAAATCCTTTGATGTTGCCACTGTGTTATTTTTATGTTTTCAGAGAGGCAGGCTTTTTACTTTAGAAGCTAAAGCAATGGATCAGAATGGCTGGACCATGCTGTTCTTTTTTAACACTTCTAAAAACAGATTTTGTATTCCTTTCCTTCTTCAATGTCCTTTCAGGCCAGTTTGTGATGGATAAAATAATCCTTGTGAGAATATAGTTTGTTTTTCATATGTTTTTCATACAGATGCTTCTTCTCTTATCGTTTATGTGGTTGTGTCCAATCCTCTCGGCTCTGTATCCGTCCCTCTTCAAAAACAGTTCCCCTTATATTTCAGTCCCTTGGCGATGAACACACAAAATTGGTGTGCTTTTGTAGATCCAAACAAAAGTCTTAAACCTCATAAAAACTCAGAAACACCAGACTTTACACAGTTCTCCCTACAAGTAGCATGAACGTTTTAGAGAGCCTCTGTTCACCATTTGTGGCATGAATCCATATACATTTTATAACTAAAACATGTCAAATGTGATTTTTTTCAAAATGTTTATTGTAACAATCTTCCCAGATACTCTCAAATATCAACTAATCTATGTGATATTTTTCCATGATCTCAGTGTAATGTATTAGTGTGAGAAAAAAAGGAGAATCAGCAGTGAAGCATAATAAAAATAAAGACATTTTGTGCATTAACTTTGGTGAATGAATAAGCCAGGGTAAAATGAGCAGTCTCGAAGTGGTGTAAAACTAACACACCATTCTCGTGCGTTTCAGGATTTCCCTCCATTTCCCCCTAAGCCTCCTTATGGGTTCTTGTTGGTTCAGAAGTAGATGACAATTGCTGTTTGCTGTCACTGTCAATTACTGCCTTACCCAGAGCATTGGCATCCAACACCAAAGGACACCTTGCACATTTCTCAAATATGCCAGGGGCTTTGACAAACAGCTACACGCATGGAGGAAAAATGTGTTGTTAGAGTCATATAATTAATTACATGGTGGAACCTCAGAGTGTAATCTGGTTAAAACTTATTTTACCCCCTCGTAAGCATTTCACTATTAAGAGAAAAGGCAACACCTATAGGTTTATGTGACATTAGAAGATTATTTTCCCTCTCAAATGCTAGTCAATGCAAGCTCTAAGTCATCATCTAATGTTTTTGGAGTCTGAGTTCATCACATCTAATTATTTACTCCTTCTGCAATGTGCATTTATTCATTTAGCAGATGCTTTCATCCAAAGCAAGTTACAAAGATATATGAGAATGCACCAGTTGGAACTGTGGGGTTCGATATCTTGCCAGAGGGCACTGAGACATATGGCCCAGGAAGGCCTGGAGTAAATCCACCGACCTTCTGATGGTAACTGCTCTTCCTCATGAGTTGCAGGATATTCCCAGAAAGACTCGGTTTGCATAGTCTCGGCCTCTGGTTTCCTCCCACCATCCAAAGAAAGACAACAGTAAAGGTTTTGTGTTTCTACATCTATATGTGTCTACATGTGGGACGAGTTCCAACCTCTGCAGATCTTCAGAGACACAGAATATCGGTGTACAGTGAATACTTTATGCAGGGATGAAATGTGAAAGTATTTGCTGCCACCTCGCCACCATAATATCTCTATTTTACACCACTCCAGATCCACATCCAGATATCTCCAGATTTTTAAACCACTTTTGGCTTTGATTAGCGATTCTTATTAGAGATTAATATTAATATATGGAAGCTGGATTTACTAATGAGTTGTAGGGCAGAAACAGCGGCCAGCTGCAGACACCTCATTACTGTTCAAAATGAAAACACTATCTTCTAAATTGTGCGAAAATTAACATCTAATCCAAGTTCATGGAGGTTCCTGATCCTATCATGGGTTTAGATATGATAATCAATAAAACAATGTATAGAAGTTGGACACCCGCAGCTTCATGCTGGTGCAATAACTATCATAACAGTAAGGACTCCTTTTGGCCGAAGGGCTACACCTTTGATTCTGTGCATTTGGTATTGTATTCCTTTAGGTTGATTACATTTTTTTATGCTTTCTCGGCAGGACACTCCTCAAGTTTCACACAGAACAGAGCAAAACTCCAAGAGACAGAGTAAAGCTGGAATGGAAGCCTAATTAAAAAACAAAGGACCGGCAACTCATTTTCTCCTCAGATTTCCTTGAGTCGAAACAATTATACTTATAGCTATAAATATCATTACATTTTAAAGACAAATGCACACACACACCCTCGCGTACATTTGAACACTGGTGATTATTCTCTAAAAGTACCTATAGTCCTACTCCGAATGGTTTGTTCATGTCTAAAGCTCATTATCAAATGAATGGTTGCTGTGGAATTTCTAATAAAAACAGAAAGTAATTTTTTTCTTTACAAAAAACAAAAAACAAAAATGAACATAGAAAATATGACAAATGCTGTAGGAAAAGCATTTTACCATTCATGAAAATTGCCAGGACGTCTTTCATGTGTGTTTCCAGGTAATAACAGTGATGGATGGTTAAGAAAACTTCAAACCAAACTGCTGTAGTTTTTGGAAATGCCCTCAGGGTGAGTAAAAGTTCTAAAAGTTCAGCAGTTTTAATATCAGCTCCACTTTTTTTCCCTTTTTTTCTTTGTGATGGCTTCGCACCAATATGAATCAAACTGAAAGAGGAAAGATAAAAATAGACAGAGTGCAGCCCTTATCAACAGTGAGCAAACACTGGTCACATTCACATTGTCAAATGGAATCAAAATCTGCTTACTCAGTTTACTCGATACATAAAAAGTGTCCTTATAAGACATATTGTTTGAATCTAACAATGACCAACGTAAAATAATTTGGATTATTGGGCCCTTTGAGTTAAAGCTTGACCATATGGAAGTTGAAGACTTATGACACCTATTCAAGGTGCCATTAGTTTTTATATAGAGACACATAAAGTGAAAATTGTGCTGCCGTGCTTTAAACAGCAGTTTGTAATGTCCAAGAGTATACTCTCGTTTCATGAAGTTTATTTTTCCTGAGTCCTCATTTTCCATTTCGCGGTTCAGACTACCCACCTCGAAAAATAAGAAAGGGGTGGAGGGAACTTAAAAATAATCACATAAACAAAGCTGCAGTCAGGACTTGCTGACCCAGACTTCCAGCGCTTTGTACAGCCACAGATGAAATTTGTTAAGATGTTGAACCAGTTGATTTTACACATCCACCCATGGTGCTTCTTACCTTGTGAATATCACATTACGGATGTATTTTTTAGATAAATTGCCATAGACAATTATGTTATTTACTATAAAGGTAAAGTTTGAATAGTTTTGACTAACTGATTTAGGAGAATATCAGCAGATTTTGATGTCTCTTCATCCCTCTTTTGAGTGATCTCAGTGTTCGTTGAATAATCATCAGAGCGCATCTATAGTAATAAACCAGAAAGGGAGTGTGGGAGGTTGCTTTAGGGGATATCATCAAATATTTAAGATGGATGGATTTTATCAAATCATCACAAGTCCATACGGGTTACAACCAGCAGCAGCTCAGACAAAACAGTCACCCGCCAAATAAGTTGTGTGCAGCGGTTGGAAATGGAGCATGAAAAGCTGCAGTGTGACAGTGTCTCATCGCAGATTTGGCCAAACACAAATCATTCTACATGCTGTTTTCTTTGATCCCTCCCTCGGCAGATCTGTGTTGGCCTCTATTAGTGGTTTTCTCACCCACAATGCTGTCGCTCTCCATCCTCCAGAGCTGCTACTTCCCCATCATTGATATTCTATCTCTCTCTCTCTCTCTCTCTCTCTCACTGCTTAACACAGGGGATCAATCACGGGTTGCCATGGTGATAAAACCACACATGCAGGTGTGTGTGTGTGTTATGCATCTGCTGTGTGTGTGCTGTACACTGACAGTACCTGCTTCCTACCAGTCAATGCATGGAGGCCTCTGCTGGTGAGGCTGCTCTCCTGCGCTGCCCTTGCATTCAGAGTGGCTTTGACAGCTGTCTTGTCAAGATGCTTTCACCTGCCACACTTGGCTTCCTCTCAGCTCTGTGCAGAATAATGACCAAATTCAAAGCAAAAAAGAAATAAATAAGCAAAAACAGAAAAATACCAGAGAGCTGTCAGGTTTGTTTTGTTTCTTTCTAGTTTTGAATCTTTGCATGAGGGTTATTTATTGAAATATCCCAGAAATGCTAGCGGGGCTTAAAAAGAAGGAACTCTGCAATGCAGGAGTCTGTCATAATAAACTCCTCTCATGTTGACTACTTTGTTTAAAAAACGCTTTGGAGCAGAGAAATCTTTCTTCAAAAAGTAAACAGGTAGTAGTTGTCACATAACTTCCATGGGGGGAAAAAAATTATTGGAAAATAATGTGTTCTGGTGGTTCAGAGTCAAACTCCATCCTAAATGCGTTCCATTTTCGTCATCCTTTCCTTCTCTTTTATCCCTCCTCTCCTCCTCTTACCACACATTTCTACAGATTTCACACGTTTCCTTATCTCCCCTCTCCCACATGCTTTTTACCTGCTTGCTTTGTCAGTTATTTCCCAGACCTCCTATATTTCTTTTTCTTGTCTTTTAGCCTCTTGATTTCTCTGCTCTCCCCTTTTCAGCTTTCTCAGCAATGACTGATCCAGTGGGTATTTAGAGGAAGACAGACAGGATAATTAGAATAACCCAAGAAGGATGGCGCACCCTTCAAGAAACTGTTGATAATGTTATCGTTCCAGTGTGGGAATGGTGAACTGCGCTCACACACGTTGAGGGCTGACCTTGTGAAAGAGAGGCTGCTGTGCCTGGGAACAAGAAGTACAATCAGAGAGGTGTGGAAGAATGCAGCGCAATCATTTTGCCTTAGGTAGGGTTGGATCAACCAAGTTCCAAGAAAATTAATCGTGTTTTGCAAATGCTAGGTGTGCCATACAAAGGTTGTCACTGAGCCGTTAAACAAACAAGGATGTACACAAACACTGGGAACGAATGCTACTAAACATCAAAAGTGGAATGGAATTGAAATGTCAAAATTTACAGCTTGGCTTCACATAAGGGTTTTGGTTAAATTAACTTAATGCCAAAAACAAACAGAGTGAAGCATCTTGTTGTTAGATAAGCACCAGATTCAAATCTCTTTAATCCTCTTCTTGATGTCTGAGGTTTACTTATCGCCCATTCATGTACGGCTAGAATATCCTGCAGTTTTTACAATTTATGTCTTGTAGGGGTTTCAAAGAAAAGGAGTCGGCATCCCACAGTTCTACAAAACAAAAAATACGCCCAACTTACAATACAAATGTTAGGCCATCCTTCAAAGGGAATGCTGATTTCGCTTCACATCATGTTCTTGATGTGATGTGAAACTTTGAAGAACCCACCTGTGCCCTTAATGGCAGTATAAGGAGGATGTTTGAGAGAAAGGAGAAGAAAACAGGAAATATAAATAAATGAAAATAGAACACTTCCAAGCTGCAAGCGTAGGCCTTTGTTCTTCAAGACAAACAAGATTGATTCCCCCTCTCTCCAGAGGGTAATATCAACCAGACCAGGAACCAGCCAACCTTGAATTCCTGCATCACTTCTGAAGGTTCTGTAGCTGCAACAGCTGCAGATGCTCTTCATAAAATGTTACAGTGGCTGGGTAGCCAGTGAAGGATGTACTGAATAAGGAGTCTTCTGAGGATGAACAGACTGTTCTGCTGCACATCAAAATCTCTCACAACTTTCAACCAATCAACACAAAGTGTTTGTGGCGAAGACAAACTTAAGTTTTAACCAAACAAACTGAAGATATTCTGTTTTATAAGAAAGCAAAAACATTTAGCGTACAATTATATTCATCACATAGCATGTACATGTATATCACCCACTCCACCTCTAAATGAAAGCAGTCCTCGCATGTCACAGCGTGTTAAGTACCACAAGCTAAAAGGCAGAGTGTGTGAAGCAATACATTCTCTGCTTGGGCAGATTTATCTAGAATACCAGAGGAGGGGCGTATCAAAACATGCTATTGATTGCCAAGCCATGTTATTTTTAATTAACTGGAAGAAGTCCAATACAACACAGAATATCTAACCAAAGGCAGTCATGCAACCCTCACAGCACCAAGGTCTTCTGCTGCTCTTCTTGTTTCGTTCTTTGCTTTATTTGTGTTTGTTTTTGTGTTATTAGTTTCCTTCTGTTGAGTTATCATTATCACATTTCTTAATACCACTGTCCATGAACATAGACAAATGTACCATTGTAAAACGGTGAGTCTTCTGAGATTATTATCTGTAATAATCATGACAGTGAATCAGACATAAAGACCTTCTTTGAAGCAAGTTCGATCAGGTTTGAAAACTAATAATCTGGAAAACAGGCACAACTTCTTGGAAATCATTTGGTCTTCCTAACCAGCTCAGCAGCAGTCATAGTTTGGCCTCAGGCAAAATGTTACAGCCCCACTCTTCATCTGTAATTTTTACGTGAAAAACTTTTAAACGCTCTGGTAAAACAATCCAGCCTAAATAGAATAAGAATTGTGACTATTTTACTTGTGTGAGATGATTATTGTTGCTTTTTGTTGCAAAATGCACAACATGCAGCGCCTGCATGCAACTAGATTCTGTCAAATAAGATCAGCGAGTCAGCATTGTGACCTTTCACAGGTGACGTGGAAAACACTGATCAACTGCTTGACATGGCAGTGGGTTTGATGTTTAACACCAATCGATCTTTCTGACCTTGAAGGTAATGTGATAGTAACAGAAAAAAGTGAGCAAATCTGAGCCGAAAACACACCTCTGGCACACTGATGCAGCGTGGCATATGACTCACATCAACTGCTGCCAGAAGCACCAATAAAAAGTGACGCAATCCAACCCACATCTATGTTTACAGATTTTAGCTTAGTCCAAGTTCCCAGGAACAGTTCTTAGATAATAAGTTAATCATATTATGTTCTTTTAAAGAAGCTACATAACTGTTTATTATCCATGTACATATGGCTTTGCAACCACACATAACTTACATTTAGCCTTGTTTCGTCTATAAAAAAATGTTTAAAACTTACAATCAGTGAAAAGGAACACATATTTTCAACATCGGTTGCAGAAATATTTCTACACCAGAACACTTAAACAGATGTTTAAACATCTGTGTGGTTGCACACTTCTTGAACGTTTTCACTCAAGAACCATAGTTTGGAATTAAGGATAGGGTTGTCTTTTGTCTGCCTCAGTGAAGTCATAAAATCAAGAACCCTTCAGAAGTAGTTCACAACCAAGACAAGTGGTGACAGGCTCCTGCACAGCTAAAGTCAATCAATGAACAGAAAGAATGAATGCTGGACTATGAGAGGAGCTCCTGCTGCTCAGACTGATTACAGAGTTAGCTCTGAGAAGTACAGAAAGGTGTCAGGGCATCGCAGTTTGTTGCCTATGGAGTTGTGTGACCACAGACCATTTAGGATGCCGTTATAGAGCATTTCTCACTGTCAGAGTGTCCACAATGGGCTTGTGAGTGGCAGAGCTGGAGCATGCTTTGATGAAAAAAAGATGGCCTTGTCTGGTGAATCACATTTTCCTATACATCCTGTGGATGACTGGGCCCATGTGTGTCACTTCCCTGGGGAACACACTGAACAAGGATGCACTATGGGATGAAGACAAGATGGGAGCTCAGTGTGGTGCTTTGGGCATCACTCTGCTGGGACAGCTTGACTTGTTATATCCCCACTGATGATACTTTGACCCAAATCACTTATATTACATTGTTGTAAATCAAGTACATCCTAAAATGAAAACAATATTCCCTCGTGAAAGTGGTCTTGTTCACCTTCATGATGACGGTTTGCATGCTCTGATATTCAAATTGTGCTCTGCTAGAGCTTCACTCACTTTCCCTCCCACACCCCTTAAGATGCCGTCTTATGATAAACAAACAAAAGTTGTAATTACTTCTCAACAACTGTGGCATCATACAGCAGCTGGATTCACTGTGATTCCAAATCTGGAGAGGAGCTTTGCACAGTTCGTGCATGCAGTGCAGCAGCAGTAAATTAATTACTGCCAGCTTTTTCTGTGTCACTGTGATCAAACAAAGGCTTGCTTGTTCAGCAGAGCTTCTCCGCAGATTCACAGTCAACAATAAAATCTGTATCGACCTAGCAACAAGCAGTGCTCTTCCTTTCAGCAAATGTTCAAAGGTTGTTTTATCAAGAGAATCTTAACATTTGTGTGTAGCCCTCATCAACAACATCATGTGTTTTCAACCCAGAGGTCATAGGAAAATATTTGTCTCACACTTTTTAAGTCTTGCTGATGACTTGAGGCAGAGTGCCTGTATTTTCGCCAGCATGCACATTCTTGTGTCAGTTAACATACATTTGTAGGGTGTTCATGTATCGCTCAGGGACACTTTCACACAAATCATTCCTTGCCTGCACACTTAACAGTGCAAATTATATCTGACATAAAGTTATGGAGGAAAGACTGACATGTATAATCTGCAACGCTACATTTTTTAAAATACCTCTTTAGAAATTGCAATACCAGGGATTTATATCACCTCACTAAAAGACATCTAACAAATTCAATCTTTGTTTTAATTTAAGATACTATACCATTCAGACAGCACAAAGTTAAAGGAACTAACAAAGAATGCAAATGATCTCCTTCTCCATGTGTGCCTGGTTGTGATTTACTGAACTGTCTCAAATTGCACTAGGGGAAAAGGAAATTCAATTTCTTTGTATGAAAAAAATTAGCTGAGACTGTAGAGATCCGCAGACATAGTGTTTCCATTTGTCATTGCAACTACTTTTAACAGTATCATCCCTCCACATCCTCTTATTGATCAGTAGGCGGCTATGGGTGTGCCAAGTGCATTTTCATGTACTTATGGGCAAATTCTTTATAAATCATCATGCTGATCCCATTTGTCAAAAAGATAAACCCTCTGACAGAAATTGAATACTTCTCTTTTTTTTCCAGAATTTCGTAACAGCTCTTAGTTGCAGAGAAAACGAGTCAGTGAAATTTTAAATCTACCAATTAAAATGCTCTAGAATTATCTGTCTACAGGCATTTTTAGCCAGAGATCAAACATGGAGCACAGAGCAAACATCATATCTAACATTTGCTTCATGTAAACATGTGCTCAGATTAATTGGCTTTGTTTCACAGATTATAATGATATGATTATCATTTTTAAACAGATAGCATCTCAGCTCCAGATTTGGTTGATTAGTATAGATTTAGCAACTGGAAAGGGAGATATAATGTGAAATGGAAAAGTTCCTGCTACTGTTGCTGTGGCAGGTCAGTATTATTAGAACTGCACGACTCTCTTTTGCTGCCTGAATGAAAGGGTGAAAAGTGTTCACCGATGTTTTTCCTCCATTGATGTGAAAGGTTTGAAGAACCCTCAGGTTACATAACCTTGGATGCTAATAGAAATTAATTATTTATTTAAATAATTATTTCTTTGGAAAGGTCTTTACATTATCTGAACATATTAGTGCGGTATATTGACATCTCGCCCCCACACCTCTTTTTAAGCAATGTGAAAATGAAGCAGAATTGTCCATTCTTTCCCACAAAGCATTGCTTACAAATCAAAATGTTTTGTGCGCAGATTTTGGTGTTCTCTGCCAACAGATATTCAATTATTTTGACCTCTTTCAATGTCTGTCCGTGACCTTTACTCAGCCATCAATGATACCACAGAAATTACAAGTGAAATTGAGGAAAGCTGCTATTTGTTGATTTAATTGTCTGTTTTAGAAGTTAAGTGAAAACAGGGGACTTATGTCTACACCAATTTCAAGACACTTTTATTTAGACCTCCCAGCACTGTTATCTTGATTTCTGCATTCTATTTTAATGAAACTCTGGATGCTACACATTGATTCATAGTATCAATCACCTCAATTAGACAAGAGCCAGTTGTAGTCATGTTCTATTCATTATTTATTACACAAAGTATGTCTTGAGACTGCAAAGAGATACTTATAAATTAAGCTTGAAAATATTCCTCTTCTTTGTGTTTTTGTTCTGTTTTGTGTGTATGTTTGATACTAAAGTTCCCGTAAATGTCAGATCTGTCAGATTTGTCGGCCTGGACGCTATCGTTTTAATTTCTATAGAATTGTTTCCATTCCACACACCGTTTTCTCCCCTTGCCTTTTTCATTTTCTACCTTTTGTCATGGTCGTTCAGCAGATAGCAAAGATGAGCACAATGTGAGACTGTCAGACTTGCCTGCAATCTGAAAAGAGCCCTGTCACAATCTCTCCTTTCAGACATATATCTAGTAGTTTTGCAAATGACTGCTTCTCCTGCGTTCCATTCAGCTGGCGGAATCCACCAACATGGTTTCAGGAAGGGACTGTGAAGGAGACAGAAGCAATTTTACAGTTGGGTTTGTCGTTGAAAAGTGGGACAAAGAAAGACAGTCAGACACACCTACTGAGATGTGTGTGTCTGAGTGTATTTTTCAGTGTGTGTGTATGTGTGTGTGTGTTTAAAGAGATGCATAATTTGCTGCTAAGCTGATGTCAGCTATAGGACTTAATTTAGTAATTATTGGCCAGGTTGGCTGCCAACACTTCAGAACACAAAATCACTTCATATAAATAGTTTGTATTTAGTGGGCCATTATTTTACTGTCAAAAAAGGGAAGATGAGGGCTTCTTGGTCCTGTTTGCTTTATGTTCAGCATAGTGAAACATTGTTTCACTTCCGGCCATCTTCATTTCCAAACAGTAACCATCTCATTCTTACTAATTCCCCTCAACTGGATTGTTCCTCAAACAGCATTGAAATATGAGTGAAAGCTCAAAGTTCAGCACTCTTGATAGTATCGTCCCCAAAAACAGCAAACCCAGATAAATCTGCACGCTGCTTGTTCAGCAGTGAACTGCTGACAGACAGAAGCAGCAACAGGCCGGTAATAGTGAAGTAGCATTCAGTGGAACAGACAGATATTTCCCTGAGGAACTGGTAGAGAGCATCACAGAGCTAAAGGAAGAGGCACCAATGTAATCAAATTAATCTCTTAAAACAAAAAGCTTGTAGATTTTGAGGACATTGCTCATTGCCGCACAGACTGGCTCCCTTGAGAATGACAATGGTAAAATTTGAATGAAGTGCTGTGCTAGAGACCAGATAATTCTAACTATATATCATTAATTGGGTAGGTCACTGCAAATGATGAATTGGCTCAACGGAGATGTGTTGTGTTTCTCTTTTGTTTCTTTTTTTAATTTTCCTGGCATTATATCACACGTCCCAGTTCCACACCCAACTGTAAGCCCTGAAAATCTGCGTGTGTTTCCACAGGTTTTAAAAAGCATACAAAAAAAATTAATGTAATTTGCCATTTCTACATATGGCAAGTATTTAGCAGTCGTAAACACTAATCCTTACCAAATATAGACTAAGTATTTGTAGTCTTTACTCCACACTGAAAAGGATTATAGAGCCACATTGTCACATCTCCTAATTAAAATGAGTACCATGTCACTGTTTCCAAACATGTATCACAAAATATTTGCCTGAGGCAGTAAGAAGGATTGTTACATAGCAGGAGCTCTGTTTTCCACTTAGGAGGATGACACCTCTGAGATTCTCTAGGAAAAACCATTTTGTCAGGCTTATATTTTACCGGCACATAACCCAATAACCCTACTAATGCACCCTTGGCCCGCAATTTGTTCTCGTTTGTCATCTCAGAAAATGGGTAAACACCGCGCCGAAACATGAGCCCAGCAGAGGGAGAGGAGCTGCATTGGCTGCTGCTCTGCACAGCCTCTCAACAGTGAAAAGGGACACAGGCCTGAGGAGACATAATTAGTACCTCCCTCATTGATTTGAGTGGATTAATGTATCTTAAAAAGAAAGAAAATCATGACTCAGTTCCACCTTTCAATTGTTTTACCATAAATATCTGGTTAGAAATTGTGCAATCTCTCACCAAAAACAGCTCATAAACTACATTTGTTGCAGACAAATGTGTCTCTATATTTCAGCTTGTTTAGAAGCTCAGATGCATAGATGAGTGAATCTATATTTTCTTACTATGCATGAGCTGCTGCTTTTTCTTCTGCCGCCACCATCTGTGGTATGAATCATACCGTGCTGTGGTGTTTCTGCACAGCTCCTGGCAGCCAGAGATCACCTGTCAATCAAAGCTAAGCTGCCTTTCTTTATTTTTCCCAAAACAAAAATTATCTCATCTAATGGCTCTCAACAGGGGACTGATCCTCTCCACGTTTTTATAGTGGGATTTCAACGCATTAAAATGGCAATAAAACCTGATTGAGATGGCTCTGCAGTCTGGCATAAAAGACATAAAATCAAGCAATTAAACTCTGGCAGAAATATTAAGTTTAGCTCAAACTTTACAGTGGATGATGTGCTTGAATGTATAACCATTGAGGTCAGTTTGCAACGAAAGAGAAATGTGTTGGTCTGCTGTATGTATCGCACCCCAGGGTCTAAAATAGAAACTACAGTACAAATAATTGAAAAAATGTTTTCAGGCTATCAGAAAAGAGCTATAATAACAGGTGATCTGAACATAGACCTTTTGAACCCTAGCCATAATAAAAATACAGACGAATTTATTGAAATGATATATAGTCTCGGGTTTTATCCGATGATCACAAAACCTACCAGGATTACCCAGCACAGTTCAACATTAATAGATAATATTTTTTACAATGATTCGGAAGACACTACTATGAGTGGTTTACTCGTATGTGACATAACTGACCACCTACCAGTTTTTGCAGCAATAGATGGTGAGAATGTTATAGAGCAAAATGAATATTGTACATATAGAAGAAAAAAATCAGAACAATTAATTGCAGACCTAAGAGAGGATTTACTAAGACAAAATTGGAGTGAGGTTTATGAAGAAGAAAACGTAGACAATGCATATAGCATATTTCTTAATAAATTCAGTATGTTGTATGACAAGCATTGCCCATTAAAAAGAATAACTATAAAAATAAATAAAAAAGAAAATGTATGGATGTCAAAGGGGCTTATTAATGCTTGCAAAAAGAAAAATATGCTATATAAGGAATATATTAAGGCGAAAACAATCGATGCTGAAAACAGGTATAAAAAATATAAAAATAAACTCACAAGTATTCTAAGAAGCTGCAGAAAAAAATATTTTAGCTCCAAATTGGAAAAGAACAAGGATAACACAAAAGGATTATGGGCAGTTTTAAATACAATTATTAAAAAAGGGAAGAAAGCACATTCTCATCCAAATTACTTTATCCATGAGAATACAACAATAACTGATACTAAATGTATTGCTAATGAATTTAACAAGTTTTTTGTAAATGTGGGTTCCACTTTGGCGGATGAAATCAAAGATGATGATGAGGCAGAAGCTGAAGCTATTAAAAATGTGGAAATAAATAAGAACTCAATGTTTTTGAATGCAATAGAAGAGGAAGAGATATTAAAAATTGTGCATGAACTTAAGCCAAAAACCTCTGCAGATTCTAATAATATTGACATGGAATCTATAAAAAAATTGATAAGAGTAATTGTAAAACCACTGAGGTATGTGTTTAATTTATCCTTCCAAACTGGAGTATTTCCACAAGAAATGAAAACTGCCAAAGTGGTTCCACTATATAAAGCTGGCGAAAAACATTGTTTTACAAATTACCGTCCTGTGAGCATTTTATCACAATTTTCAAAGATCTTGGAGAAGTTATTTATAAAAAGATTGAATAGTTTCATTGACAAACATAATCTATTAGCCGAGAGTCAGTATGGTTTTAGGGTAGGTAGATCTACATCATTAGCTCTACTTGATTTGGTAGAAGAAATTACAGAATGTGTGGATAATAAGAAATGTGCCATAGGTGTATTTTTGGATTTTAGTAAAGCATTTGACACCATTAAACATAACTTACTCATCAAAAAAATGGAGCGATATGGAATTAGAGGCATAGTGTTATCATGGATTAAAAGCTATATGGATCACAGAAAGCAGTTTGTTCAATTAAATGAAATAAGATCAGACCTCCTAGAAATAAAGAGTGGGGTACCGCAAGGCTCGGTGCTGGGACCGATTTTGTTTTTAATGTATGCAAATGACTTGAACAACATCCTGAACATGAAAATTGTATCATTTGCAGATGAAACAAATGTATTTGCATCTGGTGAAAATCTTAAACAGACACTTGCATTAGTCACACAAGAATTAATGAAAATAAAGAGATGGTGTAATATAAATAAACTATCGTTAAATTTGAAAAAAACTAAGTTCATGATATTTGGAAACATTAAAAAAAGTAGTGAAATAAAGTTAAGTATTGATGATGTACAATTAGAATTAGTTGATGAAATAAAATTTTTAGGTGTCATTTTAGATAATAAAATTAGTTGGAAGGGACATATACAGCACATCCGGTCAAAGCTGGCCAGATGTTTGGCTGTTATAAATAAAGCCCGGCACCTTCTGACCAAACAAGCTTTATACACATTATATTTCTCATTGTTTCAGCCCTATCTAACCTATTGTGTTGAAGTGTGGGGCCACACTTACAAAACAAACATTCAACCATTGATTATTATGCAGAAGAAAGCAATACGAGTAACGAATAACAAACATTATAGAGATCACACTCACTGCTTATTCCTAGATTCAAGAGTTCTCAAATTTGTAGACCTGATCGATTTCAAAACTGCTCAAATTCTTTATAAAGCAAGAAATAAATTACTTCCTGCACACATACAAAAATTGTTTACAGATAGAGATGGAAAATATAATCTAAGAGGAAAATTAAATTTCAAAACTAAGTGTGTTTGAACAACAAAAAGAACCTTCAGTTTATCAGTTAGTGGAGTGAAGCTCTGGAACAGCTTGCCTGAAAACATTAAACATTGTAAAAGCATCCAGCAATTCAAAAAACAATATAAGAAAAGTATTTTTGATGAATACAAAAAAGAATAATGCACAAAAAGTTATACTGTTTGTCTTACTGTAATCGTCCTTTACCACCATGACTTATGTAACTGAGGGGTGGGGCTCAATAAGCTTATGCTTCATCCTGCTCCTTTTTGAAACATGCTGTATGTTTAGGAAGCATTCTATGCAAACATTGTAAAATCATGTCATGTTTCAAAATAAATGAAATGAATGAATGAATGAAACTTGGGTCTGCTGCTGTGATACTTAAGCACCACTTGGAAAACTAGTATTTTCAGATCAGCTACATGCCTTCTTTAGGTATTTATTTTTTTACCTTTTCAGGGGAAAGATTTTCAAGGGATTTGACTTAATGCCTGTTTGAATCTCATCTCCATCCATCCACCCATCCACTATTGTAACTGCTTATTCCCTAATGGGGTCGTGGGGAGAACAGGAGCCTATCCTAGTGGTCAATGGTCAGGAGGCGGGGTACACCTTGGACAGTCCGCCAGTCCATTGCAGGGCCACACAAAGACACACAAGGACAAACAACCACACACACTCACACTTACTACTAAAGGCAATTTGGAATGTACCATCAGCCAAACATGCAGGTTTTTGGACTGTGGGAGGAAGCCGGAGAACCTGAAGAGAAACCATGTGGACACAGGGAGAACATGCAAACTCCACACAGAAAGGTCTAAGGTCCCCCAGGACTCGAACCCAGAACCCTCTTGCTGTGAAGCGATGGTGCTAACGACCACACCACCGTGCCACCCCGAATCTCATCTCAACATTTAAAATTGTTACAAAACTTGGCTTTGGGTCCATTTCCTCAGCCCCCATTTGTCGTTTTTTATAGATAATTTTAAATAATATCCCAAACAGCAGAAACAGGTTTAAATGATGACGAATCTTGAACCCTTGGTCTGCAGAAAGTATTCATTAATGTTTTTATACGTAAATAGTCAGATTTATATTAATTCAAACATTGAGAACAGTAATTAAATTCCATCTTATTGTCTCTCTTTCTATTAAACTATGCTAATGTTTTGTCAATGGGATAATTTGCAAGAAACAGGTAAATTGCAACCATGTCATATATTCACAAATGCTAAAGTTGTTGCCTTTAAACCTCACAATAGGTTTCTAAATCAAGAAACCCTTTTCATGTTAGTCATTAGAAAGAAAAACATTTTTGTTCCCTGAGCATTTTCAGGATTATCTGGTGAATGATGTTTCCCACCCACCACCTGTACTGAATTATAAGTCAGTGGTGCTTTCAGATCAAGAATTTTCATGAGATGACATGTTGTTTTAATAAAAACTCAAATCTATTGAGCTACCCAGCTCAGGAACACATATATGCCATATTGAAAGCCTTTAACTTTTGTTTTGAATGTAACTTCCAGCCAGTATGTTCATTATGTAACAATGGCTTTCTTCCACTGGAACTACTCCATGTGGCTGCAGGCCAAACAAACAGTACCACACATCTAGGGCTCTTCAAAGTGCTAACAGGGTTGGATTTGTTTATCAGAGCCCAGGCAGGTTGGATGTCCAGCAGTTCTTCTGCATTGTGGAGCATCACTGTCAAATGACATTTATAAATAGATTTTGGCTCAATGCTGGCACCACCTCATCACTGAGTCCTTGAGTGTTGGCTGGAATCTGCCATCTGTCTGAAAGCATTATAGAGTTGTGCCTGAGCTGATAGGATGCAAAAACTGGTGCCTGATTTTCCTTGTATTGTTTATTGACTCTGATTTGTGTTGAAGTAAATAGGTGGTTCTGGAATTATTTTTTTTAAATGGGACACGTTTGTTTATCAGCAGTTGAATATTCATCCCCACCGCCCAGAAAACTATCCTTTGGAGGATTTTTTAAGTTAGTTGAAGTATTTTTCAAGTGAAAGATTTGGTGAGAAATACTTAAGGTAAAACTGCTGTGCGGGTGACATGTCCAGGATGTACCCCCACTTCTGACCCAGTGACAGCTGGGATAGGTATACCCCCAAACCCTACTAGGAATAAAAATCATGGACAATGGATGGATAAATAACTGCTGCTCTAAATGCTACTTTCTGACGTGTACTCAATTCCTCCTGTAAGTGAATAATTGCGTTCAGATCATCATATTCATTTTCCCTTTGTTAGGCAGACCAGGGGTATCGAACTCTAAAAGGTGCATTATTTTGGGTCATGATGCTTTTTTAATGGTATGAAAACCCTGCTATGATAACCCCATCTATGTTATTATTGGTGATTTCTTTTTGCTGACACCATTTATCATGTCCTTTATTGACATTTTCTGTTACCTGAGTTGATATTCTGTTTTTC
This sequence comes from Menidia beryllina, assembly GCA_013363375.1. Classification (NCBI taxonomy): domain Eukaryota; kingdom Metazoa; phylum Chordata; class Actinopteri; order Atheriniformes; family Atherinopsidae; genus Menidia; species Menidia beryllina. Next base: position 9,167,750 of record JABUIW010000023.1, on the reverse strand, counting down.
CTAATGCATCCCACTAACACATCCATCAAATGTGCCCTGCAAGCAAAATTTCTGCACCCACAGGTTTAAATGTAGAATTGGGTTTTGTCACTGGATACTGTCTCAGTCATTTTTCTCTTCATCTTGGGCACCTTGATAATCCTAATCATCAGGGAGTGCTCTGCATTTTTATTTAAGGCATGTAGCATTAGTTGATGTTGTATAATTGGATGGTGGAAGCATCAGTATCGATTGTGACTCCCCATTTCTTCAGTTTTCTTTGATTTTTCTTCTATCCATTATATATGCCTGTCACTGTGGAATGACAAATGCACCCATGTATCTGTGCTAAGATTTCAGTTAATCAGAAATAATCCAACACCAATTAAATTGGTAATGATAATCAATACCAATTCCACCCCCACTGTCAGGGAGTGAGGTGCCTGCCACAGTTCTTAGTTTTATCATTTATCTTCCTGTAACTAGCGTTGTTCAACAATACTAGGAATCAAAGCTTGAGAAACATACACACGGACGATGCACAAATGGAAAGGTTTAAACCAAATGAGAAAAGAATTGATACAACCAGGTATGGAGGTGATGATACAACCAGGTGTGGAGGTGAAGTGACTGACACAAAATAGGCATAAGGAAAAAAAAGGGGGAATGATAATACATAAATGAAATTACTTGAGGAAAGAAGTCAGTTAATCATTTGGTGGTATATTACTACATTAACAGACATGGTGTGGGTTTTGTCTTTCACTAAAGTGCTTAGACATGATCATCTTTGAGAAGAGAGAACAGGAAAACCTGGGATAAGTAGTAACCTACTAGTCCCCGAGGGTCAGCCGGCAGGGGGAATTCAGAGGTTTAGAATCCAGATTACAATAGAGTCCAGAAGGTGAGTTTGCAACTTCGTAGTTCAGAAGTGAAGCATTGCCAAAGAGTAAAAACAAGGGACCACGTTAAGAGATTTCTCTTTCAAAAACCTAGCACATTTACAGGAGCTGGCCAAGTTACCAGTGGAGATGGTTGGCAGCCTGACAACAACTTCTGTTACTTAAGAACAGGTCTTAACCAGTCCGGATGTCCAACAACTGTGCAACCAGGAGACAACCAGGCTCCACCCAGACACCACCCATGGTTCACTGCAGGCCTGCTCAGCCCGGCATCCGAACCCAGAACATACCACACAAACCATGAAAGCACACCAAAGCAAAATGATAATAAGCCAATATATCATAATTCAACTGCAATAATAACCACACAGCTAACTCCCAAAAATCCTGTCATATTTCCGATAAATACATTTTCCTGTGTAAAATATGTTCCCTTTTTAACAAAATATAAAGGGGTGCACTTTTGTTACATCTTAGTTACATAATATTAGAATTTAGGTGATGTATTTGCATTTCCATTTTAAAACAAACCAAACATACATAACCAGCAAGTCAGCGTTTGGTCTCATTATTGTATTTTCCTTCCCTTTGCTTTTGGCTTTATATGCCTTTTCTTTCATTGCAGTAGGAAGCATTTATCATCTCTTTTGTCAAATTCTGTTATTCTTCACCTTAAACTTCCATTAGGATTCATCAGTCATGTCTACAGAGAGGTATTAGTCAGCTTCCAGGCCTGGCTGTTGGAGAAAGGTCAGGAAATTTGTCTCTTCCTCAAGTGTATTTTCTCATCTATGGTTTCTGAGGAACAGTGAGCCATGATGTTAAAGGCGGGCTGCAGCCTCCACTCCATCATGGCAGACATCTCAATCCGTTACCACTGTTAGCTTTTTTTTTTAACCACATTTACAGCAGCGCAGGTTTTCAATACTGATCAGTCACTGCTCTTTTCCCCTCCATTCATCACTACCTCTTCCATGCTGCTTTTTCTTTCTTCTTCATCCTTCTTTCTGTTACTTCTACAGTAACCTGGCTTCACTCTATGCTTTCCCTCTTCATCTGGCACTGCCTTTTCCTCTCAGACTGAACAGTCTATTTATTTCTAACTAGATTCTTTTCTCTCTCAGTTTTCCTTTTTTCCCACCTCTCTTTCTTTGTCCCACCTTCTTCATTGCCATTAATGTCTGAGCTGGTAATCTACTGCTCTGATTACATGGGACATGTATGAATGATAACCAGCCTTATTTCTTAGATGTCATGGTTCTGAGTCATGTTTTTACTCATTACTAGTTGTGGGTGATGAATACCTAGTACCAGGTGAGAATAAAAAAAACTACAGTGATCTGGAGAAGAAATAGTCTTGATTTTCTGAGTTGTGAATCTAAGGTTTGGTTTAATATGAGATCAAACGGCATGTGACAACACTGCTAATATTTTTCCACATAAACAGCAGTCCTTCAATGCATGAATCAACATATAACAACACCTCCTCTCACGTCACATGAGATGTTTTAGATCGGAGGAGTCAAACTAAATGTACACTCATGACACCTCATGTCAAAATAGAAATGTCTTCTAGAGAAGCAGTAGGTCTTTCACTGTCCTGAAGTGGCCTTTTCATTTCCATTACTAAATGAACCACCTCATGTTGAACAGCTGCAGTACAAAGTAACACATGAAGCTTCATTATTGACCCAAATTGACAATTTCAAAATTTAATTCAGTGTGTACATCCATTTTAGAGCAGTTTTGCACCTGTTTTCTGAATAGATGCCAACATGTGCTGAAAAAACAGCTACGCCTAAAGTTTTATGTTTGTTTGTGACAAAAAATGTCCCAACTTAAAAAAATGGGTCCACAACTGATATTGTGAAAACATATTGCAAATTCAAAGAGCTTCAGTAGGTTATCTTAAAAAAAACTTAAGATGCTTAGACTGAAATGAGCTCAAATTAAATGAGCACAACGTAAAACAAAATTCTTGTGGTAACTGTTTAACAAAGGTTGATATGACAACCACAAATTTCGCATGAAAGTGCATGGTGTAGCAAATGAAGCTGCTGCCTCCTTGCCTGTGGCTCTACTGTCAAGTAATTGCTTGCTGCTGTGCGGTTTATCTGAGATGAACATCTTGATATCCTTTTCCTCTACTGTCTTCAACACATCATCTTCCCTCTCCCCTAATACTCTTCTGAAAAGTGATTAAAGTCTTAGGATATACCATTGTGTTGACTTCACTCTCAGCATTTGAAGAGAGTCACTCAAACATATTGTATATGTGATTAAAACAAGAGTGACAGGTGTGTGGTGAAGTATGTGGGAAAAGTGCCAAAGCCCCTGTTATCCATTAGTTTAATTAAATTACCTTAATTTGATACATGCTATTTCATGCCATCACCCAATTATATATGCTCTTTTTGTTGGTGGCCTTGAGCAACGGAGTGTTTGTTTCTGTATTTAACCCCCTTTTCTCTCTTCCCCACAGTATGCACGCACAACTCCAAATCTAGTCTCACTTCTGCAAGCTGAAAGTTCCGTTCCATCTGAGGTGACAGTGGTAGTCTTTCTAAATCAAGCACATTCATTTATGATTAAATATTAACTTTGGTGTTTTGCAGTTGAATATTTCATGTTCCCTGGGGTAATTGAGGAGTTTAATGTTTCATTCCTTTCACGTCATTTAGCCTCGAGATTGTTTGTCTTCCACAATATTTCCACCCGACCTCAACTTTTCTACTTTCCTATTTGGCATTTAATGTATTTTTCCACAGTCTGCTGAATACAGTATTAACTTTCTTTAATGATCATTGGCCTTTGTTCTTCAAATAATAATTTGCTATGAAAAGCAGCTGCTGTAAAGCCTTGCCCAGCCTGTTCCCCTCACCGCACTTCCTGCCTTGCATCTGCTGTAGCCTATGGTGGTCTCCTAAAAGGTAGGTGTCTTATGAGATGTGTGTCTTATGTTGGGCAGTGGTTGAATTTTCTTTTTATTTTAACCTGTGAGCTCCTGAGACCTTACATGAAGCTTCCTGGGTAGTGAGTGGCCTTTAGCCATCGGTTGTTTGAATACTGATGAGCCCAGCTAACTGAGGTTCTCACCTTTGCTGGTTTTCCATCTTGGCCAGGCCAATTTTATTTTTAACCTACTGTTTTTTTTGTGCTGTTCTCCTGCTGTATGGATCCAGATGCTTATATTCAGGTAACTGTGAGTGTTTGGTTGTTGTGTTGAAGCAGAGTGGCTAAGGGTGGTGGAGTTTTGCCTTCTTGAAGTTGCCTCCTCTCATTGCATGAACTTAAACAGGCACCAGCTTTTGGTGTGGCAATTTAATGTGAGGTTCACTGTGTCGCGCTAGTGATGGCAAGTGGTTATATTCCTTAGCATGTCTTATGGTAATCAGCTTCATCATCAGTAGCCTCTGCTCCTTATTTGCTGTCTTTGTGGACTAATTGTTCTTTTGGTCTACATTTATAAGCAAAACCGGATAAAAGAGTGAGATCGTTGCATGGTTTCAGTAGTATTGCAATGTTAACAGAATTCCTGTTTGGGATTTATCAACTACTCTATTTGAACTATTATATAATTTTTTAAATGTTACATTTAGTCAAAGTTGTCATTGAAATATGGTTTTGGCTGACCTAAAAGTGGTATCCATGTGATTTGCTTTGTATTAAAAACATTTGATAAATTGGTTAGTGTTAGGTTCCAAGGTGTATTTAGCTTTATCACTCAGCTGTTCCTTGAAAAAGGATTTTGCTCCTACCTTTCTATATTTCTATAAATGTCTATACATTTTCTCACATGTCTGGTATTCAAATCATGTATGTATATGTTTCTGCTGGTGTTTATACAGCTTACAGTTGACCAGGGAAGTAGACAAGGGTGTTGGAAAGCTAGGATTTACATCAAATGTAAAGTGCAGTCATTTTTAATGATATTATCTGTTATCTGTATAAAACAGGAAACTTTATCAAGATAAAAGTTGTTTGAAATCTAAAAACATCTAACTGCTGCAGCAAGCTATTCACCTAACATCTGGTATATAATCAATGGCTAGTATAATTTGTGTTGGAACTATGAGTGTTGGTGTTTTGCAGAAAATCACTTCTATAGGGACTAATCATTTGTTTGCTTCTAAAGCTAAGTGATAAACAACCTAAAAGATCCAAATAGCACAACATGAATAAAGGTTTTGATTATTTGCATAATTAATTTGATCACGTTTACATAAATAAACATTAAAATAGGAGGACAAGGCAACCAAAACCCGTCAGTGTAGCTTTTCATTTGCTGTGAGAAAGGTGCATTATCCAGATGATGATAATGAGATCCTGTAATGGAGATGTCCCGATGTATCTCAGACAGAATAGACAGACAGAAACAGAAACATACTGAATTAAGTACATTTATTTTATTAATTGAATCATTGCACATTTACTGAAGTGCAGTCATACTCAATGTAAAGGTTGAAAAAATACAATCTCGGTCATCTCTGATGTGATTCTTGGTGCTTTCCTGTTAATTCCTTGAAAATAAAGTTGAGTATAGGACAGATAAACCACTCTTGAGAGAAGTATTCTCTGATAGCTTTGTGAAGCAATCACTGAGAAATGGGGCAGCACAACTTGTCAACGTCAGAGATTCAATTCATTCATTCATATTTAGGTAGTGTAGCTTTTAACATTATACATTGTACATTTCCCTTTGTCTGTGTAAACACAACTGCGTCTGTTTTTAAATCTTCTAAATATCTGTAGAGTATAACATACTGCACTACTCTTGCGAAACATGATTTACCACCTTTCAGTTGGCACCTAAATAATCACTGACAGTACCCTTGGGCAGTAGCTGTTTGTGCATGCTCCTTACCCCACAGATACGTCCCTCATTTTTCCTTTTAGAAATGCTCACTAGGTGTGCAATACCTTTTTTTCAAATTAAAAAAATAGTTTGGTTCATAAACTGTACACAATAACAAAAAACAATGTGCTTTTCTCCGTATAATATATAGTGCTGAGTTTAACATTTCCTTTTCCAACTGTAATTCCACTGCAACCATCATCATTTTTTGAGATGGGCTGAAATCACAGGATCCATCAAGGAGGTCTTTCTCCGTGGAACTTTCTGTGTCTGTACCTGCTGTTCTTTTCCTTGGTCAAGTTAATACAGGCATTGTGCTTGTTGCTCTGTAGGTGGTTCCAGTACTTGATGAGTTCATTGGGGTGGAACTGATGGGAGGTGATCAGGTGGCTGTACTTACAACTAGAGTAAGAGACACGCCAATGGTTGAAAAGGAACTCATTGGGGGGGGGGCACTGGGTCGATGCGTAGCTTTGCTAGGCAGATCCCCACATACACATCCTCCAGGTGCAGCCTGCGTATGCTAAGTGAGGCTTGATAGATCAGATCTGCCATGTCCCCTGAGAACACGTACCCGGTGCCAGAGCAGAATATTGGGTAGCGCTCACTTGGATAAACCTCTGGTGGCATGTACCACTTGCTGTCCTTGTTTCGGTTTGGTGCGTAGCCCCTCATCAGATAGCCAGTGAAGTACCTCTGCTTGGGTGGCATCTCGGGTTTTAGGAGCTTTTGGATGAGATACTCTGTATTGACGAACATGTCACTATCAGTCTTCATTACATATGAGACATGTGGACAATAGGTGGCCACCCAGTTCATGCCCATTAGGGTTTTGATGGTCAGGTTGTAGTAAGTGTCCTGATAATCTTGCTGAATGATGTCATGGTAAACACGGCTTTCCTCCTCTATGCTGCTTTGAAGGAAGGTGTCTGAGCTCTTTCCTGTGCCGAGCAGGAATAGTCGAACGAACCCCAAGCCCATCGCCACACTCTCGTTTCCCCATGTGTGACGGATCGCGTCGCGCGCATCGGCCTGTCCAGGTTCAGCAGCAATAAGAAGGATGAGGAAAGGTTTGTTGTCCCTGCATTTGAAGGGCTCGTTCAGGATGTAGCGATAGGGCTGAGCACTGAGTTTCCCTCCTACACCCATCTCCTTCTGTAAACTATTGTTCGTGCTCATGGAGTCCCCAAGCCCCATCACACCCGTCTTGGTTCCTCCTCCGCCTCCCCCTCCTCCGGCCTCTCCTGCTACCCCATCTGCCTGCTGAGAGCTGAGGTTAAGAAGAGGCTTTGGTGCTATATACCCTGTCTCCCTCCACAGGCTCCTCAGGGAGCTGCTCTGGTTGGCTTCTGCCTTGGGATTGCGGAAACCCCTGATGGTGTAACTCAGTGGATTTTCACGAGGTCCACTGCGTCCCGACAGCCAGTCCTGGTGACTGAAAAATAAAAAGAAAGTGAAGAGCAGGGCCAGGGAGAGTAAACCAGCCACATGGGTTCGAAAAAGCGACCGCTTGATGGTCCAGGTCATCTTGATGGAACAGCAGTGCCGCCGTCTCCACTGCATGATGCAGATCGGGGGCGCACAAGGCAGCTGCTGCTGGAGAATGGGTGCCGGAGACAGTCACATGCAGTCACCTCAAACATGTGGTTGCCAACGATACGAGGTTTATCTGAGCTGGCAGACGGGGTTGGAGTGGGCCTCCTGGTGAAGTCAGGGGAACATTTGCACCCCTCAGTGTGGCATGGAGCAGGGCTGAAGGGACTTTTGGTGGAGCTAAGAAGGCGGCAATTGTCTGGCCAGGGAGGCTGCTCCCTGGCTCTTCTTTGGCACTTCAGACAAACACTGGGTCATGATCTGGGTCTTGTTTCCTTCGGGTTATGATAAGGGTCACCTCCTCTGTGTCTGCTCTCTCTAATCTGAAAGAAGAAAAAAAGGAAACTGAGAATATAGTCTGGGAAGAGCTCCAAAAGCCCTCCTATTCACTGCCACTGTGGTGCATGTCAATTATCTGAGTTGTAAATTGTTAGGAAGTTCTTGCTCCCTCTTTACTAATATTTTGACCTTTTGGGTAAAAAAGATGGACCCACTACTGACAGTTTGCATGATATAATGCATTAAAGACACTTTGTAAAACATTCTATCTCCAAGGCTTCAACGATTTGAATATTCTTTCTGTCTGAATTATTTTTCCACAACCTGACGAACTGACTTCATATTAATGTAATTATATGTCCTTACAATAATTTGTCAATCTTTTTTTCTTTTTATTCAGCGATTTCGAAATAAGAGGGTGGTGCTTAATGTAATGCATAGGAGCACTACCAAACAGAAGGGGATGGCTTAATCGGTTTGATGTGCTAAACGTCTCTCCCAATATTATATTATTCTTTTATATATTTTTTCTTGTTTTGCAAATGGCTGGTCTTCCTTTGTGTTGTGTTTTCTGCTCCCTTGTGCCAGCATTATCATCATTTACATGCTCACGCCTTATCTTGTGACACAGGAATTCAGAATTCATTTCTTCCAGATAAAAAATGGCCTAATTACACCTCCAATGGAGATGGAACCCAACATAGTAAAAATTCCTTTTTGTAAACTGATTTTACACTTTAAAAGAAATGGAATCAACGTGACAACCCTGTTCAATATTTCAGTGAACAGGGATGAAGAACACAACAGAGGCTGTAGCATTTTATGAAAGGAGATTTAGAGAATACAGTACATATCCGTGCTTCTTTGAAAATAAAAGTGAACAGACTGTCTCTGTAAAGGGAGAGAAAATTATTTCTCAGAGGAGTCTAATGAGATACAAAATGTGATATTTCTTAAAGAAAATTACCCAACTCTAACCTTATGCATGGACAGAAAATAATAACATTTGCTCTATCAACTCAATGCCCTCTCACAGTGAAGAACACTAAACAAAAAACGAAATGCAAACATAAAACAAAGGTGTTTGTGGAAATTGTATATTTGAGTTTGGATCATGGTGAGTTGGTGGATCCTTCTTGCATGTCATTATTTAGCTTATCGCCTAGGGCTGAAGCATAAATTGCTGGTTTGCTCAACGTGATACCAATGAACGCTACTCTGAGCCACATGAGCGACAAAGTGTCATCAACCCCCCACAGCACATCAACAGCAAGGTAGGAGATCCTTCTGTCAAAATGACTCTTCAGAGTCCAGCAGGTAATGGTGCCCAACCTTGAGCTAGCCTCTGGTGGTTTAAAGAAAAAAAAAAGTTTCTCATCATTCAGCTTCAGCTTTGCACTCCTGCTGACTGCCGTGTTGGAATCATACAAGCTGATCTATCTTGTAAAAAAAAAAAAACTGACCAAACAAACATGTAAACCATCACATCGGCTGTCCATCACAGGGTTGTCATTCAAGGCGTATGAAAAAGTTGATCATACTCAGTTCACACTTACTCCCTTAATCTCTACAGAAAATAATCCACATTTCAATATGATTATTATCAATTAAATATTTCTGCTATACTTTGTTTTCATAAAAACTAAAACTACAAAATATAAGACTGCATTAAAAACTGAACAATTTTCATGTAATGCATACATAAGATGTTCACATAAGACATATTTCTATCCATACCAGCCACATTCATCATCATGGCTGTGTATGGAAATGGAGCACCAGCAGAAGCAGTAGCAGAGTCTCATGCATCCCTCCACCCTGAATGTCTTGCTGACTGCCCCTCTTGTGTATTTGCATGCTTTTAACTTTCGCAGATGAAGAAGAGTAGATCATTATTTTTATTCAATTATTATTTGGTGGCAAAGTATGAGTGGGATTTCCCAAACTTCCTATATTTCCCACTGTGTTTACTCATTCATCATGACAACTGACAAGGAACACCATAACCTTTTCAGGCATGTGTGCTTACCCCGTGCAAGCAATTATGAGAAAGGCCGGCGCCAGCTTTGTTTTAAAGGTTAACATACTTTACATCAAAGCACATCCTGTGCTTGCGATATTTCTGCTGTGAACCAAATGAACATCTAGTTACACAAGCTCTGGTGAAGAGTGCTTCCAAAGAAGCATGAGTGTACACGCATGGATTAAAACACACACAATAACACACACGCGCTCTAATACATACAGTCAGCCATGATTGGCTTTGTTTTGTTGTTTTAAGCATAATGCCAAGTTCACTGAGACATCAGACATCAATTTTTACTTTTTAGTAGCACAGTTTAATCTGCCAATGCTTCTCCTCATTAATTCATTTTCTTGCCTCCCATCAATGTCACTACTATGCAAGCCAATTAGTTACACTAGCGCTAATTAAAGCCCCAGTGATTTTGCAGCGGTCAATAATCAGAACGAAGGCTGGCGGAGTGGCACATAGTGACATATTAAGCATACATTTCCAATGACTGTGTTACCAAATCAGCATTAACACTAAAAGGAAATGTGGTGCTGCAAGTTTTCAAAAAGGTGGTGGGGTTTCTGAAAAATGGATTTGCCTGGTTCTGAGTTTTCTTTTTGTTTCCACATCTACAGAAACAGTTCGGCTTCTTTAATGCCTCAAGAATGTGTGTAATGCATGCAAAATAGTCTCTGCCGCTGAAGATATGACTGTCATTCGCTAAAACACTGTGTTGTGTGATGGTGACACATTTTCCTGGGGAAAAATGCAGCTCCCATTTGTGAGCCATTTAGAGTGGCTGCTCACCGTAGATAGAGGTTAAATTCAGCTTTATTGAAACAGGCCTGACTGATTATGTGGCTGGCTCAGGCTCCCGTTTCACCTAATAACGCTGCCTAGAAGCAACAATCTTCATTCAACCACGACATGTATGATTTATTTTAATGCTGAGGTGATGTTTCTGCATTTGGCCTTAATCAGAGTCTTAAAAGCTCAGAGTTCATAAAGATTTAAGAACACATTACTCCAAAACAAAAAATATATATATAATTATATGGACTGTTTTGAGTGAAGTAATGGCATTTCTTATTAGGTTATATTTACTCATTCTAAATCTTTTACTATTCATACTAAGTGTTCACTATTTTAACTAATAAGATACTGTTATTGGCAATTATTTTTGTGACTGAAAAAACATGAATTGAATATGTTTTCCCTTAATCATCGAGGGTTTGGGTCTGGGCAAAATTAGTTGATTCTGACAGGAAATAAAGCATGTAAAAAAAAAACCTGAACTCTGCTATATTTATAACACAGATTAAAATGTTTCAGTTTTTTGGTTCAAAACTTCTATGAAATAAAGTTGGCACACATTTCAATGGCCACCTAAGCTGGAAAATACTTAACTAAACAAATAGTACAATAAATAAAGCCCACTTGCGGGCCTGCTAGGATGGTGCAACGAGGAAATGTGATACCTTACTGCAAAGCAAATTCTAGAATCTTTGAATGTCCCCTGTCCTTTAGCTGGAAAGAAGATGATGGTGCAGGATGTTGTCAGCTCCTTTACCAGTCTCCCAGTCCACAGCAATCAGCAGAAAAGTCCAAGCACCATCATTTGAACTCAAACTGTAGGCTCATCACTCTGGGCATAGCCCTGGAAACTCCCATACCGGAAACATGACTTAGATCTCCTTCTTTCCCGATTTAGCTTGTGGCGTTTTTCCTTTAATGTGACTCAGCCCTACACGCTTCAGCCCAGCACGGTTCTACATGGTTTTAGGACATTGAAGCAACTGTAACTAACTGGTGTTGGACTGTGGTGCTGGTTTGTGTATAATGCATTAATAACTTTATGTTCAAAGAAATAATTAATTTACACCTTTATTGTTGCAACATTTTAAAAAAAAAGGAGGAATTTACTCCTTTTTTAATGGAGTCGCTATCTAAATGTGTGAGTTCCTGACCAATCAGATCAATCAAACGCCCGGACACGAACTCATGGTCACTATTCTGTAAATTCCATGTCTGAATAACTACAGTGGTTACAAACAAATATGTAGAGTTGATATGTATACAGACTGTTGAGTGGAAAGACTAAAATGTCAGCAAAACATCCATAATTTCGATAGCTTCCCACACGGTCAAGCTCTCCCACCTGCTCAATCTTACATCCAGTTTCCTGTTCTGGTCTCCTCCCACTTCCTGGGTTTGGATATAAACTGCTTCCTCTCTCAAATGTGACCATGATATTTTAATTACTTGCAAACACAGTTCTTCTTAAATGTATTTATAAACATTAAAACACTTTAACACTTTTTTAACATAAACTTACGTCAATACAAAACACCAGGATTTTGCATTGGGCTACAAAATGTTACAGAATCTCATTTAACTCACTTGTGTTCCTGACCATGTTTCTTTCTTCTCTTTACTTGCTTCAAAACAACATGACCTTTTAGGCTTGCTGTTTACGATCTGGTTTTACTGAAGAACAAACTGCCAAGAAAACAAGTAAAATTGGGGTAAAGGGTAGCGTAATTGCTTCTCTATTTCCTACTTTATGAGAGTATAAGGTGATGAGGTGGGACTCCCAGTTTATTATTTTACCTATTGGAAAGCAGGACTCGTACATTCACTACTAAAGTTCGCAAAAGAACATTGTTGATTGGAAAACTACTTTTTAATTAGTTAGTGTTTCGGCTTTTGAATTTGTGTTGCTGCTTTTGTATTAGCGTTGACACCTCCGGGCCACCGTACTTTCATCTAATCAACTCGGAAACCTTTCTTCAGAGATACATTTGCGAATCATTTTCACCAGATGTTTTTCCCCGAAGATTGCACTCTTCCCTCCTGTGCCTAAATCCTGCATCAGTCCTCCAGCAAATCATGCATTTATTTTGTTGAAAAACACAAGATTGACAAAAACCTGTTTAATCCAAAACAGAGAGATGTGTGAGCTCTATCTTTGTCAGTGGCTGCTAACAGTCAACACTTTGCGTAAAAATGAGTTTGGAAAGGTGATATGGCAAGTGCAGGACATTATGCGACTGTAACACAACAAACGACAATAGCAGTGAACTCAAAAGCTACTCATGTTTTAATTTAAACTATTTATTAAGAAAAAATGAAATATTTTAAAAAATACCGAACATCTGCTGCATCAACTGCTATAACTGTTCACAGCCAGCATGGAAGTCAAATCTCAAAGGATTTGAGATTTGGAGGTAAATCCTCAAACACATTATGCTAAATCAACGAACAGATTACTCAAACATTATTTTGTGTTGGCAGAGTTTGTTTCTTCTATTTTCTCATGCTAGTGGTTGGGATTATCTTCAACCTAGTTCATCCATCAGAGTTGTATTTTTCTGATGTGATTGAGTTTGTATCTTCATTCCTTGCTCCCTAAGGGCAAATGTGTCATTGATCTGAGTTTGCATGTCATAGAACACGGTGACCCATACCCAGAATGCGACATCTATGATGGTATAAACGGTAAAAGAGCAAGCTGTTATTCGAATAACGTTTATAATGGCTATGCTTCTCTTCATTTTGGTTAAATAGTTTGATGAAATGTTCAATAATAAAGAGGGTAAAAGAGGGAAAAAAGAAATGGGGAATAGACCTCATGGAGAGAAATGCAATTGTGCTACAGAGGAACCAGTTAAAAAAACAAAAAACAAACCAAAAAAAAAATCGATAGTCTGGACAGGATCACTGACCCTGATGCACTGCCTCCATCCAGATTGTTGCACTTTGCAAACTACGATTCTAGACTGAGTAAATGCTCTTTTGTGAGCTACAAATGTATAAATCCAGGAAAGAGCTCAAACTGTGGCAGTTACTGTGAAAGTCTATAAGACGTGCTAATTAACAGGCTGGTGTTGATCTGATTTCCTGCTAAACGTCACCCTCTTTTTATGCAATTAATTCAAGTAATCGCTTACACTTTCAGACACATGGGTGTTCTTCTTAAAACTGAAGTTTGTGGGCTTTATGTGTTGTTGTTAATAAAATCTGATCAAAGTCTAAAATTGCTTCCAAAAGTGTTTTCCTATAAAATGTGAAGCAGAAAAAGGACTAAGACATCATTACAAACCAGTTGTATGTGAGTTTGGAATTACAAACTGTTTAAAAACAAACAAAAGAGCTTTCAATTCAGTTCAACAATCAACATACTTTGCAGAGGACAGTTCTCAAGAAAAATGAAGAAATTCAATCAGCCACCTTAAAAGATTTGAAGCTGAGACAAGAAGGGCAGTGGTTTTTTAAACCGTTGCAAAGCAGACGAATTATAATGCATGACCTAATAACCCCCCCGTATCTTACACAACATAACCACAATGATCCGAAAAGGGTCAGTTCAACCAAATTACAAATCCCTGTGCAGAGAGAAAGAAGGTTTTGCTTTGATCGGCCTGTTTTGACACCACCATCTTTTCTATTCTTTGGAACAAATATAATGATTCCCTTGGTATCTTCAACTTTTCTGATCTTTGAGCTGAGGGAGAGGTAATAAAGTCACTATCTATTTTTATGAGTTAGGGCTTTGTTTTACAGTCTTTTAATGTGTAGCATTTCACTGTCATGAGCTCCTGTAAAGGAGGAAGTTACACACAATCACACAGACAAAGACTTTATGTACAAAGATATCAGACGTAGAATGATAATTATTTGGCTTATGACAGATGACTCTGAATTAAATCTACTCCTTTTAATTGTATATCTAACCCTAATCAATGCAGTTAAGTTTAGTAGTGTGTTCTGTTTTACTTCATAAATAAAACTGGGTCATACTCTCTTTGCATCAGGTTATTCCAATTACATCAGTTAGAGCACTGAAGCAATAAAATGCATGGTGTTTTGGAAATTTATAAAAGATGACGTTACGGAGTTCAGGCTGATCTGGTGGTCAGGCTGAACTCCCGATGGGGATTTTTTTTTCTTCCCTTTTTACTGTGTATTGCAACATTTGGCAGACAACTTAAGTATGCAGGGTCATCTGTGCCAAATATCTCAGGCGGTTTTCCACAATGAAGTGGATAAGCAGCTTTGTTGATTGATCTAAATCAATGGGAAGTCCGCAGCTTTGCTTCTTGGCAGGTACTTAGTGGGGTTTCCTAAAATTGAGTGTGTGTGAATAAATACATTAAGTACTGCTGATTCTTGTTTGAAAACAGTACAGAAGAGGGAACACTTCTTGGAACAGGATGTTAACATAATTCATGAAGTTTGAAATAACTGAGATCAAGGGGATTAAAATCTTTTTCTTAAAATGCATCCACAGACACCTTTTAGTGGCCCTACCTGGCACAGCTACGTGCATTTTTACTAGTCACTAAAGGTCCAGAAAGTATCTGATGAAGAGGAGATGCTAGATCTTAAGACAAGGGTAAACTGGATGGAGAAATTGATGGATGGATGCATGGATCCTTGTCAAGGCAGCAGAGAAAGGTGGATGTAATGGAGAGGAGAGGAAGGCGGGGAAGGCTAAATGAATAATGAGGATGTGGAGAACTGATGAGACGTGCAGTGCAGCGTACCTCCTCCTCCTCATGCTGGTGCCGATGCGGCTGCTGACAGGGCTGCGGTCGGCTGATGGAGAGTGTGAACTCCGATACGTTTACCCGCCATCACCGCCTCCTCCTCCGACGGGGCTTTAATTCCCCCCTTCTTCCTCCTCCCTTTGCTCAAATCGCATTGACACCTTGGATGCGTCCCCCCCAGGTGCTCATTTCCATAAGCTGAGAAAAACCTGCGGGTTTTTCTTGGGTTCCTCTGGTGCGACTCCTCCTCTCCCCCCTTCCCAACGCTCCTTGTGTCCGTTTTCGGCTACGCCGCTCCCCTTTGCCTCACTACTTGGACAAAAAAAAATTGTTTTGGTCTTCACCACCACACACCGATGATTCCTAACCTTACCCGCCGACAAGTTTTCTCCCGCTTATGTTTGCGATTTCAACGCCAAATTGGATGATAAAGCACCACTGTATCCCAGCATGTTGATCCAGATGAGGCGGGCTGGAGGGATGGGAAAGCGGGGAGCGGAGCAGCGGGAGAGCGGCTGGTCCTCCGCGATGCTCCGCAGCAGAACCGCGTTGGAATTACCTGAAGGAAAACAGAGTTACAAAAAAATCTAGCTCCGAGATCTGAGTCAGAGTAACTGCCCTAACATGTTCCCCGAGCAAACAAAAAAGCAGTAAGTCATGTACCTGCACGTCTGAGCTGCGGTGTGCCGGTCCGCCTCTTCCTGTTTACGGCTCTCCTGAAGGTTTCCTTTCCTCTGCAGCTTCTTGGGCTGACCGCGACCGGCCGTGTGTTTCTCAGCCGGCCAAGGCAGCTGCCCGGCCCGTGAAAGCTGTCTGTCAGACGCCGCTACACTGACTGCACTTGACCACGTCACTGCATTCTTAGCGGAGCATCCCACGTGACCCAGTTACTCTCTTATGATGCATTCTATGGATGTGGGTAAAAATGATATCCTCCTTCAGGTCATGCAAAAACACAGCGTTAACCATGCCATATGATGTGTTTAAGGCATGCTATTTTATAGAAGAAAAGGGCTCTTCATGACCTCGTTAATCCCAGGGTTTTCTGACCCTGATCCTTGGCCCTGAGCCCTTATATTCCCCATGTCTCTTTAGCTCTCCACATAGGGCTGTTGAAAACTAATTAAATGAAATTATGCCTGCTCAAGCACCAACACGTGCAAAACACTCAGAGAAAAGTGCCATAAGGGTTCATGGACAATGACGTATCTATAAGTCATTGTCTATAATTATGGACTATAATTATGAGAACTATAATATAGAATGTAGTCTTTTTTTTAGGATACTATGGTATAGTCATGGATATCTTTGAGCTGCAATCGTGTCTCATAAACATAAATACATTGAGATAAAGTATAGATACTAACTTTGGATATCATCAGAGAGCAAACTTCCACAAAAAAAGAATAATTAAATAAAAAAATACATTCTGTTTTTATAATGATGTAATTGTCATTGACTCAAATGTAGTGCCCTCTTTTTAAGATTAACAGGATAATATCTAATAGATGTTAACTAGACTTTGATGTCGACAATTGAATGGTATACTCTAAAGCATTCTCAAGTGATTTTTTTTTTACTGTATCCATGTCATGCAGTGCATTTAGACTTGGGATTGTTCTCATAAACTCATCATGTAAGTGTTTTCTCAGAATACATTCCAAGAAGTATCCAATTCTTCATCAACCTGTGTACAACTGCACATTTTAACTTCACAACATTGCCCTTCTGTGTAACAGCAAACTACATATTTGACTGTCAGGATAATAATTTTTTTTAATAATTTTGCATTTTATGGGTTGGTGAAAAAAATCCAATATGGAAATAAAAATATAAATAAATAAAGACCCCTTACAAGAAAGCTACAGTTATCAAACTGAATGTTTTACCATTAAGTTGTGCTCGAATTTAATAAAAAGATCAGAACTTCTATATTTCCCACACGTAATTGAATGCAGCATCAGTCCCTCCATTCTTGTCTCTCCCTCACCTTCAGAGCCAGCCCCCTTATTCCCCTTCTGTAGGCGGAAAAAGGGGGATTTAACACTGTAAAAGCATGGTGGCCAGTGGTTATCTGGTAACCGCTGTATTTGCTTTCACTGTTTTCTTTCTTTAGCATTCCTGCCACTGGTTTCCCTGGACGGCGGCTTTTATTTTTCATACATTTTTTAATTAAAAACATGATAACCTTTGCCTTATTTGATGATGCATCATTATACACAAATAGTGATTACTGGCTATATTTAGCATGTTATCACAGGTAGACTGAAAAAAAAAGGTATGCTAGGCAACAACCAGAAATACTGTTGTACTGCTTCGAGTTCAGCATGATGACAAAATTCTAGATGTTTCAATAATGTCTTAAAGACTATGCAAACCTTTCAACCACCTTCAGTCATGTTAACTCTCTTGCATCTCAGGAGATGATGTGTTTCCTGTAGAAGGATAAAAACTGCTTGTCTCTTTCGTTCTGCCTGCAGAACTATAGCAGATGGAATTGTAGCTAATGCAAAGGCAGCCCCCATCACAGGCAGAGTAAGTCAGTGGGAGAGTGGCCTCTTTGCAGTATTGTAAATATTGTACGGTTGCACCACAGCACAGGTGAGTGAATAATTAATAGGAACTGTATCTCTGACAGAAATACTTTGGAGGCCATTAGCTTCGCTACCTGGCCTCTGAGAGCATATTTGTCAGAAGAAAGTAATGCCGGGGAGATGATTGATTTCCTCTGGCTGCCAGGTTAGAGGCAGAGAATCTCTGTACATTAATATCATGTGGCACCTATTAGATGGGTGACTTCCTCAACTTGTCTTGCCGTGGCTGCCCTGGCTGCCCTGGCCAAGACCAACACATCAAAATTTAAATTTTCATCATTAATTGCTGGTGCTGAGACTATATTGGAGTGCCATGTCTGATTCTCCTGCATTAACTCATTAACCGACCTGCTGCACATAGACAGAACATGTCTTCTGTTTACAGAGATGTTAACATGAACTAGAGAGAGCTCTTCCTACATATCAGCAGTGAAATGTCGATCTACTGAATGATTGGACCAGAAGACGAGAGAAAGCTGAAAGGTAGAAGAATAAAATAAGGAAAGGCATTGGGTTTCTACTGATTTACTCAAAAGGCTGATATGTAATGTCTATGTCCACTGAATAGGAATGTTAAAATGTGAAAGAGTTAACATGACAGGTGAAGATAATTTCAACACAGAGGAAGAATTCTCATGAACAAAAGTCTAAGGTAAAATAAATCATCGTAGCATTGGTCTTAAATGTAAAACAGAGACACAGACAGAAGAAAGATTTGAATGGATCAGAAACAACTGACAATGGTATTGTATGAAGAAGGAAAGTATCTTTCTATACATATAAATATATATATATAGCCTAAACTAAACAATTTGGTGATATCATTTTTTTTCCTCATTCATGTGAAAGACTGAAAGCATCTGAACGGGTTCTGTTATCTTTACTTCTGTGCTGATATGTTGAAATTTTAATTTAAACTCAAAGTTTATTTTTCTTGACAATGTTTTTCTCATGTTTCGGTGGGAATTATTTTTCCTTTGTAAGTTATTTAAGACTAATGTGATCTTAAGCGTACTTTTGGTTATTTGGTACTTTCTCATTTACTTGCACAAGACAGATTTACTCTCATACTGCAATGCCTTTTAGGAAATGCAGTCTCAGATGAAATGTGAGCTGTTATTGCTCTTCCTACAGCGTGCAATGTCCTGTGGCAGATCCTCAAGTGTGGTGAGGAATGTGTCTGTGAATATCATTGCCTTCACTCAGGCTCAGACCTGTGTTAAACAAGTATTGGAGGTCATCTATGTGGGGAAATAAGACCACACTAAGCATTAATTTGCTCATTTTAATGATATCAACAGGAAAAACATCTGCACCCACAAAAAATGCATTAACCTTTGTGCAAATGGGGCTGCATCAAGTAAACAAAGATATTGTACTGCAGAGTCTAACACAAAAAATAAAGAACACGTCTTTAAAAAAGTAACTAATGACTTGGATAAATGCTTTACGTTACATAAATGATAGAGTAATATAGATATAATTGGATTTCCAGAGCAGATCCAACAGAAACACATCTGCAACTCATACAGAATTTTCAGATTTTGCCGTATTTATAAGAATGAACTGTTTGGGTTCTTGAGATGGGCGGGCAGAAGGACAGGAAGTCATAGTATTATTACAACACTTTAGCAAGACAAATACAAATAGTGAACGTAAATTGTAGAGAGAGAGAGAAAAAGAGGGAGAGAGAGAAAGAGAGATCACAAAACAGGGAAAAAGAAAAGACATGCAATGCAATTTCTAGACTTCTTTTTGAACCAAGACATAAAAACTTGAAATTTTGGAAATCAACAAAATGCTCATGAGAAAAAAGAATAAGTAATGCGGAAGTTTATATGGCAGTCAAGGTGTCTTTTGAATGAAATTAAAGGTTTTATAGACATATTCTCAAGGCTACCTGTATGGTATTATGTGTTATCAGTCTTTCTTATCAGTTTTTTTTCATGTGACCACAAACACGGTTACAGATTAGCTTTTCTTGACCCACAATAAAATCACTTTGCACATCAGAGAGCCAGAAAAAAATGTGTCCTAGTTAGTTGTCCTTATGTTTTAGCTGTGGTGGAAATGTGCTCATTTGTGCACTCTATATCTTTTGGTTAGAGCTTTTCACTTTAGTTGATTCTTTTGAGGACACATTCTTAAAAACACTACCAAAGTTACCTTGTGTCTTTGTGACACCGACAGTGCTGATTAATATGCTTTCATTGGCGTGGGAAATACTGATGATAAAAAAATAAGTTATGATATTATCTTTTCTTAAGATACTTATAATATACAGCTAAAGGCTGATGGTTTCAAGTGTTGATTTTATGTTAAATGACTAACATTTTACCAACCATATGCAAACGTTATATATTCATATATATTATTTTTAAGAAGGGAAATCACTGATTGTTGAATTTTCATACCCACCCTTTCTCAAGTTTGTTTTGTTGGATTGGAAACAAGAGCATTTCCTTAGAATGAGCTATGATTAATCAATGCCCTAAATCTAGTATCTTATGATATCTTGCCTAGCACACTATTTATTTTCCCTCTATTTAGTAGAAAGATGATACTGCCTTGATTGAGTTAGACCTCATTAGGGCTGTCAAAGTAGCATAAAGAAATGCTGCATTTGACTAAGTAAGTGGGGTGAGATCGAGGTCTCGTGAGAAACAATCGAGAGGTGAATTGGTTTTCACACACACACACACAAACACACACACACACACTTTTGTATTCAGTCATAACAACTCACACTACTCTTTCAGGGTCATAAATATCCTGTTGATTTTGAAAGTACCACATTAAACTTCTGAGATATTCATCTACATCATGTTGCATTTTGTTTCCTTTCTTATTATTCAATTTTTGTGTATGATTTTTAAATGATTAACTCTTTCTGCTATCTTCTTTTAGGGATGCCGAAAAATTAGATCTGGTCTTGCTTATGAAGGAATGATGGTGAATTGTACTTGAATTAAAATATTTTGCTTTTGTCATTTAGCATAGAAGCACGTGTGCTAAGAGGAGACTTTTGGTCATTTTTGTCCTTTGTGTGCATGTGCTGATATTGTAACCCTGTGTGAAACTTCCTGTCATTATGTTCTTGTCAGTTATTTTTCCTGGACAAAAAAGTGTTAGAATGCGACTTATCTCACCCATGGTTGCATGAGTGTGTAAGTGAGCATGTGTATTTGTAAAATAGCCACCGCTGTGGGTGTGTTGGCAGTGGGATGGGTAAAACGCAGAGGTCAGCTATCACTTTGAAACATGCTGGTCCTTATCTCTGTCACAAGGCCTAATAGAGTAATGAATCAACAGAAAGCCCGGGACTCTCCTGAATGGACTGCTGCTTCCTCCAGCAACACTGAGCTTTACTTCAACTGCTCTTACTGCCTCTGTAAGCATCTTTTGCCCTCCTCTGTTGTTTATGGGCTGTTTTCAGAAGTGCCTGAATTGTCACTATTGTCAGAAGTGTATTCACACATGAGCAGCCCTGCTGCGTGTCTCCACTCTCAGCATCCACATAATAACCAAAGCCTCAAATGAATAGGATGGAGGGTCTTTCTCCAAGGAAAGGATGTGGTGGAAAAAGGGGAAAGAGGCATTACAACCGCTGTAAGCTGTTAGGAATAGAGGCGTGATTCACAGCGTGAGGAGCCTAGCTGAAGAAAACCACCTTAAAAATGATCTGCTAGCTTTCTACAAAGAAAAGATTAAGTTTAGTGAAACTAAAAGGCATAAAGAAGCTGATATGTGCAGCACAATAGATGTTCACGGAAGCCAATTGATAATATTAAGCAGACATGTCATCATTCTTTCAGAGACAGTTTGAGTGACAATGGATATTGATTTGTCATTTATTGTGATACCATGAAATCAACATCAAATAAATTCATTCTTTTTTCTGTCTTTCTGTCACAGTGAGCTGAGCCTTTGACATTCAGAAAAAAAAAGGCTTTGTATACGACTCTGAAAGACACAAGATGATTGGGACATTTAAGACAGCTTTCATAGGTGTCAGAGAGTTTGTTACACCTAAACACAGAAGTTTCTTAGGTGTTAATGATATGCTATCAAGATTTTCATGTCTCGGATTTGACCACTTATTCCTGATTTTTTTATTGGGTCCAATTTGTGTAATTTTGACTGAAGATTTTCCTATATTATCATCCATCCCTTCTCCTCCTCAAAAATGTATTCACACCTCTTCTCTCTTCACCAGCCATCATCCTTCTTTTCATCTCTCTTCCATTCATCTTGATTCATTCCTCAGATGATCTCTGCTCTAAACCTCTTTCCTCCCTCCATTCTTCTCATATTAGACATCATCTTAGGTCAACCAGCAAAGGTAAATTACTGAACCAGAAAACCCTCTCTGAGTCACACATGCCTCAGATGATCCTAAGTGAAGGATCTGCAAATTTGCCTTCAATTTAAATTATCCTTCATACTTCTTTATTGATTCACTCTTTATTCTAACAGTAATCTTACAATGCAGTGTCTTGAGCGCCTGTTTGTAAAGTGATCTTGAAATGAAAAATAAGCATCAGTAAAACAAATAAACCCAAAGGCAAGTGGGTGGTCATAAAATAAAGAGAAATACCAACACTTCCATGTTATGGGTAACATGACTATGATGGAAAGGCTTGTTGCTCAAGAAGTCTTTAGAAGATAAATGAGAAGACAGGAATTGGGAGGGAAAAGAGTCAGAACAGGACGACGAAGTTTAAGAAAACCCTGAAGATATAAGGTGTCTGAATAAGGATTTATACCAGAGCAGAAGGAAAAAGTAAAAGTTGTTCATCATTTCAAAATCAGTTGGATGGTAATTGAAGACCTGTAAGACTAGGTATTTCCCATGTGTCTGATAATTTACCAATTATCCAGCTTTTCCTCCTTTCTGCCATCGAGACAAATTGCCTTGGAACTTTAGAGTTATGGAGTGAGCTGAATTCTGCTCATGCTATTTTTGGAGCAGCTTGGGGGGTCTCTGAGTTCTATTACAGTGCAGCACCAGGACCTGACCCTTATCAGCAACACCCACAATAAAGGAAAATAGACACCACATCAGACCTGTTACTTATAACCCGACTGGATGGTTCTTTTGTCTTTGGTTAGAGTGTACAATGTATATCCCCCTGCGATGGACTGGCGGACTGTCCAGGGTGTACCCTGCCTCTCTCCCCACCGGGATAGGCTCCAGTTCCCCCCGCGACCCCATAAGGGAATAAGCGGTATTGATAATGGATGGATGGATGGATGGATGTATATCCATTTGAAAAAAATACGAAATTTTCTGTTCTAACCAAATAACTTGTCTTACTTGGATTTGCACATTTACCCTTTGCACACTTATTCATTTAACTTTTTTAAATTGCATAAACACAAAACAGACTAATATGTTTTTTTTTAAATAATTTGTTATTGTCACCTATTTGAAACAATATTAATTCTATTTCATTTTTTCATTTTAGCTAAGTGTAAATGGCTGTTGTGAATGTGCTGCAGCAAAACAACAGATGTTCTTTTCCAGCATTCTGTCACATTAGGGGCAATCCTTTAACAATATTTGAGGACCCACTCAGTATTAGCATAGTATCTCAAATCTGTGTTCATTAACAATTTAATTTTAGGGTTAAAAACATATGTATGTGGATGGTTTTCTCTCAATATTAGTCGATTTAGTCTAATATTGACCATTAAGTCCCACTAACTGAGCATCCACCGGAATTGTCCTGAATAAACAACTGGTACTAAAAAAACATAACAAGAAATTGCTTGAGTTTGAAATTAGCTATCGCAAATGGCTTCAAGAGGGGACAGATTAAAAATCCTTTTCACCAAAGTACTCATAACTACCTGTCCCAAAACTCGCGCGTGTGCTCAGATCCATGTCACCACTCATCAAATAGCCTTTAAATGAACAGCTACGTGCATTTAGTCAGTTCTGGTTGTGACCTGCAGCCAACATGATAAACTGGAGACTGGTCCAAGGTGTACCCCACCTCTTTCCCACTGACAGATGAGATTGGCCCCAGTCTTACAGCTGACCTGACTTGGACTAATTGGATTACAGGAAATAGATGGACCCATAACAATCTTTGCCATAGTTGCATTCACACTCACCTTATCAAATATTTCAGCTCAGTCTTGTTCTAGGTTTGCAGTGTTCTCAGTGTTCTCAGAGTTTAATTGAAAAAGGAAAAAATCTTAATTTGTGTAAAAACCTCAAACAGATGTATCGAAAGTTAAAGTGTGATTAATAATTTCCTTTGAAATAATTTCAGAAAACTTTTACTACATCTACATTTTAACGCTAATGGAAACATTTAATCTTGATATTATGCATTTCATCCCATACGTGCTGTATTGTCCTTCATAGGAATATATTTCATAGCTCATTTAAGGCGTTTGTTGCTTTCTTGCCAGAGGATAATAATTGGTGTCATCGCCTGTGCTCAGCAGTTCCTTGTTCATTCAGTTTTCATGATGATGCTTTCATGATAAGGGCTTGTATCTAAGAGAAAACGTCAGCACAAATTGCCCATGTTACTAACCTTCAAAAGGAATACATTAATCAATTTCCATTGGCTTTGAAATTCAAGCTTTCTTTTTGAATTCTACAGGCGCTCATTGACTGAATTTCTTTTTTTTAATCTAAGTATCAAAGAAAATGCATGGTGTTCTCAAAGACAACATATATGCAACTCTAATAATGTTATGCTCTTTTTTCATCTTAAGTCTTACATATTCTGCTGCAACTTAATAGAAGTCAAGATTTCTGCCTATTTCTGTACTTCACCGTGCAAAAAGCATCTGTCCGGAGCACATAAACAAAATATAAACGTCTTCAAATGTCAGAGTTTTTTTGTAGAGAAGGTTAAGCTTTAATAGCATGATATCAAGTATAGCATTACATCCATCCATTTTCTTGACCGCTTATTCCATAATGGGGTCTTGGGGGACTGGAGCCTTACCCAGTAGTCAATGGGCGAGAGGCTGGGTACACCCTGGACGGTCCATCGCAGGGCCACGCAGAGACACACAAGGACGAACAACCACGCACACTCACACTCACTCCTAAGAGCAATTTGGAATGTCCAATCAACCTAACATGCAGGTTTATGGATGGTGGGATGAGGGCTGTAGAACCTGGAGAGAACCCACGCAGACACAGGGAGAACATACAAACTCCACACAGAAAGGTCCTGGTCCTGCAATGAATTGTGAATTAAATAGTAAATTAAGCTTGACATGTGGAGGTGGGTTATTAAATCCATGTATGGCATTGTTTGAGTTCTTTCTATCTGTTCATGAACACATTCATGAGTCCTTATCAAACCTGGTCATACCTTTAGAATTATACACAGCGTCCCTTTTTTTGTTTCGACACTAACTCAGAACAGGCATGTAGTTTGGCATGCACACACATTGGTTCCTCTCTCTGAAGCAGACACATAAATCCTTTTACGTACAATTCTGCCAAACTACCCTGTAGGCAGGCTTTGCATTTGAAATGTACAATTAGTTACCCCTGTTTAGTATGAATGCAACATTTCTGAAACATCAAGCCTTGGGGCAACACAAGGAGAATGACTGTCGCGACCTCATACATTGCACCTCCATGTTGTTTTCTCTCTATCCCAGTCTGTGCGTCACACATTCATTTCATTCACACTTTTTAAATCTTGTGTATCCCAGGATGAATAGAGGTTCAACACAAGGTGTTTCTGCAGAGTCTGAGAGGAGGCTTCATTTTGGCAGGTGCATAAACATGCTCCATGAGCTTCCTGGTCAGGGTTGAGGGAGTATATGGGATAAACTGAAGTACTTCATCTAATCAGCAGGGCAAGTGGCAAGCTGTAAAACCAGCTGTTGGCCATTTGTGGGTGGGAGTAAAAAACCTGCTTGTACTACCTGCTTTCAGCATTGACCCCAAGCATGCCCCCCTGGTTTGCCTAATCTATAAAGACATTAATACTGGCAGAGCTGGCTGTTAGGGGAGGCTTTTTAATCTTACTAAGTGTTCTGCTGGCAAATGGAGGGCTTTTCTGTCAATCCCCATGAAGGATTAAAGTCAAGTTCGACATTTTAAATGGTTATGTTGAAGCAATTCCATTTTTTACTTGTGTTTGTGATCTGTTTTTCTTTTGCTATCTTGTTCTTTTTTTCTTTTTTTACGTCCACCCATAAAGTCTGAATGGCTTTGGATCTGTTTAATAGCTAGAGGAGATACATGCAAATTCCCAACAGACCTATGTTTAATAACATGTTTAATGCCAGTAACCAGAATTTTACATCAAGGCCAGAAGAGGTTTGATGAGGTCAGGCTGAGCCACCCACGCTTTTTTTTTTGATACACTGATTTGAGAGTAAGGCTGATATGTGAAATGCTGAAGCTTATCTGATGACTAAAAGAGAATTGTGTGAATGGGTTTAAGCTTTCTGTGTTGCCATTCTGTGTCTTTACAACTGTAAATAAGAATTTCAAAACATTTGAATATCCAAAATATTTTTTTTACCTGAAGATTTACAAGTTAAACTGAGGCCATATTTCGGCCTTATGTTAAATTGGCAATAGACCTAGCTCTCATCGGATACGTTATGAGGTCTCAATTGCACAGTGTAATAGCCAAATAATAGTGTTGTCATGTGTGTTTAGATGTTTTTCTGTAAACCTTGCAATACAGTTCTTTCCATGGACTCTCCAGAGAAATCATTGCTTGGTTTGTAGCTGCAGCTGAGACGGTGGAATGTGAAAACAGCCAGAGTAACTGTGGACACAGAGAGAAAGTAGAAAGAGCAAAATCATGACCTGCACGTTTAGCTGCAGGGTTTAAAATTCTGCCTCATCCATTGGTGATGACACCAACACATCATCCAAAACATTTTCTGGGAATGTCTGGCTGTCCAAAACTGTAAATATTCACCAGATTTTTTATGAGTTTTTTCCCTTAACCTAACTATGTTAAAGCTTAACCAAAAAGCTAAACCAAAAAAACTAAACTTGTGCTAAGAGAATTTTTATATCTGTGCCATCCAACAAACTAACTAGTCTACAACTTAAACGTAACTACCCTGTTTAAAAGTTCTAAACATTTTTATTCATAATCCGAACCATGCAAGCTTCAATGGTGATATGTAATATGAAACCCTGACAGAGTCAGTTTTTTCCCCAGTTTTTAATATCACACAAATACAGACAAACACTGCAGAGTAGGGAAAGTCACCCCTTATCCTTAACTAGATCGTCTCCATACTTTCTGTTTGCAGTTCTTCTTTGATACTAAGCATATTCATTGCCTCTTATCCCCCACAGAAAAACACATCAAGACGGAAATAAAGCCAACTGAAGGGGAAAGAGAGAAATCGACTTTTTTTCTTAACAACATGCAATGATGGGCAGTCAATGAACAAATCCTAAACTGTTTCACTTTGAGCTGCAACGGAGCTCTTCAGCTCAGATTCCGACTTGTCCGGCTGACTAAGCAGTTGATATTGAACATTACTGAATCTTCCCAAAGACCTCGTCTGCAGGGTTTTTAAATTTGATACAGCTGATGAAAGACACACTGACAAATACGGAGGTAGTGCTTCAAATGTTTCATGTCTTTGGGCTGAAATCAATCTGGTTTTATCAGGTCAGTATAGCATTTCCATGGAAATCGTTGAAATACTTTGCATTAGATTTTAAGTGAGGAGCAAATCAAAATTTCACATGTCGTGGGATTCTATGCTGTCCAATTAACATATATTGATTGGAAAAAAAAAAGAAAACCGGAAGGAAAGGCTGTTGTAGATAAAGTATGTAAAAGCAGAGCAGTGTTGAAAGGAAGCCTGTCAATAAGCAAGCTTATACATTGTTTTAATGATTCTGATGTGATGAAAGGCAAGGACATATTTTCAAACACATACATATTCTAATTGGAGCTTTCAGAAGTCGCTTTCATCTCTTATTTTTTCATGTTCTTTTATTAGGATGGTTTCAGATACTATACGATTGGTGTAGTTTTAAGCTAATATTGAGATGAATACATATATTTTCAACTGGAAGTGGTTATCTTAGTCCTTGTATTTCCAAACTAAGGTCCATTTAGCTTCTGAGCAGTTACTATGAAAAACTGTCCAGTAAATGCATGCTGTTTGGCTTCAATAACTGTGTCCTCAAGCAGACTTTGAATACAGCAACTTCCATTTTCCATTCATAGAAATGCCACAGCTGATGGGGTTGAACAGTGGAGCTGCAATAAAGACTGAAAATTATTCCTTTTTTTTATCAGTGAAAGTGCAGACTTTTTCTCAAAGAGCTTGAAGACAACATAAAGCAATTGCTTGTGAAGTGTGATTCTGTAATGTCACAGTTGAATATAACTGCAATTGGTCATGGTAAAATCTTCTTCAAATACTAATCTGCGCTCCGTTTCTACCGAGAGGCATTAGTTTGCAATTACTGCAACTTGTTCGAGTTGAACACGTTTTGACTGTGCATAAAATTAAATGATTTTCAACATTTTGATTCCAGTAAGTACTTCCTTACTCTCATAAAAAAAAAAAAAAAGAATAAAATAAAATTTCATGTAGCTGTAGGAGGGGGAGGAAATCTGCTTTTATTCAAACCATTCTGAGCAGATTTTGTCTTTCTAAAAGCAGGCCTTCTTAAAAGTGAAGCAAAACTGACCCACTTTTAAGGAAAAAGAGAATCCTAAACAGTGATTTCCTTTATCGACGCATTACAACTACTGTGAGCAAAATATTCAAGCAGAAAGATGTCTGGCCTTCCACAGTAAGCCAAACAATTGGTTCCACATTAAACATTATGATACAAAAAAATAAAATAACTTCTTGTACCAGTACCAAAAAAACCCAAACTTACTATTGGATCTACAATAGTAAATTGTTCAAATAAATTAATAAACATACTGCTGAAAATGTCACACTTTAAAGGATCGTAGTAATGAAAAATTGACAGTATTTGTTCATTCAGATTAAAATGTTTCAATGATTGTGCAACAAAGGTTTTACTTTAATATCCTAAAATCTGTAGCACTGTGCTACAGAGAGACAAACTTGTAATCACAGACACAGTCACAGATTTATAGATGAACAGACATCCATATGATGGAGGATTTCACTTTTCCATCTGTGTAGTCAGGAAGATGATAATGGGTATATGCTGATATCGCCTGTGCTGGCACTGCACATTTACCCCACACTAGCTCACCCCATTTGTTTCAGACAGATTGACATAGGGGTGTGTATGTATGTTAAGCAGTGCCAGGGGGCTGAGGAGGAGGTGTTGATCAGTAGCTCTGTGACTCATCTCTGACAAAGACTTGCTCTGCTGAAAAGACGACAATAACTCTACCCTTACGTTCACAGATAGATATCACCAGGGTGAGACCTAATCTCATCCCTGATGCTGCTTAGTTTGTAAATGTGATAGTCATTTGCATAACCGACATCACTTTGACTGAATATTGTGCAATATGATTTTCTGTGTACTTAAATGTGGAGGGAAAGATTCTTTGAGGATTTTTAGGTATCTTAATCCAAAACATTAAACTCCCCACCACTTTAATCCTTTTTAATCCATAATGTTCTGATTTTCAGAGTTCTGTGGTGCATATGATGCCTCTATGATTGCACGCTGTTTATTATCATCATAACTCAAACTAAGTGTTTACCACTGAAATGACGCTGACAGTAAAACATGCTAATTAGATTGAACATATGACAGCCTGCAGTTTAGTCAGTAACAAAGCCTTTCTGCCATTAGGAACAGAAAACACAATGAAGGAAATCAATACTCTTGTTGGCAGAAAATAAAACAAATTACAGAAAGACTGCAAAAAACACAGATTTACAAGGCCAGCCAGCCAGCCAACTCAGACATCCTCTTTCTGGAAACTTTATGTATGTACAACAACACTACAATTCGTTGTCTTCTGCAGCTGTCATAGACGGCTCATAATCAATACAGCCCCTTTTCAAATCAAACAAATCATACAAGCTGCTGTTGTGCGTACGCTGCTTCACTTCCCGGTGACGTTTTTTACAGACTTTTTTACAGACATTATCATGTTCCACATTCACCCTAGGCCCATCATAAGATGTATCCAGATGAGCAATTCTGTTGTTGTGCTCCTGGAGACAAATGAAATAAGTTTGATTTGATGTATGTAGCAGGGCTCAGCAGCAGCACATCTCTGCTGATGAAATGCACACAAACTGAATTATTTTACAAGTTTACTCCAGTACATTGTCACAGAGAGAAAGCTTGGCAGTTGATCTATGAGAGACAGAAATAGATACAGGTTTAAAAAGTTTTCCAGCCTGTTATGATGTTATGGACGACGAGCCCTGTGTTCTACACTCAAACACATTACTCCCTTGCTGCAACACTTATTGCTGGTTTTTGCAAACCTCCTTACACAGAACAGTTATTTCTTATAAATGAGCAGGGTAATAAGTGAAAGAACAGGAAACTCACTTTAAATTGTGTGTAGACTGTGTTTTACAGAGATCTTTTTATATGAAAACTGATATAGGTTTGAGGGCTAAGACAGATTTTTGTTGCTAGTGGCTTTGCATACTTTTTTGGGCTCTTATGCACATAATTTATTTATCTTTTAGAAAATGTTAAACGGTGTGAAAATAACTTGATCCATATCTTTTAATGTGAACGAAAAAATAACACCCACAGAGCAGTTTACCCAGCGTGATAAGTGCCCAAGCCGTCAACTAGAAATTCTGTAATGTTTTATCATTAGAGAAACAAATTATTACCAAACTTACCATTTTTCAAAACCATCATGAGATTCAGACTCAAAACTTAACCATTATAATGAATTAAGACCAATTCTGCCATAACCCCATGCAGTGGGTAAGTGCAAACAAGGCCTTTATGACTCTATTATTTAGTGTGTGAAAGAGTTTCCTGCCAAGAGGCTACATAGTTAAGCTCAGTTTTGACACTCATTTGCGACTGTATCGAAAATGATTTGTCCTATCATGGGATTTTAGATGTATATGTAATAAGGAGGTGAAGATGTATATTAAGGAATACAATACAGTAAAACTTGCTTGGTAAATTTTCCCTTCGAGTGGAAAATGGCATGATTTATTGAGTAAGTAAGATTTACTTATCCCAAATTGCCATGGACACTTATTCACCCAACATTAATTCAACATCAAACTTTCTTAAAAACTTAGGGAACAGACCTCCCAACTTGTTGCCAACTCAGTTGTTCCTGTACTGTTGGCTGTGATACAAACAATTAAAACCATTTAATGGTCATGTGAAATCAGACATTTTTTCAAGTCATAGGTTTGGTGGAAAGGAACAGACAGACAATACAGTTGAAATTTTTATGTAAAAAAGAAACAGTTGTCAATATCATTAGTAAATTGGACCGCACATAGACACCACCTCAACTAATTTTGTTACAGGCCTTGTCATGGTATGAACCTGTAGAGGGGTTCCATTCAACATGCTGATGCACAGTCCAGGTGTCTTTTTGATATGTGTACTGTATATTAAAGAGATGTGTAACCAGGCAGCGTAACTCCCTGTTAGTGACACGGCCTAAAGTAATAGTCACGGGGATTTCTTCTCTTACATTCCTGTGGAGCCAATTGACTGTTCTGACAGGTGGTGCTTTTGTAGAGGATTTTGTCTTGTGAAGCGATGGAAACTGACAGTCTTGTGGAGAATTGCCACTCAGGTCTGAGCTAGAGCTACCAGTCTTCCCCCTAAGTATAAAGACCATGTGTGGTCACTTCAGCTGAACAATACGGGCTACATGGGTTAGTGACAGACAAGGTCATCCTTAGGTCAAAAATGTGTACTCTGGGAGTCTACATACTTGCTTAATTTAATGTGGATCCAACCTGCTATAGCAGTAAAAATGCATTCACTAGATTTGAACCCTCTGGAGACAAGAGCGTTTATTTGGCGTTCATCTTTGCTATCTCCAAGATACATGGCATTTGAGGGACCTAATAAGTTTAATAACTAGACTTTGTCATTGCGGAGGTAGTTTTTCTTAATATAAGGACAGATTTATATTTGTATTTAAAATGTGTATTCATGCATTTAAAGGTTTTATCTAAAAGCTGGTTCTGAAGGCCCAAATTACTTAATTACAAAAATGTTGTTAATCAAAAAGGACCTGATTAGAAAATGTACAAAACCATTTTATAATTTCTAAACATTTGATAGCATCTACTATGAAGTAAAAGTTGAAAAGAAAATTAAGTATCATGGTAAAGAGAGGCAAAAATACACTGTCCTCATATGAGGATGCTGGGTCTCAGGAGGCTACGATGATTTATCTGTGTGCATTCATCACATTGACATCCAACATCACCAGGACAATGGGGCAGTTCTTGACAAAGTATCTTATTTCTTCTTGAGCTCTCCAGTCTATGAGCTACAGACAATAGGTCTGGATTGGTTCTAAATTTAGTGTAAGAGTAGGTCTGAGATGTCCTAAAGGATTTAAGAAAGTATGAAAGTTGCTTCTGATTTAGTATTTAAATGATTTCACTCCTGACAGACAAAGCAGTCATGAGCGTCCTGCCAGTGGTCAGCTGAAGACCTGAAGAACTTAAGCTGTTTTGGTGATTCCAAAAAAGCTTTATTTTCAGTAAGGACTTTAATGGGCACATATGGCTATTACTTGTGGTTAAATTATCTTTTTGAAGCATGGAAGAACTTTCTGCTTCAACAATTCAGAAACTCACAACAGCTGTCACTTGCCTTCCCCTTTTATATGGTTCTATCATTTTGAGTATATTTGGATGAAGTTACCATGCTGTCTTTGTACACACTTTATGTTCACCACAGCTTTCAACTGAAATGTAACAGAACGAGGCTTTAACCAAGAGTTTACTTTAAAATTTCCAAACCTTCATTTCCAAGGAAATGAAGTATAATACAAAAACAAAGTATGTACAGTATTGAAGGGTTGAAATTGCATCTCTGGACCTAAATATGACTAAATAATCAATGAATGGGTGCATACATTTATGTGGTAGGTAGCAGGATGAATAAGTGTTTTCCATAATTTGACATAAAAATTAGTTTCGACACTTTTAAAAGGGCAAACATCCATAAGGAAACAAACAAATGCAAGGTTACTTTAGCCTGGTGAAACAGACGCCCAACAGATGCCCAACAAGAGGCACAGTGGCAAGCTGTTCACTTAAAGTTACAGATGTCTTCACAGACAGAGCACATTTTAATGTGGCAGGTGCATATTAGGAGCTTGACCGGAGCACCGAGCTTGTCAGGGCTGGTCCTGTCTCTGTGGTCAGTGCACTTTAAAGCAAACTGGAATTAAGTTGTGATGAGAAGTTTCTTTTTGTTGTTTTTTCTGTGTTTGCAGTGTAAAGTGCTGTGTGTAATTAGATTAAACCAATTTAGATTGAAAATAACTAGTTTATAGGAACCTTTTTATACCTTGAAATCGAATTACTGAATCTATCTTGCATGATCATGTTTTATCACTGTAGTGAAAAGTAACATTCCTCTGCTGTCCCAGAAAAATATCACAATGATGAAATTTCTTCACGTTTCTGAGGCTAACATCCCCTGTTATATTTTCAAAGCTAATGCACACTGCATTGAAGCATTTATTCCATTTATAGCCAGCTCATTTAGCTGTGTGAGGCATGCATGCTTCGCAGATTCATCTGTCTCTATCAAGTCCACCATATGCAGCTCTCTTGCCATCTGAAGCGTGAGTTAGATTTTGAAGACAGCAGCTGGGGGACTGATTCTTTTGGGCAATGGTGGGTACATTGCTGCTAGGTACTTACTCTGACAAGCTGCTGGTCACAACAGGAAAGAAAATAGCTGTGACAAAGTTTCTGTGGTGGCACAAAAACTGGTAAATGATCTTCTTGGAATCCAGTCATGTCTCGTTAAAATCTTTTACGTAGAAATCTTTATAAATCTTTATAAAACAGACTTCTCTGAGTTTTTATTGACTCTTGAAGTAAACAGTAAAGATTCCTCACTGAAGCAGATCAAACTGTCTCATGATTAAAAAATGCCTCTTTGGCAGATCTCAGGAAATTTAGGAGGGCGGTGTCACTTATGACCTACTTTGTTCTAAGGAGTGTATTCTAAGTCCATGTATTCATTCCAAACCATGACTAGTTTGCAGTGCTGATTTTGACCTTTTTGGTTATGGCAAAGTGAAATTGCTTTTCCCCTGGCAAACAATAAGTTGCAACTTAAATTCTGGGCCGTTTCATGCAATTCATGTGACTTAAAGGTTGCTTTAAATGAAAAAAAAAAGCCTACGATGCTATTGGACACAACATCCAAGTAGTCACAACCTCCACCTATGACCCCTTTTCATCCACTGTTTCTATCATGCATATCTTAGAATTTTCTTTTTTAGATCAAAGCTGGAGTATTTTTTTTATTTGAGAATCAAGTTCAGTCTCAGCCAATGATGGGGCCTCGAGCTGCCATGTCTGTGTTTGTGCTGGACGTTATTTATGTGCATGGGTCACCACAATGCTTATGGTACATGCAGTGACACAGATTTTCATTGAGCTCTGGGATTTATCACTAAATCTAAATCTCCTGCCCACAAATCATTGTCAGGCTGTTCTTCACCATGCTAGTCCCGGCCTGTGCTAACATTTATTATCTGCACTTATGTCTTTCATGAGTCTGTACGGAAATGTACTTTACTAAGAAAGAGTTATTTAAAATGGGCGCTCAGATTAAAAACAACTTAAAGTCAAACCCACCAGTTATTTAAATCAAATTATATATATCTTTGGATTCAGTTGTGTGCTCTCATTTCACATGGAGTCTCATTAAAAAAGAAAAAAATACATATATTTGTAATTTTTCTTCGTGAAGGTATGCTGCAAGTATGAAGCTGCAACTGTTTTTTGTCTGGGCATTTTTAACCCCAAAAAAAACAAACTTTGATCTTTCATCATTACTCCATGGCAGATTCATGCTCAAATATGCAGAGTGCCACTTTCAAAACAAATTTACATAAATTGACAGTTTATGTTCTTCTGTGACTCTGCTTTCTCAAAAAATAGCCCCTGTGAGATGATTCCGTTGTAAGTTCTGCTCACTAAATATGTGATATGTTCTTATTGCTGCACTCAGCTCTTTCCAATCATGGAGAATAGAATGAAATTGAACTTCATGCCTACAGGAAAAAAAAGTGCAGTAGAAAGATACAGTTGTAATAACTTTGTGAATTTTTCACACATTTTACTTAAACTATTAATGGGAGATCTTCAAATGGAGAAAAAAAAAATGGAGTTCACTTAGTCATGGAAGGGTGAAACGTAGGGCAGAGTGAATGTTTTCCACCCAGAGAGGAAATTGTTCTCTCTTCTGTCAATATCAAAGGCTCATCTGAGGGGTTTTTCGAGCGATTGGCAAAGTAGACTGCAGAATTTCATCATATCATTCTGGAGAAAATAAGGTTACAACCTCCCCATTGTATCCTCTCGGCTGTGGTTAACTTATTGGATCTTTGGCAGACACATCAAGTTTCAGCTGGCGGAATGCTCAGGTGTTTAAAGTCTCCAACATGGTTCAATGGGAAAAAAATAGAGAAATAAAAAAAGTTTGAGAACAAAAAGCTGTGTGGAAGATGGTTTTTATTTGAAGTGTCCCCTAACTCACCTTAATAATTCGTAGTTTTCTACTTGTTTGTAGTCTATATTCCTGTCAAATCTTCAGAAAGTATCTGTTTACTGTTCAACAATCAGGATCTTAAGAGAAAAAATGAATGTGTAGACTGTGTCTCCAGTTAAGCTAAAAGCAATCTGAAGCTGTGCTGACAGACTGCATATATTTCAAATGAAAGAAAAAAGCTAGCTGGACAATACTCAATCAGTGCACTTTTTAGTTGTGTAAAGGATGTTCTCCCAGCTCAAATTGGCTTTATTCAGGTTGCATGGTAATGTAGTTAGCACCCTTTCCTCAAAGAAAGGAGATTTGAATTTCAGCAAGGCTCTTTTTGCTGGAGGTTTGCATGGTCCCATTGTGAATTCATCGGTTCTCTCCCGGTAGCTCAAGTTCCAACCACAGTTCAATTGCATGCCTGATAAATGAATGGTAATTTTAAAATGACCTTTAGAACTCCCATCAGTGTATGTTTCCACATGGCTGTTTGAATTGGGTGTCTCTGGCTTCATGCTGAAATAACTTGGCCAATAGGCTTTAGAAGGACATGAGTCCCTTAACAGGATAAAATGAATATATAGAATGAGTAGGGCAAAGCTTACATGCTAATAGCATATAATCACCATTAAACAATAACTGCAAAGTATTTCTAATTAGTTGAATTGAGAAATATATCGCTTTGAACTGAAGTTTGACTGAAGGTTGAGCTAAATACAAAGGCAAGACATAATTTTCAAAATCTATTAACGACTTAAAAGGAGTTTCAACACCTGCTAAAGAGGGGGGATACCATCCAGTGTGGCTTGTGATTTCAGACCTTTGATTTGGACAGGTGTTTTCCAGAATAAACAGATTTTTTTTTGGGGGGGGGGGATTCATCTTAATTTAGTCTCCACACCCCACAGAATCAACATCACAATGAATGTATAACCTGCTGCTGACTGAACTGAGGCATATTATTTGAGAGAGAGAAAGAGATCCTATTACACTCAGATGACATTCTTGGCAAGATGGCCTCCAGGAAAAGGCCCTGGTCATCTGTGAGAAGAAAGCCCTGTGCAACAAATTTCCCCAAGGCAAGAGGCTGGCAGGGTAATGCTGGAGAATGAAGCAATTGTTTCCTTATTGTTGAAGTGAAATGTAAGCAATTACTGTGTATATCGGACTGTAGATGTAGTTGTGTACTTGCTGTATTGGTCAAATCCAATGCTTGTTTTATATAACCATATATACCAAAATATTATCTTAAGAGCCTCTGAAGGGGCACATGCGAATTTATCACATTAGAAAATAAAACATGGCTTTCAATCAGGGGGCTATAATAATTTTATCCTTTTATCCTATCCATACTGTGTTATTGTTCTCTCAAAAGGTTTTTGGGTTCACTGAAGACAAAAGGACTCTGGTCAATAAACTCCCCCTATTATTGATAACATTGTGTAAGACATCACAATTCGTCCTTATGCAACATACATTTCCTCCATTTGGTTACCATGGAGACCATGCCTCTCAGGGATTTTCTTAGCAGAGAAAATTTGGCTACAGTCTTTGGCTACAGATGTTGTATGGTGTCTATGCAAAAATCATGCTGAAAGCTCATACATGTACACCTACGTATAACTTGGTTATCTTCTTTCAACACTGTTTTTCTTTACCTTTTTATGGGTAGGGATTTGTTACACTTGTAACCCAGCATGATGGTCTCACACAGACTTGAAATCAATAGCTTCTTAACAATGTTTTGTAGAGCCAAGTGTGCAGTACTGGCAGAGTAGTTTAACTTGTTACTTGCCTTAACTTGTTAAGTAGTTAAAAAAAAACTCATGCTCGTTTTAATATATTTTTGTGAGAGCAACCTGAAGGTTAAGTTGTTTTTCTAATAATAAAAAGTACATGTTTAACCATCCATTGTCTATCCTGCCTCTGGTCAGTGATAGCTGTGATACGCTTCGATACATCTATCTCAAATTAAAAGGCCCTTAACAGAATTTTGCCATACTCTATAATTTTGTAGGTGAATCTTATTTGAATCGGGTCTGTGGAGCAGTGAAACATCTTAAATCTGCAGTTTGACAACATTGTTTAAGAGGCTGATTTATAAGATAAAATTACTTTACTTTAAAGTTCTTCTGATTTAATACATTATTGCTGCAGTAACTGCTTTATTAATTTATTATTTATGCATTTCCTCATTCTATCCTCAAGGTTTTCATCTGTTCGACATGTGCAGCAAGATGTTTTTCAAGATAATGTTTTTTGTCTGTTTTTTTTTTTTTACATAGGTATTTCAGTTTAATTACTGAATCCTCATCAAAGTACTTTTGCTTGGATACTAATAGCCGTTAAGTGATGATAAAACCTTGAAGAGTTTCAGGTCATTGCCTGCTGATTAACCCAGTACAGAGATGATCGTCTTTTACTGAAATGCAAACTTGCCTCATTTTGTGGCAATGAAAGACATGATGATTTATCCTTGGAGGCCTGATGGACAGGCAAACAGTGCAGTTAAGTCTAATAGCCATCATCTTGTGTGCTTGCCAAACAAAATACCTGAAGCCTTCTCAGGAAAAAAGAAAACCAAGAGCGAGAGGAAAGTACATATTTGATATGGTAAGCACTTGGAACTAGGCTGGGAGTCGTGGGGTTATTAATCACAGGACTATATTGTACGAGTGAGCAATTTTGTGTAGTTGTGTTGCGAGGTGCAATGTACATTTCATCCTCCTGGAAAGCAATTTATTGGACAAGCTTCATTCTGCAGAAGTGGAATGGAAGCAGGGGTAGCACTCTGAACAGCCACTTTTTCTTGATGTACTCAGTCACAACAGCTATTTATTTTGAAGATTTACTGATAGATCAGTTGCACTGAGAACTGATTTTTGAGGTGGGTAAAGGCAATCCTTCCACATGGTTGGCTTTGGTGCAGATGCGATTTTTCTGTATTATTTTACTCAAGCATACAACAGAGTCTTCAATGCTGCATCGTACTAAAACATAACCTAACAAGGCCATGGCAGGGAACGAAGTCATCTGTTGCTTTCTATTTGATCAGCCTAAAAAAACATGTTAGAGGACCATGAATTACTCCATTGAGATTTTTTTTCGTGTTGGTATCTTTTTGTTTCCTCAGTTGGAGCTAGAATTATAGAAAGTTGATTTATCTTATCTTGAATTTATATATCTTTTTGTTAGAGTTGGGGTTGGGTACTTACTTTGAAATAAGAGAAAAAGTGTCTTTAATGAAATAAGCACAACTTTATCATGTCAGCAATGTGATGCCAACACGAGTTTTTTAGACGTTTATCATTCAGAGCTGCACAGTACTGTCACCTCACATGAAAAAGGTTTCACATTCAAAGATCAACTGTTTTTTTTCTCCTGTGTCAGACATGTTCTCCCTGTGCAGGCATGAGTTATTCCAGGTATACCAGCATCATTGGTTGACACCTGGGACAAGGCACAGCAAAAGCAAAGAGATATAGAGTCAAAAGCAGATAATAGAATAGATGGATGCTTATCATTCACTTCTCTCTTACTGCAGTAGTGACTTATGTGACAATAATAAATCCACTAAACAAATAAGATGCTTAAATGTAGTGAATGTCTTCAAGATCTGTTTATTTCCTCATATATGCTCAGTAATTTTATTCTCAGAATGTATTGCTGCAGAATTAAAAAAATCTTCTCACTAATAGTTCTGCATATTTTCAAATCTATTTAAGGCTAACATTGGTTAGACAGAAGTCACGGCTCATCTAAAGCATTTTTGTAGAATTTTAAAACCCAAAGAAAACAGGGATTCAGAAGCCATACACAAAAGTGCAGTATCCCTCCACTGACACAGAAACTGGTCGATGCTGAATGACTCGCGGATCACTGGCTCTGTTTGCGCTTGACTAGTCCTTCCATGTAGAGTAAGACTGACCCAGACAGATGCTTCCAGGTGGGAGTGTTACAGAGGGCAGTGGTGTGTTTCTAGAACACTGCCACATAAGACCTCCACCTGCGTCAGTCTGCGTTTTAAACGCACAGCACCCCATCGAACTGGATCACTTTCCAGATTGCCCTGAACACCTCACCGTTTCTATCAATGGGCTCAATCGTTGTACTGGATCAATAATTGATTAAAAATGCTGGATTTGGACTGCAGTGTGCAAAGGTTAAACATGGATTTATCGGTAACAGTCTGATTTGTTCAAATGTGTACAAAAAGAAGGAAATTGAGCCATTTCTGAAATCTATGAAAGCTGATGGAGGAAAAGAAGTTGTGATATATGTATATATATATATATATATATATATATATATATTTAAATATATATATATATATATACATACACACATATAATTGGCTTGGATGTTTGAGGTTTTGACTGACAGTGACAAGATCAGAGTCCAGAATCAAACCTCTGTTTAGCACGTCTCTTCTGCTGTGTTTACGCCTGTGTGATAGACATTAATAACCTGTTATTAACCCCTCCCCCACATCCATCCACCGACACATACACTTATATACGCACACCCCTAATTCTACCCCGAACTTCGTTCACTGAATAGGCCCTTATTGACAATCCCAATGCTTTGCTCAGCTCATGCATTCATCGCCTCTCTGATACTGGCATTCTGTTGATTAAGCTGATGCTTCTTCTTTGCTGTCACAGCTCATTCCTGTTTATGTGGTTTAATTTTCCTTTTCCCACTCTCTCTCTCTCTTGAATCGTCTAAGGTTTTATCACTGGCTTCCTACCCTCATGCAGTCTTCTTCACCTTTGCCTCAAACACAAGTAAGCATGTAAACTTAAATCCCCCTCAAAATCCTGAGTCCATGGTGACTTTTAGTTTCCAAAAAACTGGATCAAATAAGGTCAAGGGCTGCCTTCTTGGAAGGGTCGGCCTCAGTTTAAATGCACAGCCTTGTAAAATACACAACATTACAGCATATACTAGTAAAAGCTCTCCAGATGTGTCCTGTATGAAAATGGAAAGAGAAAAGCAAGAGAGGATCTACTGTGCATTTGGCTTCGAGGTGAAGTGCTTGTATGGGATAAAGAATTTCAAAAAGAACCCCCATGGCTTTAAAGAGCCTCTGGATGCAAGCGTCATCCAACTGTAACCTTTCTCCTTACATAGAAGTGCAATAATTGAGCTCCATTGTTTAAAAATAGACTGGGAAATGTGCATGTGAGCTTCTTTATTCATAAAGCTTACTTACCGACTTCTTAATCAAACTCAGACATTAATTCACATTTGATGAGTTCATGGGTTTCCCGCAAAAGCAAATTAAACATGTTCATTCCACACTTCAGGTCCTCATAATGTAATTAGCCTTTTTAATGGGGACTGGTGAATGTCATTAGTCTCAACCAGCATAGTGATAGTCTGACAATGTTGAAGCATTGTGTTTTCTGTTGTTTTTTTTTTTGCTCTAACCTAATGATAGCCATCCATCCATCCATCCATCAATTTTCTTTACCCATTTAGTCAATGTTGGGTAAAGGGTGCTGGGGAGGGCTATATCAGCTGTCACTGGATGAGAGCACAGATACAGCCTAGAGATGACCGAGACAGCAGACCAATTGCACGCACCTACGGTCAATGCGGATTCACCTGACATTGGTACTGATTAAGAAAAAAAACAATATTCGCATATAACTTTAAAAACACTGATCAGAGTTTAATGGGAAAGCTGCTGTCTGTGTTTTCAGATTTGACAACCCCCGTATGTTTCCGTCTCTTGTGCACATGACTTCTCTAAGTCATTTCCATTTTGTAAAGCATTTTATCATTAGGTCTTCATTTTGAAATAATTAAAGTGGAAGATCTTTAATGAATGAATTTTACCAATGCGATTACTCCATGTTTGCTTAGCAAATTGTCATATCGTACAGCAACACGTTAAATCTTTACTCAGTTCTACCTGAGAAAAGGTAACTGTCATTTTAAAATAAGTAATCACATCAAATTACTGTGGCAAAGTGTGATAGCATGGGTATTCATGTATTCGCTTTAGAGCTAGGTACAGGTGACATGACTGTGACATCATCATAAAGTTGTCAGTCATTTTGAATGAAGGTATTTTCATTGGTGCCCTACAACATTTAAACATACAACTTTCTTCTCCTAAAGACTGACTGTATATAGCCAGAAAGTAAATGTCAGTTGGTGCAACACTTAATTGTTCTGACGTCACAGTGAATTTTTAGTCATGTGGTATTTTATGTGGTTGGGAGTTGTGGATAATTCACTCAAAAAAAGGGAAATAAAGACCATTACTGGGTTGCAACTTTAACCTTTTCATTTCAAACATGTTCGCAGATTTGCTTTTATCTTTTTTCCCTCTTTTCTTGACTAAGTCATCATAGGCATATATCAGCATTGCTCTTTGATTGTTTCACCTTATGGCCCTTTTATTTTACTGGCCTCATGGGAAATTCCTTGCAGCACCCTACTAAGACAAACCTCATGCCATGAGAGTGTGTCCTATACCGAGTGACTCATAAAACTTAATATAGGTCCTGTGCTGACATCAGCTCAATACAATTCTATAAGGGCACCCATTTGTTGCTGCCTTTCACTGCAGCTTCATTCAGTTGTCTAAATGACCCCTTCATTTATTTTAGTGCCTGGCTGGGGAAAAGGGCAGCACCTAAGTACTCAGGATGATGCTCCGGAAGCCAGGCTCAAGTGATGGATCTAGCTGATGCATTTTTGTTACCCCTGCTCTCTTATTTTTTCCTCCACTCTGCTGTTAATGCATGAGATACTCTCTCATCTTCTGCCTGCAAATTGGAGCTCGTAGCTGTTGCTATTCGAATGCAGCAGGCTGGTATATCTGAATTATGTTTCACGTTTCTGGAAGTGTACAACGTGTCACATGAGTAATTTGTTGCTCAGTGGTCAACTCAATGTGCACCAAACCGAGAACCTAAGTACCAGTTTTGACTTTTAGTTTAGATTTCTTTGCATTAGACATCATGTAATTGATAAGAGCCTTGTTTTAAATGCTTAAATTTGTTCAGTTCACCGTTTCCTAAAGCTTTAAACACCAGTCATTGATTTATACATTGCAAAGTTTTCAAGTCCGTTTTACTTCACACTGCAAATCTCCAAATAGTCCCTTATGGGCCTTTCGATAGCTGTTTCTTTTCTTGCCCTTTCTTTCCTGTGGTGTCAGATGGAGTCATGGTTACTAACCGGTGGTCCCTAACTGGATTTGGTCTGGCTCATTCTTTAATCAGCCCTTCTTTTCACTGGTTTTCCCATTCATAATCATTCCTGAAATATCACATCTGTCGTACCTTATTGTAATTGCTGCCTTTGTCAAAACCAAACGAAGAAATTATGCAGTAATGTCCATTTCTCACATTAATGGCCAAACCAATAATAGACATTTTCCTTACTTACCGGCAACTGTTTCGCCCCTTTTATGAGCCAATGATTGAAAAGAAAGAACATGGTAACGAATAGGAAGAAATTTCTTTGGTTGATGCTCAATAGTGGGTATCCGTCATTGCTATACCACTACTTATTACAGTCACGAGTTCTTAAATAAGATAATCTGTTTTCCCACACGAATGGCCAAACCAATTTTAGAAGGATACAAACCACTCTTACACAAGACAGACCTACGACTGGAAGAAACTTGTGTACTTATAACTTCTTTGCAGGCTAGGTTATACAGAAGTCTCCAACAGAAAAAAGAAACGTTCCACTCCATTTAAATAAATAATCCTAAAACAAGCAGACCTGGAGATAATGAAGACCCTGTGACTCACCAGCAACAGACACATCTTGTTTCCTATTACAACATGGGCCACATACAGTAAGTGTAAGCCTGAATACCTGTTGAG
Organism: Menidia beryllina; assembly: GCA_013363375.1. Lineage (NCBI taxonomy): Eukaryota > Metazoa > Chordata > Actinopteri > Atheriniformes > Atherinopsidae > Menidia > Menidia beryllina. The sequence goes on along the minus strand of JABUIW010000023.1, from coordinate 9,124,464 downwards.
TTGATTTTAAAAAATAAATTGTTCAGTTTCTCCCTCCGGTGTTGGAGAACACGTGGGTGTATTCAACACAAACAACTATCACATGTCAAGAGGCACGATTTTCGAAATGTAACCAGAAGAAAAAAATCCCTTTGAGATTAAGAACCTTTTTTTCGGGGAAGTCCTGGCCAAGACCTGAAATGGCGAATAGAAAAATGCCTAAGCTTAATTCGCTTGAATATGCTTTGTTTTGGCAGGAAATAAAGCATTGGATAATGGCAAAATGTGAGCACAGTTTGCTAAATATTTTAAAATGAGGAAATATTCTTCAATGAATTTTCAGCATAAGTGAAAGGATCACCTTTTCACAAGTCTCAGGCATTAACTGGCAGAAAACATTCAGCAAAAAAGCTTTTATAATGCACAAAGCAAAAGGCAAGCTTTCCATCAGTCTTCAGTAATATACTGAAAACAGGCATGTGCTTTGAATTAGCAAACTGCATTATGGAAATAGCAGGAGAAAGACATCTCTGCCTGACAGGGAAGTGCTCAATGTCAAAAAATGACAACTGCATGCTGACCGTGCCATTTGCTTTGCCATCTGTGTTCAGTTTTGCCTACTCAATTTGTTAAAACTGACTTTATGTATAAATTATTCAGTAAAGATTACTTTTGAATAACACATGTAGGAAATAGTAAGGAATTATTATCTCTTTGACAAAAATGAAGTCAAATTGAAGACAAGAAATACTGTAAAAGATACTCTAATACTATCAGGGTTAGAAGAAGAACAGGAGAGATCAGTAAGGATGATTATTATAAAAAGTAAAAGGCTTTCAGGCACTTTACAGTTTACTGAATTACATTTATCAGTCAGTGAATTTGTTATGCAAATTGTTAAAACTACAAAACTCTTTCTGTAACTACAATTGATAAATTAATAAATGGCTTACTTTTCAAAATGGAGCTTGCAGATAAAGACCTAACATGCAGACACTGACTCAGAGAAATGGGGGGAAGCCCCAAGATCAATTTACAAAACATTACTAAAAACGTGTTCAACCAAAAACATACAAACTAAACCAAAAAAAAGGAAATTTCATAATTCACATAACCCAAAGACCAAAAAGTGACACATGCAAGAAAAGTAAGGAGCTAGGAGCCAGGAGAAGGTGATTAAATAGCACCCAATAGAAAGCCAGTGGAACTGTCAACTGGCGAAGGTTCTGACCAAGGCTGAGAGAAAGCAGAAAGCCTATGCAACGAGGAGGGTGATTAGTGAATGAAGAGCAGCTGAGACAAGCAACGCAGGCATGGGGAGTGGAGCAGACAACCGGAATGGAAAAACACAGAGCTGACTATGGGTGAAAATGAAAAGGAGCAGGGCAAATAAAGAAAGAAATTATCATCCAACAACACCAGAATGGAAACTTGAAAGGCAAAAGCAATGTACAAAAATATATTACAAATTTAAAAAAAAGACAAACCTATTTTTTTTTTTTTACCTGTGTCCATTATATCCCAGTTTACTATGTATTTTCATTTGACCCTTTTCACTAATAGCAACCTCTCTGAGTCATGATCTCACAAAATCAATTTGCAGGTTGACAAATCGTAATGTGCTTCATCAATTGGACAGCAGCTCTAATGTCACTGCTTTCACAAGTTACTGTTTACTACCAAAAGTAGCTTCTGTTGATCGAAGCAGGTGTGGATGTCCGAAGTACCAGCTGTTCTCCCTCCCTCTCTTCATCTCACAACAAAGTGATGGCTGAAAAGGTCATAAAAACACTCTGTACTTTTCACCAGGTTTCACTTGCATCAGTAAGTCTGAGCGATGCAGTCAATAAATCAGAATGACAGCCCGGATCATTTGTTGACATGAGCAGGTTCCTACTTCTCTGCCCCCCCCCAGAGTGTCTCTGTCATGCCCATCTTCATACAGACACTTCGCACAGATATTAATTCCAGCCTTCCTTTCCTCTGCTAGCAGTCAAACCCGTTGGAATTATTCAGATAGTTTTTGACAAGCAGTGATGAACAGTATGTGGTTGAGCTCAGCATTGAGCTGGAACAAGCACAACATTTTTGTAATATCATCAGAGGACGTGATATAAACAGCTTTGGCAGAAAGAAATACTATTAGATAGTGGTTCCTGAAAGATATGCGAGTATCTGGGATATGATACAGACAATCCAGCTTTCATTTAGTTTTTTTTATTGGTTGTTTGTGCAGTATTTTATGTTTTTCTTTTATATACGTTTTTTTTTTTTTCAAACACAAGCCATGTTCGGCTTCACAAAAGATACGGGCAGGAGAGGTTCCTTCTTTTTGAGTGCAGTGACATATCGATCTCGGAGCATTGAAGCCTGGGCCAAGACGTTTATGTCCGTTCAACTTGCCATGTACCCTGGTTCCCATGGCAACCCAAGGCTGTGCATGCTCCTGTCTCCAAGCAGCCTGCAGGTTTCCCTCAGAGCCGGAGGTGTGGCATTGTAGTGACGTTGCATTCTTTTTTGTGTTTGTTTTACCCAAACACAAATCTAATCGCGTAGAATAGCTGCAGTAACAATTTGTCTCCTTAAACTTTTCACGCCCCGTCGCAAAATTTTGCTCAAGGTGACACTTCTGACTTTACATCAATTCAACATTTGGGCTCAGCTTCTCTTCCACTTCATTGCAAATTTGTCTCTGCACAAAACATTTTTCTTTTTTTTTTTTGCTGGTCAAGCACAAAACGGTTTGTGGCAATATTAGTTTTCCAGAGGAGCAACTCGTATAGAAAAGTGTTGTATTCAATGTGGGTCCAGTCTGTAAAAGCTTATTTTCACAATTTAACTTGATACATGAGGAAATCAAATGAATACCTCTGTTTTACCACTGCAAGCCTACCAAGAATGACAATGAGTAATATAACATGACCAAACAGCAGCAGCTCCTTTTGTTAATAGCTGTAATTAACTCATCACACCTGAGTGTGAAATAATCAGCAGGAATGGTGGAAAGCTACAGGAAAGTCATGCTAGATATTTCAGTGTACTCCAAAGAATAATAAAACAACGCCTTCAATTTTGAGCTGCCTATGCAATCAATACTCTTGACCCAACACAACCACACACACACACTGACCCAAACCTTATATCTAAGACACTGAGAGAGGTATAAAAACTAATGAATTGGAGCCTTCTCTTAAGTCTTCTTTGTATTGCAACAAAAACAGACAAAGGTACTTTTAGAAACGGTGAAAATTGTAGACAGATTCAAAACAATGTTAGTCTTTTGGAAATGTAACTGCTTAGAAAATTGCATAAAGGAGGTCAGGGATGACACATTTATTTCCTTATATTTTGAATTACCAGCACACATAGAATAAATCAGAAAAACATGTTAATTTTCTATAAAAAAAGGAAAAACACCAAAAAGAAAAAAACAAATGTGCTATCATGTCCCAGAGTTGAATTCACTGTGCAGATTAAAACGAAACCCTCGCTTGTAGATGAGGGATTTATGCTTATTTTTTCTTCTTTAATCTGATATTGTTTCTTCCCCTTTTCTTTTCTTGAGGAAACTATGAAGAATATAAGCATTCGGCAATAGTAGATATATTTAGTAAAAAGTACAGTCTTCCAGCTTTCACATCCCCTTGATAATTCTCTTTATGAGGAGTTTTGACTCTAGCTGTCTTGTCTCTTAATTGTAATCAGAAGCCACACACAAAACACGTTTTCTGTCTTTGTTATTTTCCATTTCTGAATTTTAATTCACTCATGCACCATACAGCTTCCAAGTTTTATTTCGAGAATGTTCCCCCTTCATTATTTCTTTTTTTTTTCTCATCCTTATTTCACACCTGACTTCAGATATGTTAGTCATCAATTTATTTAGTATATTCAGTTTATGTATTTCTCTTCTGGCAGCTGCATAATTTCATGCAGAAATCACTTTCATTAGTACAAATACATTAAAGTAAAAAGTGAGCTAAACGTCTGTGTTACAGTGATACATCCAATTTATTTTAATCTCTTTCTGGCCTTACTGCTGTAAAAAAAGAATTAAAAACAAATCTAGCTCTTCAATTCACTGATCACATTCTAGGGAGGGGGAGACATGCAGTTTAGAACAACTCAAAGTTGATACACAAAAAACTGAATATCTCAAAAGAAACTATTATGAATACTCTACCTATAAATTCATACTGACTAAACTTTGAAAAATGTATCTCTTATAAACTGAGCACTTTAAATGAATGTCACTCCTTTCTCTATCCCTTCTTACTGTCCAGAGATAAAACTAAATCCTTTTTACACACATTAAATTGTATTCCCATAAAGTGTGTAGAATTGCATGACTAGAGTGCAACCCATTAATACATAAGACGTTTCAAGAGACAGATTTACCAACATGTCAGTGGTTCAGTTTTGTAGCCTCTCATGCAAATTACAGTGGTTCATGGTGTAAAAATAAATCTAGTGAGTGATGTGAATCTCTGCATGCACTCAGCATTGAAATAAGCATTTTCAGTCAGAGGCTTTGCCATCTGCCATGTTATATGGACTCCAGTTGCTAGCAAACCCAAGATACCCCTACACTTACTCTTCAGAGTTAGTTCAGCTCCCACCATGAGCCACAATGAAAGACAACATAAAGACAGCACAAAGCAAACATCTCTCTGGTCAGTCAATCAGCCTTTTCTCTCCTGTCCAATCAATTGAGTGCTTGCCTTCAGAGAGGCCTGAAAATAGATTGAGGTTTGCTTTGTGTGGCAACAGAGGAAAGTGCACTTAACTCCAGGGAGAAAATGGGCAAAATTTCCATCATCTCTGCAAATGTACATCTAAGAGGGGTTTATTCAGTTTCAGTCATATTTGAGAGGCAATGTGCGCAGAGAGTCCATTGTCATGGCCTTTCCCTTGTTCACTAAACATCGCATGCACACATTTCCACAGACATGAACCACATGTTGCAATTAGAAAGACACATTTAGGATTTAAAGAAACAGCTGAAGGAGAGTCAAATGTTTCAGCATTGGCAAGTTATGTCCCACATCACCTATATCAAAGAACAACATAAAGCTGTTTCACCTTTGGTATGAAGCTTGAAAATAGTTGTGTCTTCTAATAAAGAGAATAGCACCTCTGTGTCCCCCAAAGTGAGCAGTGAATAGTGGAACAAAACTGATTTCAGTGGTTGCCACAACATGGCTTGAACACAACCGGATAGCTCATACATCTAGGATGAAGGTTTTCCACCAACTCTGGGCATTGTTGTTGCCCAGATTGTTGCCCAGATCATAGTGCTGGGTATTTCTCTAGGTTTCTGCCACAGACTGTGGTCACCAAGCGGAACCCAATGTCAAGCCACAAGATGAGCTGGAGGGCAGGGGGAAGATGCACTTCTTCAGAACTGATCGGTGACAATATGTGATCCAAAGTATCCTGCAAATAGGTGGTGTTAACTTGATTAGCCATACAAAATTTGTTTTTTTTTTAATTCCTTTTAAATAATTCCTACATTTTTGAGACGTTGGGACAGGATTTTGCTTAAATCTGCAGCTTTTGCTTGAACTTGTTAAGAGTTTTTATTCAAGTAATTTTCTTTCATTAGTGGCTATTTTAAGGTCTCGAAGAAATAAAATCTATGAATTCTAAACAGCATTACTGTCAAAGTATAAATAGTTTCTTGGAATTCTGCAGGTTCACAGATGGCTGTCTAAGCGATTAGCCACATCAGTAAGCCTTAATGTCGAACAGGTAAAGCCCATTACCATGAAATAGGATTGCAGCAAAGAAAGCCTGTACAATGGACACTTTATAAGCTTGAAGAGTTAGTTTGACAGCTTGTAAAAGAATACAAAATGCATTAAATGCATTTCAATGAACAGAGCTTGGGAACAAGTTTAAAACTTCAGCATAATTATGTTAAATTTTTGTATGTTTACTTTCACTAAGAGTTATTTTGGTGAAAAGAGAACATTCTGAGTTCTACCCTCCCTCTCAGGTTATTCCTTTTGTTTTGACAGTGACTGCACTTCATACAACAGTATGACAGCTGTTTATGCCATCCTCAGAGGAGGAAGACACGGTCAGGGTTAGAAGGCATGTACTTGATTATTTTAACATTTTGAAAGACTTATGATTGGGTATAGAAAACTCCTTATTCCAGTGTACTCCAAAGTTTAACAACATTTTTCCAGTCATGACATTGAATGCAACCTTACACATGGAAACTGGTTACCAGTCATTTTGAAGCCTGCATCCTAAGACTGCTAGCATTTGACTGGTACTGGATGATTCTCATCCAAAGCCAGATTAGCACGGCAAACTTCTAATCAAAGGCTATGTTGCAAAGAAAAAAAGGGCAACGCCATTTGGAGATGGCAGATATCATTTAAATGCCAATGACTCTCCATATCTCAACTGCATTTCAACAATCCTGTCCAAGAATCTCACGTATGAATAAATCATGCTCATCAGCAGCAGATGGGATCTAAAAAGCGAATCTTCCCAGTGTAATACATACCTTTGGTGTGAGAGGGTGTTAGACAGTTTTTGATTAATTATTATATCGAAATGCCCAAGGGTGTGATTTGAAAAGTCTGCACGCAGCAAACATCATATTTATTTTTCTATTAAACCAAAACTTATTAGAATCAGTCCTGTTTGCCATCTGTTCTGTGCTTATTATGATGTCTAAATTAAAAAAATGTACAATATCCACAACTATCTATGAGAAACATATTTATATTGCACTGAGCCATACTCTCCTCTTATCAATCAAAAGAGTCACCTTCATGACAAATTTTGACACTTCCCACAATACTGTTAATCGATATGGGGGGAAAATTGATTGAGGATTTTGAGTGAACAAATCCAGAGAATCTGTCTTCTTTTTCCCTGGCCTGTAATTGGGAGTCTAGGCTAATTAAAATAGAGTTCCCAGGCAGTAGATGACAGCCGCTACTACTCCAGTTCTCCTCCTCAGATGTTCAACGGAGAGGAAGGGTTATTAGAGCCATAAGGAATAACACAAAGCCTGCTATTCACACATAATTGCTCACCCAGGGAGGAAGCACTAAGGCTGGTGGCCTGACAAACGCTCGAGGTGTCAGTTCCTGTCAAGATGATGAAGCTCTCCGGTGCCCTCAGGCCCTACTCTGAGACCCCAGAGCTGCCCAAATGGGATGCCAATTTTAACTTTTAAAATCCCAAACTGATGAAATATGAGTTGGATGTAACTTCAGACGGAGTCACAGTTGGGTTTTCTATTCAGTGGCCCTCAACAAGAGGGTTGCTCCAAGAAAACTGTGGGTTTAAATCATAAAGCCAATAAATCTTTACCTCTCAAGAAAAATGTACTTCTCTTTCTCTCTCTCCCAGCTGACAATGGGTGAGAGGTGGGGTACACCCTGGACAGGTAGCCATTCACAATATAATTCTGTCCAGTCATTTTTTATCCTTTTCACAAACCGCTCTGTTTACCACTCTGATCCTGCATATCTCTGTATCCTTTTGTGTCATGTCCCTCTTGCACAAATGAAGGAAAAAAAAATATACATAAAAAGTATAAACTCCGCTTCATCTGCTGTGTACACTCTAAATTCTACATCTGAGATATTCAGCTTCAGCAACCCTTTCTCTAAGTGATCCTTCTTTGTGTACTCAGACTCATAGATTTTGACTGGACAATTACCTGCCCCTCCTGGGGGCAATTGAGTGTTTGGATTAGGTCCATACTGCATATTTCATCACTATGTTTCGGGATATTTAATACCCCACAGTAAAGTGGAAAGATGCAGGATGTGGACAACGGAGAGTGCCTTGAAATATAATAATGGATACATTTGCACTTTGTCTGTCCAAGCCAGCTGTTTCCCTTGGCAACTTCCAGCATTAACAGTACCTGCTTGGAGTACTGCACAATGATTAGGTCTCCAATGTTGGGATGACTTTTACTTAGCTCCCTTTTTCTGCCGGCATTACTTTCCACAAACCCCTGCGAGTCATCAAGGGACTGATTACAGTTCCAGTGCATGCTCCTTATTCAGACTTCTCTGACATACATGTCATCAGAAGCACCCCAGCTTCCCACAGGGTGCGTTAAAATTAGAAAACAGACAGGAAGATGGACTGGGCAGACCCAGAAATAACCTCTGATGACATGGATTCACATCTGCTTAAGAGGAAATCGGCCACATTTTCTCTGGGGAGGGTAAGAAAGAGAGCTTTTGAGAGTCTGAGTCATGTTAGAGCTGTTAGATAAATCAGATCTGACTAGGGAAGTCACTTGAATAAGGTGACAAATGACCCACTGTGACAGACAAGGCAGCATTTTAATCTATCCTAGTTAATTTCCTAAGAGCCTCAGCTCCACCTTTGGAAATCTCCTTTTACTCTCCCAGCCTCCAAGTTTAATGGAGATTTCATTTTTGGAGAAAAGGTGTATAAACCAGAGGAAAAATGAAAAGATATAATGGCAAAAATGATTGTCAGTCTCTTTCTGACAGAGTTGTCACAGGCCAGTTAATATACGAGGGCTGCCTGTGTGCGGCTGACCAGTGTCCACGTGAGGAGCTGTCACTGCTCCAGTGTGTTCTGACATGATTAAAGAAAAGCTCTCACGGAGCAACATCTGTTTGGCCTGGAGACATGTTGTCACCCATATGAGGTCAGCAAAAGGGATTCTCAAAAGATAAACATCTGTGTTTTTCATTTTGAAAGATATCTTCCCTCTCGCTCCTTCTCTCGCCTCATCTCACATCTGCGCTCTATAATTTCCTTTTATTTGCTTCCTATCATAATCTATTATTTCTATTTATCACATGTACATTTTTTCAATGCTTTTAAATCTGCAAATGGCGCATGGTCATTATACAATTCTGAGGGTTACAGTTTAGGATAGAAACATAATGATGACAACAACTTCCACAGTGGAGATAATCACCATGTTAGCGGTGCCATTACAAGGTTATTCAGGGATCAGGAGCTGCAGAATTTAATTTGTGTTTTCCTCAAAGGGAAATAAAAAAATTAATTTTAACTGGGTCTATTGCAATCGGATGGAAGTGTAAATAAATTAAAAAATGATAACTTTTTTGCAGCAAGCTTCCTCTTCACAAAAACAAAAAAGCTATACTCCCAGGCAATTAATTTTAGCATGATTTAAAGTCCAGAATGATTGATGGGATCATTAGCTCAACTTTCAAATGGAAGTACAAATGAATATAGTCTGATTTTAACATCCAAGATATGGATGATGAAAATATATTTCCATACATAGTATGTAAAGTATGACAGAGAGTATAACAAAGTATGACAAAGTATGTAAAGCTTTTATTGAGGAAATACTGATTCTATTTCTAATTATATCAAATGCTGACAGACCTGGCAGTCTATCCAGCATTACTTTGCTGAAAGCTTTTTTAGCAGTTAGCCCAATCAAGGCTGAGAAAACATGTCTGAATTACTATTGTATCATTGGTGTATCTCTGGCTATTTTATAATGAACAGATCTTCCAATCTATGAATTTTTCAGGTCATTTCATGGGTTATTAGGTCACCACATGTTCCTCTATTGCATGTACCACTGACATTCGTATTTAAATCTAAACATTTCAGATATATTATTCAAAATAGCATTTGCCTCCATCTGTTGTTGTCTAATCTCTTAACGTGTTGGCAAACTCACCCACCGGTTACATTGTAGAATTTAATCTTATAGAGGGATCATTTGTTTTTTAACTAACCAGTAAGTATAAATCCAATATTTATCCATGTGTTGGCTGCTTTGCTGCCAAATGATCCACTATCTTCAACTGATATTTGCCACCAAGATATGTAGTGTCATGATGAACAGGGAGCATGCAGCAAGCCTGCTGTTGAGGCTGGAGCCATAGTTCATGATAGTTAACATACGTATCTTAAACCAACAAATTGAGCTAAAATACATATACTTGCACGCCAAGCATCTGCTGTTAGGGGATCATTAAATTTTGGTTTGAATTTTAACATGGTTCAGCCCACAGATAAATACAAGTTTAACTCTTTAAAGCCTGATACAAGAGCAAAAATAGAGAACATTTACATTTTTTACTCTAAAATCTTTATTTGTCCCTTTAAAGTAAATATGACCAAAGAAATTCATTTTGTTTTCTACCATTTATCACTGTATAGTTACCATAGTCATTACCATGTAGGTCAAAAATAATGTTTGAGTCTTATACCTGCTGTTATCAGGTATACCTGATGTGTACAACAAGGTTTTGGGCAAAGGTTTTACCATTAAATGATGAAAAAGGTCTCAGACGCAAAAGGTTTCTGAAGCCATATGTATAATATTTGATACATTTGGTATTATAGGGTTACTGTTGAATTCCATATTCTTTTATATATGCATTTGATGGATGATTTTTAATGTGAACATGTTTTTACTGTCTTAGATATTTTTCATTATTAAATGTCAATTTCTCAAGAACATACTGGAAGGCAGTGTTCGAGGCTGAATTTGTGGCTTTAGGCATAGCAAATATTCAGGATTAGGATCAGCACTCATGTGCCCGTTAAGAATGATTGCGTTCAGGAAAGGCGCTTTGGTTTATTGAACACAGGGATTTATCTGATCCTCTCAGGCAGCTCAGATCGTTTAATGCTGCCTGGCTTTTCCCCAAATGAATTCCTGTGATTAGACATGGCACAGCCCAGCCTATCAACTCCAATAAAGGGGGATGAGAAAGACTGAAGTTTACATAAGTCACAATTGTTATTGAGTCATATTTTATCATTGAACATAAAGGGGATGAGCACCATGACCTTGTGGTGTTGAATACTTTTTCTTTTCTTGCCTTAAATTCCATTTTCGAGACCAGGAGATGAAGACATCTTTTATGTTTTGAAAGTCATGGAATATTTGATGATTCAAAAAGGGAAATCCTAAAGAAAACATTGTGTAATCATGAGGCTTTGCAGTCTTCACAAGGGATAGGAATACAACATGCAGAAAGGCAAGGTTTTATTAAGATATTAATCTTCTTTTTTATGTTTCTTCTTCACAAACTACATGATCAAGACATCTCCCTCTACACACGTTTGGATGAATCACTGTCTGGCTCTGAAACATCACACACTGCACAGTGTAAAACATTTTCCCATGGCAGCCACAGTGTATTGATCTTGATGCCATCTGGCTCCTTAAACCCCGTGGTCTACATTGTTAAAGGACGGTGCAATCTTTTTAATAAAGCATCCCTCTAATGAGGATTCAAAACAGCTCGCTCTCCCTTTAATCCACTTTTCAGGCCATCAGTCCTATCTCTCCTGAGCTAGCCTTTTTCAAGAGCTCTCTGCTTCAGAATGAATGCAGAGATCCACAAACTTTCTCCCCTTTAATAGTTTCATGCTGGGATACTGTTTGCTGCCACAGTATTAGAGTATGAAGAGTAAAGGTTGAAAGGCCATGAAAGTTACAAACTGAATTTTGAAACCGACACAAGACAACAACATATAACTCTAGGATAAGCTTGGTAACCAATCACAAAGATCAAGATTTGCAAAGATTTACTCACAAGAGCAAGGAAAAATGTGTCATATAGTTGATGTTCCTAATAACTTCAAGCATGGTGAGCATCTGTGCCTCCTTCTGTTACCATAACTATAAGACAGCAGAAGACTGGAGGGTAGATGGAGCGCAAACTGGGAAAAGCAGCACAGCCTTATTAAAATACAGTGAAAACAAAGTACACTACTAAGCAGCATTTTGTCTGTCGTGGTTATTTTTACCTGAGCTCATATGAGGCATGCAGACCGCTATTATCCACAGCTGTTCGGAGAATGGCCTACGATCACTCTAGTGGTATATTCAAGCCTGAGTTTTGCATGTCATGCTCTTGCAGGTACAACAAAGAGTTACAAGGTTTTGTTTATGTGGGTTTTTTTAAAACTGGTGACAATAACAACATTTCTGGCTTATTTTTTAAACTTACCAAAGGTCTAACTAAATAAAACTAAAAAAACGAGCCAAGATTATAGGTAAAACACTCTCCATTCAGTAGGTGCAAAATCAGCATTTGATAAAAATGTTTTTTCTAAACATGCCTAAGATATGCCTAAAAATTGTTTTTTCAATATATTTTTGAAGAGGTATGCTTGCTTTGCATCTGAGTCATGTTATTCTGTAAGAAGGTTCCAAAGAACAAGGACACAATGGCTGTGAACACAATAAGCTGATTTATAGTCAATTCACATTGTGGTGAGGAGACGTGATTCTTAAATCTAATCTTTTCTCTTAGGGGGCTGTCAAACAACTGATATACATGCCCGCAACTAAGACTGGTCTCCTTTAATCGACTTTTATGTAGGTAAAGATATAGTTTTGCCACTGGAAATTCCGATATAGGTATTGGCTGTCTGTCATTTTTAACACGAAACGTAAATTGGCTCTACATAAATCATATTCGACATTCGAAGGGTGGTTGCATGAGAAAATGCAGACAAGAAGTTGTTCTAAATATTGAAAAAGCCACTAAATCTTTATCCTCAATCATCTTTTTTCAGTAATTAACGGTTTCTCAAAACACTGTAATGCAATATATTCTATAAAAAATGTGACCAGCTTTTTTTTTCTATTCTGCAAAAAAAATCTTTTGCGTTTCCTGTGCAGAACACCTACAGACTATCTAAATTCAGTCTACAGAAATGTATTCCACAAATGCTCAAAGAAAATTTGATGGATGATTGACATATATAATCAGACACCACATTCAATGGCAGTCTGATTTCTACAAATAAAGTTGTCATTTTCGGGTGGTACAGAGGAAAGAACTGATGCTTAATACCAATGGGTTCCTAAGATGTCTTTGTGAAGATAAAAAGAAGAAAAGCCATGCCCTGAGGTGCATTCAAATCCAGATTTTTACACAAGCATAAGAGAAGTATGCTTGATTTGAAAAAGTGAACCGGAATAACAATGATACCTGTGCTTCTTCAGTCCTAATAAGGCAACCTACAGAATGTATGTGTGCTTATTATGAGGCAGATTTAAAAGGTGAATGTTGTGTTTGTGAGGCATCCGCGACACGCCTGAGAGCAATCTCATTGTCTTGCTTGGCTAGCGTGAATGCTGAGCTAACAACAGGGCTGTAATCTATCACCACAGAGATTGCTCTTGTTCCCGAATTGTTTTACAAGCTGCTGAGGACTAGGACAGATAAGCTTTATCCTGCCCTCACTTTCTCCGTGAACCTTTGAAATCCATCTGTCAATAACGCTGAAACAGTGTGGAAAAGACAGCAATAGGCAAATGGATTGTGTTGCTTATGGGTTCAGTAAAAACCAACTCATGTAAACATATGTTGCCCCTTTTCCCCTGAAATACTAAAAATATTGACTACTTTGAAGATTAAGTTAATTGCGAAGCTCTGCAACATTTCTTAAGGGTATGGAAAAAGTTTAAATTTGCAATAATCATTTCAAGATGTTTTGCACATTCTACATTTGACTGCCTCGAGTATATTTCCGACTCTTTGAAATCAGAAGTTTCAAGTAAGCAAATGCTCTGTTTTTGATGTTTACACATTCTGAAAATAAATTTGAATCGATTTTCGTTCCTTGAATTCAGTCTCTCTCTGAGTTCAAATTCATGGATTACCAGCCTTCTGGAATATCTCTTTTCTTGCAGAATTGCAGGTTTCTTTTCAAAGTCAAAAATACTATAATTGCTGTCTGTGGGTTTCACTGTCAGTCTGAAACCATGACTATACAAAGCTCTAAAAATCTGCCACATCTTCTCAGAAGAGGGGGTGAAGATTTACATAACAGGACAGTCATGATGGTAGATTTACAATGTACAATTATAATGGGCACATACATTCACGATAAAGGCACATGTTTTTCATGTAATATTCTCATTGGATTATATTACTCTATTGCTGTCTAAATTGATTATGTTCACATTTGAAGGAGATGTTTTTAAGCATAAGTGAATAACAGCAGACAACAATGCTGTCATATCATCTGATTGTGTTTGTTAATGATTTAGTTACGGCTTCATTCTAAGGCTTCATCAGTTCAGTCTCTCACAAATAACATTACATGGATGAACCTTTTGTATGGCTGTGTCTTCTCTTTTGATCGGTGCACAGAGACATGGCGTAAAGATCTGGAGCAATTTTGTTAATTTGTTATCATATACCAATAGACCACAGTTTGTACCATCTGCTTTACAGCCTGTTCAAAACAAATGGAGAAATTCTATGTACTGTTTTAAAATCTGCTTGTTATCAAAATACAAGAAATTAAGTTACTTACTGATAGCAATTTTCTGCCCAAAAGTAAAATCCAAACTGATGTTTTTTGTTGAATATTTCTCTGGTACAATATCTTTCTTTCCTCCCTTCCACCACAGCTTTATGTTAACAGCATAACTTCTTTGCATTTATTTAAGCCATACTAGTTTTAGCCTACCTTCAACGCTCCTACCAGGTCTCATCAGTATTAAACTGATTCTATCGCACATGACCTATATCCATGCAGCCTACTTACTGTATGGACAGACATTCAGCTGCCTCAGAGGGAAAGTATTGATGAGACTATCCACTTGATGCCATCAAATGGGAATCTATACTCACTTCTTAGTCTCATCTCACTGTCTCTTACTCAACTCCATTGTAGTAACTCTGCACCTTAATTCCCTGAGAAAGCACTGAGCTGACTAAGTGAGAGACATCAATTGAACTTCTCCATCTCAGACATTGTGATGGTGGTGAGACTTCGACAGCTCTGATCTGCCACTCATAAGAAGAAGACAAAAAAACGTTATTTGAGTAGAGACCTGCAATGCTGGAGGCTGAGATTCAGATAATCCGCCACAAATAGTAATAAAAGTATTCAACTTGCAAAGAAACATATTTTTGCTGCCATAAAGCACTTCAACTATAATTTTACATTGTCGTTTGCCATTGTCGTTTCTACTTAACCTCATGCTGAACTTTTGCTCTTCACACATGGAGACTTACCAGCCTCAAAGACTCACTGTCCAAAAATAATTTAGCTGCACTCCCTTATTGAAGTCTTCCAGGTTCATTTATACCTATTGTTGCTTTCTTGTCTACAAAGATCGTCATGCCCACGTCTGGATTGCGTCTCCCCTCAAAGTCATAAGCTCCTGCTGTCTGGGTATGCTGATATTGCTCATGGAGGGAGAGCGGTGCAAAGAAAATGTCAGCTGATGCTGGTCTTTGCATGGTGTAAAGGGCATTTTTATGAGAGTATGTAAATCCAGATGCTGTGTCTCTGCTGTTGGAGAAGTACATATTGGAATTTAAGGGAAAAAGAATGAAGGCTTACCAGTCGATAGGCTTTTGAGCAGGATTTATATTTACGTGACTCATTGAAGATCATTTGTAATATTCTCTGTCTCACAAAAGTGGTTCTGTGGTGTATTGCATATATTTTCAGCTGTTATTATATTTAATCTGAATTTTTGTGCTGCTTATCATAAAAATCATAAATTCAGCACCTGTGCTGAATCAGATAAGACGCTCTCTCAGATGTATGGAAATGTGGCAGAATGATATATTTGATGCCCTGTGGCCTTCCAGTTCAAATCCAATCAGGGAACAAGATCATAATAATATACCTTCAAAGAGAGGAATGCTTATGGGTTGTTTTGTTTTAAATTACTGTATGAGCCAAGGTACCCACCATCTTCTGGGAACTCAATCACAGCACTGTTGTGACTCCACAGGAGATTTAACTCACTTCCGACTGCAAACGGATTTAATCTGAATCAATAATGCTGTAATTATGCCAACCATAGACTCCTAGCCCCTCTATTCATCAGTAGAATCTGACATGTGTTCTCCTAAACCTGTCAGGGGTCTGGATTTGCAGCAAAACATCTGCTAGCAGACCCAGGAATGTTGCCTCAGCCTGTTTTGATGCCAGTTAATCTGCAGGCTTTCGTTATGATGAGTCATTTAGTGCGCTTTTTAATCAAAGTAGAAATTGCATTCTGGCTACAATCCAAGCACAACCTCCTATTCACATTTGTGGGCATTTATAACTACAGCTTTTTTACTGATTGGTTTTCTTTTGGGCTTCATTATGTTGTTTATGCTGTTGAAGCATCATTGCTTGGTTTTGGATCTAGACTCTCACTGCAGTTAATCGTTACCTCTATTCTATTATCTAACTCCATACTACATGGGCTCGAATGCAAATTTGATTTAATGGTTGTCAGGATGCGCACAATTGTCTTGGATAAAGAGATGGATTAGGAATAGCTGTATAATTAACCCTAATTGTCCCAAAATAATTAAACTATAAGACTAATTCGTCCCAATTTACTTTTTCCCTAAACTTGTGTGAACTATTACTGGCTGTCTGTCATTTTTACAGGATGACACCCATGATTTCACATTTTGTTTTTGCCAAGCCAAAAAGGTAAAGAAAACCCCTGGAGTTTGCAAAGGCCCAAATCCCACAGAGCAACAAACAGAGATTGTAAAATGATGGTTTACAAGAAAATGACAGGCATTAAAATTGGCTTTGGGTTGCCATATGAAAAAGAGCCAACATGTTTTGTTTCTGCTTGATTGCTTGAATTAGAATTTTGTGCCTCTCATTTATGTTCTTTTCTGGTTAAATTAAAGAGGAAACACTGTTTACTCACTCTTCATGAATAGCATTTGCTTCTGGTCTTTTGGATGGAGAAAACTGGAGATTTGTGAAGCTTGTTGTGGTGCTGAAAAGGACTAATAATTAAGAAACAAAGCACCTGTCACACCTTTCTCCTCTAAGGAATTTAAGGAAAAAACATTCTCTTTCTCTCATTTTCCAGTTGTTCCTATTTCTCCTCTGTCGTTATTTTCTTTATCGCAGTGAATCTGATGAGGACGTCTTGGTCCCAACAATGAAAAGTAACATCTTTTGCTAAAAGAAAACAGCCGCTGCCGGTTTTTAGGGGGCGTTTCTGCGTTCCTTAGTAATAACTTTGGACACAGCTTTGTGCATGGCTGACTCTTTAGCGCTGCTCAGCCTTATCTCTAAAAAGGAGATTAGGTTTCTGGGGGTTCCTGCTGTATGTCTGCTGTTGAGACTTTTATGAGCTTGTCCACAGATAAAATGGATGTAGTAGTCCAACTCTTGCTTTCGTTGTCCTTGTTTAGATTTCTATTTATTTGTTTTTTTCATTTTGGCATTTCTGGCTCTGAAGAGTTTTCTGTGATGCTAAGCCTGAGCGTGTCAGCTGCATTTATAAATCAAATTTTCTGGCCTTTTCCTGGTACCTGAAACAATGACACATCTGAAAAAATCTCCAAACATGGCTCACCTACTCCTCCTGAAGTGGTGTACTGAATAATTTTTTATTATTTCTTATTCTAGACAGGAAGAAGATGTTGAATAAATGTTTCCTTCCTCCATATCATCGCGGTCTTAGTGTTTCTTTACTCTAGGAGAACAAAAGCAGTTCTTTTTACAGACTGAAAATTTCTGAAAAATTAGACTCAAAAAGCTTCATTCCCATCCTTCTCTTACTGTGTATTTTGAAGTTTTCAGTTTTTCTATCAAATACATATTTCACCTCCTCAAGTATTCTAAAATGAGCTCTGTTTCTTAGTGAGGAGACACATTTCTGTCTTTTTGACCCATTTCCAATTTCTAATTTCTGGCAGCATCTGGATCAAAATTATGCTGCCAGTTGTCTGTTACCCCCTGAAGCGAAAATATGCCAATCTTATTCTTTTTGTCTTTTTACCACATCATCAATTTTTACTTGATGTTGTTTTGAAAGATGTAACTAAAATGAATAAAAAGTATCTGGATGCATGTGTTCATGGCAGGCTCATCTTATCTGGCAGTAAGTTTTTGCTTTTATAACTCTGTCACACTGTCCTATCATAACATTAATTCAGATCTCCTGTTGAAATAAATAAAAAGACATTTTAGCAAGCTGTAGAGTTTCAGAGTTTCAGGTTTTATTTTCAAAACCCAGATAATTGAAGAAAAGTTTCTGAATTTTGTAGTAGAGGAGCATGATGCAAGCTCTGTTGAAGGTGTTATTTCCTTAATGAGACACTGGAGGAATTCTGATATACACATAAAAACCACAAAGATGAGATGCCATGAATTGTTTGAGATTCTTTCTAACTGTAAGAGTAGGTTATTTCTAAACTGCATGTTTATTGATATATTCAATTGCGTAAATTGCAACAAAATTCACTATAAAAAGACTAAAAGATTAAGAAATACCCAATGTAATGAAATGTTTCTATTATAAATTAATAGATTTTCATACCGGATACCTCATGATACAATACTACCATAATATCTCAATAATGAAAGAAGCATACTGTGATCATGTTTTTACACACATGCATCTGGAGTTTCCGTTCCCACACAGAATGTGACTCATGAGGGTACATATCTGTCTGAGTGAGATGTAAAAATCAATTGATGAAAAAAGACTCTTAAAATGTTTAATTTGACATACACTGCGAGCACCATCCCTACAAATCCCTTCAAACATGGTGGTGACATGAATATTTTATGAGAATGTTGTTTTTTTTAGGATGGGGACTTGGAGACTCACCACAATGAACGAGAAGATGGACCCAGAAAAATGCAGAGCGTTCTCACGAGAAAACTTTCTCCTTACATTTCAGAAAGACAAAAAATAATCACACAGACAACCACAGAAAGCACATTAGCTGCATAATTTAAGGTGCCAAGCAGTTTGCTTTGAGCTTTTTTCCCTAAAGTAAAAATGTGATGTAAAATAACATAGTATTATTGGGGATGAAATTTAGATAATCAATTGATGACTAAGGATCACAAATATACATTTTAAAATCAAATGCACTTTGAAGGAGATGTTATGCCCTGAATCAGACAACTATAGGTTTAACAGAAATTCATTAAAGGTTACAGACATGATAAATATATTCAAAACCATTCAAACAAGGGCAGAAAGGTCCAGCTTGACTGGTTTAAGAACATCATTCAATTCTTATTTTCACCATCTGCATGATATACAAAGAATGCTGTGAGATTGTAGAGAAATGCATCTAATTTTAAGGTTTGGGTGGTCATTTTCAGGAAGACTGATGTGTAATGGTCCAGTGATGGCTTTATAAGGACAGCAGTAATTCAGACATCTACTAAACACATCTTAGATTTCCATTGCACAAAAATAACGAAATTGCAAAATGATCAAATGTAGAATGTGTTTGCCTTCCACCATCCCAAAGTGACTTTCTTACTGACGATCTGAGTAAAAATAGTCAGAGCTGACACAAGTGATATGTAAGTGCAAATGAGAGAGTGCAAGTTACGTTGTGGAGGCTTTGAGTATGTGGTGTTTTGATGGAAATCTTCAAAATATCTCCAGAAAGCTCCATTTCTGAAATAAAAAAAAAAAAAACAATTCAGTTTAATTTATACAAAACACTAATCAGTCCAAAGACATCAAATTCAATATAATATATTATGCAAACAAAACAAACCCCATAAAACAATCTCAAATTATAAAAAGATGGCTATACGAGGAACCAGCAGCCCTATTTTCTTTTCTTTACCTTGACTTCGGTGCCTCTGACAGGCACTCCTAAACAAGTTGCTTGAAAATCTGGTATCTAATTTGTCTGAAGCTTTCACCTCAACTCAGCCCCTATATGTATCTTTAAGACTTGAATATGCTCAAAGGCTGCGGTAACAGCTCAGTCGCTGCAAATATTTCTCTCATCAAAATCTCTCACATCTTATGAAATCCAACCTGGATGAGGGAAGCAGGATAGTGGCAGAGTGTGGGGATGAGACAAAACCAAAGAGACCTCTGAGGTTATACTGAAAGAAGGGTTTTGAAAGGCAAACTGAACTGTCACTCCACTGGGAGATCTCAGAGAGATGAAGTGTTTTTTAGTGAATGGCAGCTGTCTAAAGTTTTGAGAGGCAGTGAGGAAGAAAAGGAATCGAATGGAGAAAAGCAAAAGCAGTCATTGAAGTTTTTGCCAAACATGATTCACTTTAGCTTTTTGACAGCTGATTTATCATTTGGAGGAGCGGCAGAAAATCAGCAGGCTTTTTTTAATGCGTTTTAGATGTCATGGTGAAGTTCACTCAGGGAGGAGTGCAATCATTTGTGAATTCACAGGAAGAACATGGTGCACACCTCATAAAGTAATCTGTGCTCTGATATGGATATTTTTGAGAATGTGAGAACCGGATTTAGATTTTTGCCTCCGCGCCATGTTCTTTCAGGTGTGTCCTTGACAGTGAAATAAGTCCAGAAAGTTGATTGCTGGTCTCTTTTGCAAGATTCAGCTTTCCGCCTCTAAACAGCGGATCCAAATTCATGTAGGGGTAGTTACAAATGGTGTCAGGGTTATTGTAATTTGAATGTAATCTCTCACATGACTTTTTGATACTGAAAAGAAAAAAAAGAAAATGTGTGCTCACTTGACTCCTGGGCTTTTTGATATTCAACTGCACCTCACATGAGCAACCCTACTCACTGATTGCATCATTACTTTCTAGAGTCGTAAACTACATGCTAATTTCATACACATTCTGGGAGTAAATCTAATGAAAAGAGCAATGAAAAGTAGGCAGGTGCATTCCCTTGTGTTAATGTGACACGGCTGCCATGAGCCTTTGGTTATAATTGGATTCTCAGTCACAGAGCCAGTTTCTCAAAAATCAGTTCAATCAATCCTCATTTTTCCTTCCTCTTCAGCATGCAGTGACCATCCCTTCTAAAACTAAAGAAAAATAATTTCCAGAACAGTGATTAATTAGATGATAGGGACAGGCAACCAGTGAAGCTGGAGCTGTTTTCATTAGACATAAATTTGATATAGAAAGAGTCTGTTTGTCCTTTAATGAGAAACATTCAGGAGCGATTTTCCTTGTCTTTTGCTCCCCCTCCCCCATCAATTGAGAACGTGTGGTGCAGACATTTAATGCTAACTGACAGAAATATATATATTTTTTCAAATTAATGCATAAAGAAAAAATACACCCTGTCATGTCCATGGATTAGGATTAATTTGTCATTGTTTGACCGTCATCTTTTAACTCCAGGTTTACTTTCCATTTTTATCTGGTATTGAATTATTTTTGTTATATCCTGTCCTCTGCAAGACAGCAAGGCAGGAGATCTTGGCTGTGTAACTGCCCTCTGTCAGCTGCCACTGGTAAAAGGTCCTCCACCAGCAACTGAATGTGTCCATTTACGCTCCCTCCATAATCTACTTGTAGCCAGCTTGAGAGAAAGACTGTCTCAAAGAGCAAAGCTGGCCTGCTTCCAGTAAGAACACCAGTGTCGGAGGAGCTTGGCCATGAATCAGCAAGCGGTCTGTCATTAGGAGTAGTGAGCGAGGATGATTCGCAGGCAGGAAACGTTGTCTAATGGAACTGAGTGGTGACTGCAGCCCTGTGGGAGACGATGCCACAGTCTGTCCGTAATGAGTAGCGTAATAGCACGATTATAGCAGCACTTAATGACTCAGAAACGGCCACCACTGTTAGTGTGTGGACTCATTCCACTGTATATTCCTTATCTTAGCTCATTAGCTGGTCTCTCTCACAATTCATGGACAATTTATACTGTATGCAATCCCATTCACATAAATGAGACAGGAGATTAAATGGAAGTTTTTGAAGGCATTTAAACAAAATATTCAACCTAATTCAGTAAAGAAAAAAGAAAAATACTTCTTATAAGACAGACTGCCATCATATCTTGGAAATAATTGGGTTTTAAAGGTAAAGGGTCAAAAGATCCAGTAATGATGATTTAAAGGTTTTCCGAAAAAAACTGAATTTCCTAAAATTGCTAAATATTAGGGATGTCATATTCTACAGTACTAGACATCAGTGAGGATTAAAAGAGACTGCAGTGATCTCTTTTAATGGGCAAGGCTTATGATTAATAATAAAAGGATAGTGATTGCCATACAGCACTGCATTAAATAACAGAAATGCTTAAGTGGAAATCATCACATTGGCTAAGTAAGACTCTGACAAGCACAGTGAGAAACCATAACGTCCTGTCAAACATACATAAAAGTTAAGCCACTTCTATGAAAAAAAAAAAGAAAATACATGAAAACCATCATGCTCTTAACATTTTTAATTAGAATCTGAGGATCCTATCTGCAGTTGTTTTAAAGCCTGCATCTACGATGAAGGAGAGTTTATCACTGTACAATACTCATTCAATTTGTACACCTCTGAAAACGTTTGTATTACATTAAAGGAAAATACTATAAAGGAGACATTCATTCTTGATATATAAACTCCCCAGGCTATTCTTTCATTTCCAAACAGTAAGAAGCTGCTGTGGTAAGAATAGTTCACATGAATATTGTGTCACAACAACGCAACTTTCACTCGTTTATTTCTTTGTCCAACTGGTCATTAGGCAGTTGCTGAAGAGAAATCAGCAACCAATCAGATGATTGGGGTTATACTCTCTGTTCCCAGGGGTCAATTGTTTAAGAGACACCAAACACTAGGTTACAAACTGGTGCATCCACTTGTGTGGGCCAGAATGTGTGAATGGCATGTCGTGTAAAAGAGCTTTGAGTTGTCAGTTGGACTAGAAAAGCCCCTAGAGAACTACAGAACATTTCCCACTATAGTTTCAACAGGCATGTAGACTGAGGCAAACTACATATTTGGTCTACTGCAGTATAGAACTGAAGATGTGAGAGTTGGCAGTTTCATCTAAAAATTAATCAGCAATTACTTGTGTTACAAGTAACTTTCTTTGGTTTCATAACGACTTCAGCTTCAATGTCTGTCATTATTATTAAAGATTAAAAACGCAGCATTTCTTTAGCACTAAAGCAGGTGCAGGTGTTATGACAGGTAAGATTAATCCCATGTTGCCTTCCAAATGTGGCAGGAGCTCTCCAGAGAAATCCACTTGACACAGACTACATTTTCTGCTCGGCACAGCTAAACGGATCAGATGTTATGTCAAGCAAAGGTGCAATTTTCATTAACCTCCAGTGGTGCTGTGATATAAATGTGTCAGCCCAGCAATTAGTTGATTGTGACTGATTGACAAAGCCAGTGTTTCTTAGTTTTGATTTAAGATTGCAGTGATAGAGCAAGTATTTATTTGATGAATCTACTCATGCCACTGTTCAAGTTCTTTCAACCCAAATCACTCTTGTTTCTTGTACTTTGGAGTTCGGATTCCTTTACATCTCAAAAACGCTCTAGAGAGTAAGCTTAATATTAACTTAATAATGAATAAAAGAATATATGTAGAATTTGTTTTAAATAGCAGTTGTTTGATGGATTTTGGCATGTTTATAACAGCACTTTAAGCTTTCTGGTGTTTGCATCAAGTGGGAAGATTTTATGCTCTGTATCAAGTCGTATAACATTGTCTTTGTCAAACTAATTGAATCCACATAATACCACCAGAAGTGCCATCTTCAGTATATATACATTTTTTACAAGAAACAATCTGATTGCACAGAGGGCTTTAGCAGAAGGTATTTCTCATGTTAACTAGTTTCATCAATGAGCTGAAATATGGTGTGAAGAGGCTCAGTATCTGAACCTGTTATAGTTCTCCCTGGGTAGTCACTAACTTCACACAAAACTAGTCAGAGGGAAATGTGTTATTGCATCATATACACCTACAGGAGATACAGTGCTGAGCATGATATTTGCATGCAAGATTGTACCATTTTGTCATTTTCATTAATATTTATGCGGTGTGGGAGTGGTCTTACCATAGAACTTATTAATCTATTGTGAACTTTTTTATGCCAAATCAATTCATTTATATTCTTTGTCTGGGCTTATCAAGTTACTCAGTGGTACAGGAGGTTGCATAAGACTCAAGATTTTGTTTAAATGAACAGACTGAGCTCAAGACTTCCCTGCAGCTTCTTTTCCAGGGTATTCCACTCGGCTTCATATTGAGCTTTTACACCTCCAGCAATGCCCCTGATCAATATATTATTTCAACACTCTATGGAACATCACTGCATTTTAGAATTCAGGTGAGCAAAATGACTTTCCTTTATCCTTCCTAACATAAGATCAAGTCTCATCAGCCAGGCTTTGGTATCAGAAGTATTAGGAGGTGTCATTGCAGGTCTATTAATGAAGATAAAGTGACTTTTGTAAAGGTTATAAGCAAAATAACCTGGAAAAAAAGATTTGCTGCGGGGGGCAGAAACATGTGGTGGTTGCAAGGGCATCTTCTCTCAAAGGGAATGAGGGAGTGAATGCAGCATTAAAAATCCTTTAATTTGTTAATTGCAGCAAACGATTTCCCCAGCCAATTACCCAAATGCCACAGTGAAACATTGCTACACTTTGCTGAGACCGCTTGCTATCATGCCTTATGCATTGATAATGGCAAAATAGGGAGTGCAAATTACCTTTTTTTCTCTTGCTTCTCAGAGTTTTTAAATTGTCCCAACTGCCTTTTCTATTCATTTTCTATGCTCACTGATCTCCCGTTGTGTGAAAGAATCATTCTTCATTAATTGCAGGAAAGCAAACATCACGGTAGTGAGAAAATTAAAGTGATCAGATCAATTCTGTTCATATAAAACATGTAAAAGGAAAGCTATGCTACTATAATGCTTGTCCCAGCTGCTGCAGGTGCCACACAGAGACACACAACCACACACACTCATAATTCCCTCTTACAGGGCAGGGTCCAATTAACCTAACATGCATGTTTTGGGATCATGGGAGGAAGCCGGAGTACCTGGAGAGAACCTATGCAGACACACGAAGAACATGAGTCCACACAGAAAGGTCTCGGCCTCCCTGAGGACTCAAACCAGGAACCACCTTGCTGTGAGATAATGGTGCTAACCACCACATCACCGTGCTACCCGCTTTGCTGCAGTTATTGTTTTCTTTTCTTTCTAATGCAGTTGACATCATGAGGTGAACAACAATAAAGCTGAGAATGTTTCACAATTTTTTTTTCTGGAAGCAGCCTGCTCTCACGATTGTGGGATCTTGCTCCCTGTGCATACTTGTATGACATGGAAAAGTGTCTCTAAATTGTTGAAACAGTACATATTTGTGTGTTTCTCCTTTCTGTCATCATGTATTCTTTGAACAACTTTCCCTTTTCTTTTACCCATGGTGTCAATGGTTCCCCAGTCAGGTAAGCTTTTCAAGGCAAGCCTTTTGATCTCTTTAAATAAACAATTCTCAGACAGTTTCAGGTTGGGAAAGAAATGCTCCCTCATGGGCACTAAGAAGATGCGCAGTTTTTTCTGCATGAAGGCAGCTTTGTACCATGAGACCAAACTGCTCATATTGAAGAAAACATGTCTCATTTTGATTGACATTGTGACAAAACATTTAAAGGCTTTTACCCTCCTGCCTTTTTGCCTGAAAGCTTTTTTTATGCACACTGTGTGGGCTTCCCTCCTCTGCTGCAGGTCAAACTATTTCACCTTCTCTTACGCTTGTGGAAAATTTGTTGCATGATGGTCTCAGATTTGATCTTCCCATCTCTAATACATTGTCCCAGATACATTCCAGTGTGAGTTAGCTGTAGGATCCTTAACAAGGGCTGAACTGAAAGTTGAAGAATAATGTGTCATTAATTAATTAGTAAGGTGCATGGTAACAAAGGCCCTGATTAATTCAGCGTTCTTTTAAAGTTTCTCTAGTTCCAGTAGATGGCTAAATTCAACTAAAGAGTAGATGTAGTGCAACAATAGGAGAAAAGGAAGCTACTGAAGGTGCCTATAAATCACAAAATAGTCTTTATATCATGAACCAATTCTTATCCTACATACCATTTCTTAAAACATTTCCCTCACCTGTGCATGGCAATTAATGGCACTCTCTTTGCTTAAGTCTGCCATTTTTTATCAAGTTAGAGCTCCAACAAAGTCTATCTGAGCTGTCTGTTTGAGCCATGGCATCAGACTCGGTGCTGTAGCACATCAACAGATTCAGAGAGTCTCCTCTTCTTTCTCAGATAGAATACACACATCTTGACATTTAGTTATTTTCATATTCCACCAATGCGTGAAATCCTGCAACACAAGCAGATTGTAAATATGTATCAATCAATGGATAGACTTTGTAGTCCCATACAAAACTAACTTTGGTTATATTATGTCACAATTTAAAAACATTGCATAAGAGTTCAGCAATTCTACTGTGTGCTATTATATTTCCCTGTTGTTTGGTGTTTGCAGCATCTCACCAATATTTGTACAGTATATGAATGGAAACACTCACTTAGGAGCCAGGGGGCCACTCATCATGCACACAACTTAAACAGTTTATCCTTCACTTCACGATTCATAGATTTTGTAGCAACATACTGAATATATTCACTTCAACAAGACTTTGGGAAGCTGTGGTCAGCTAACGTTCATAAAAAGTTTAAGCGTCTTTGGGCTTTATCAAGTACAAGTAAATACCAGAATGTTGCATTTCTTGAAAAGGAAATTCTTAAAATAAACGTTTGTTGCACCTATGGGCTGTCATACATTGTTAATGTGCCATTATACTCCACAGTCATTATTGCCAATAGTTATCAGAAAATAGAAAATACAACACTGTAAAAAGGAATGCTTTTTTTCATGAAATGATACATATATAAGATAATCAATTCTATAATAATTAAGCCATCACATTAAATACGGAAAAAGCAAAAAAATCTTGCAAAAAAAAAACAGTGATGAAATATAAAAATGTTTAACATCATATCCCTTGGTTAAAGACTTGTGCAAAAAAAGGCCTGTTTTTTATATTTCAAAGACTACATACCGGTAATTAGTATTAATATTTACTGCAAAATGCTGCTTTTTGTCTTGTGTTCGGTTTCTGAGTCTTAGGTTAGGCTGAGCAAGCTTTCCAGAAGGCTTTGGTGGAATCTGGTGTGTTTTCTCTTGTTTTTCCTTTCATGGTCTCTCTTTTTTTAGATGCTGTGGATGACAACCACATAAACTCACCTGTCTGCTCACCCACCATCAGCTCACCGGCAGTGACCCCGCCATCCACATCTGAACCCCCCCCCTGGACTTAGAGAAACTCCTTCTCCTTTCAACAACCTCAAAAGACACTAATGTCCTGCATGAAGAATCCCCTAGCTTTTTACAAGCCATGGTAATCTCTCACTATATCTCACTGTTGTATAGTCAATAACTGGGTTTGAAAATACATGCACATTTTATCAACATTGTGTTTGTGTAAGAAAACTCTGAAATTTAGAGCTTTGAGAATGAATGATATTTGATTTAGTAGATCCAGCCTGTCTCTGCTTCTGTAATGAGCTGAGCAGTGGAATGTAAGCAGCTTCTTAGATAATGAGGCACAACTCCCAGGGGAATCATGCAGTGCCCCAAACTGCAATACACAACCGCTTCATCTTGGAAATTAAAGCAAGATGGGATAGTCAGAGAGAAATGCATGCAATGTAAGTGTCGGGGGGACACGGCTATCTCTTTGAATCTGTGGCTGTCTCTTGCAAACACATGATTTAGAATAATAACTTGATAGTGAAAATACTGTGCTTAGTGGATTGCTCAAGCAGGGGAAACACTTCTCTTATGACTCAGCCTGTTTTTAAACACAACTGCATCGACAAGCTCCCAAACCACAGAGTATCAATTTTTCATTACATGCAGCACCGAGCGATGATGGTCCCATTTATACCTCTCCTGCCTTATAAATGCCATCAAATGCATTTTAGGAAGTCTCAACCCGTAATACAATCTAGATTTATAAATACTATGGGATATTTTATGGCCTGAAATAGAGGCCTGGCAGATTACTTCAGCCCTGGGAGCTGAGACCTCTTCAGCTCCTTTTGGAGGATATCTCCATAATAGCCTCATTATTCAACCCCCTGCCCACGAACACTCAAGCTGAAGTAATGAGCCCCTCACTAGTTGCTGAGTATCACCTTTCTGCAAAAGGTTGAATAGAGAATGCTTCATGATTAGAAGTACTGTTTAGTTGTTTTGTAGAAGCAATACAGTAAAAGTCACTTTCCTTTTTTATCACTTGTTTTTTTTTACCCATGAGAGACAGGACTGGACCCCTTCAGGATCAGTATATGCAAACATCTCAGACTTCACCATATACACTTGTCCTTTATCATAGTAATGTGCATGTGTCAAATCTATTTGAATCTCCTGCAATATCTTCAATTTTCAAGATAGATTTTGTAATTATGAATAGGTAAAATGTCTGACTAAAATCTTTTTGCAGGCTGAGAAAGTTGTGATGACGTACAGTAGGTTTGAAAGCATTTCCAGTTTAACCCCTTTTAGTTCAAGATGCCACATTTTATCATTTAAATATGTTTTAAAAAATGAAAGTCAAGACAAAGTCACACAACTCTCCCCAGCCAAGCAGCAGGGGTAACATGACTTTTTAAAGTTGGGGACCTAAAGCAGCGGAACATTAGGTTAGGGGTCACGGTTATGTGTGCTGTGCATTTTTGTACTCCAAGTTCTTAAAGGCCTAGTGCTTGATGTTTATTTAAAAATATTCATAAATTCTTGACGTTTTTTGGAAAAACATGTATTTTATCATGTCTTTGATCTCGATTCACATTCTAAATTGGAAACCTTTTGAAAAAATGAAAAAGTCTTAATAATAGTAATAATACTAACACTAATAAGTGTTAAAACTTTAAATTTCCAAGTATCTGTGAGTTCCCTATTCTGCGACATCCGTTAGGGAAATCAAAATATCTATAATCACTTTCTTAATTTCTCTCTGGTAACTTTCCACAATTTAAGATTTTAGAGGTTCTATCCTCCCTCAAGGTCTCAGAAGGTCCCCTCATATTTTGTCTAACAATCTTTTGTCTCGAGGATTGTTTAATACAGATGCAGGAGGAAGGACAGACATTACTTTCACCAAAGCAAATTCCTTGTATGTGTAAACCTACTTGGCAATAAACCTAATTCTGATTCTGATTCTGATTCTGATTCTGATTACGTCTCATTTTAGAATGAAGGACAGACTTTACGTTTTATTTCAGACTCAGAGGGGTATAAAATGCATCATGATTGGTTTTACTTTGGGGCAGCTTGGTGCGTCATATGAACCACTTGTACGGTTGTGCTGGCTGCTCTCAGTTCATGAAGTCTTCCCTTTCCCTTTTTTCCCTTTTAATAAATTTCTATTTCTTACTTCCTCAGATGGACTCAGACTTTTGCTTCAAAATAACATTTTCACAACACATCGCAGCACCATCAACAGTGATGTCACTGATTTATGGTTTGTCAGATATTTGTATGTTCACTCTGTGTACAGACAAGAAGCATAAATACATCAAGACAAACCACCAAACTCCCACACAAAAATAAATCTAATTTAAAGTGTGCAAATATTGGATTAAGTGTACCAATAATATAAAACCAGATAGCATTAGATAACAAGGGATAAGATGAAATTCACTTGTGAAGGATTAAAGTGAACAAGATTCAGATTAACCTGCTCAGATAAAAGAAACTGTGAAAGAATCAGCATAAACAAACTGCATTTCTAAAAATTCTAGTTGTGTACTCCAAAGAATAAATTTCCATCATCAATGACTGCGACACTGAGTGTAAACTGACTGCGTTTAAGCAAAGTGTCACCAGCCAGCTTCTCAACGTGATGCACAGCTCTTATAGCATCACAGTTTTATTGATGGTCATGAGTCTGTCTTAGAAAACAAGCCTTTGCTCATTGCACTTTATTTGTCTTTTATATCAACACACACAATAGAACAATAAGAGATCCCAGCAGAGGGCTTGGAGGATAGTGAGGGACTCATCTCACCCAGCTCACTCCCTATTCACACCCCTCCCATCAGGTTGAAGGTTCAGATCCATCAGGACCAGAACCACCAGGCACCTGGACAGTTTTTCCCCCAGGCCATCACCTTCTTAACCCTTTAAAGCCCGATCCAAGAATAAAACAAAACAGAAAATTACTTTTTTTTGGTTTGAAGTCTTTATTTGGCCTTTTAACAAAATATGTAAAAAGAAAAAACAGAAATACATTTTTTATATTAATAATTTATTACTATGCGATAAATCAAGATTATTGTTCCTGTAGTCTTCTGCGCCCTGTTACCAGGTATATCTGATTGTTAACAATAGGATTTTGAGCAAAGTTTTTACCATTAAATTATGCTAAAGGTTTCAGACGCAAAACATTTCAGAAACTGTATTTGGCATTACAGGGTTAAATAAGCACATCTCCACCCTCCAACCACTTTTAAAGTCACTTATTTAAACTGTTCTGTTCTTATTTAGAACTGTCCTGTTGGGGATACCATGTCAAATTCCTGTGTGCTCTGTACATTTGGCCAATAAAGCCATTTCTGATTGTGATTTCTGATTCTGATATAATACAGCCCCATACATGCATTATCACTCTCCCTTCTGTGTCTGTCAAGCTGACTACCGTAGAACCTGGAGCCTCTCCCGGGGCTTATGCGCGAGGGGAGGGGCATACCCAGAACAGGTCGCCAGTCCATCAAAGGACCACACAGAGACAAGCGAGACAGACAGCTTCACACGCTCAGACTCACTCATACATGCAATTTAGAGTCTTCTTGTATCTCTGAGCTGTCAAATTTAGTTAGCAATGTGACCCATCATCTATTGTGATTAACCCTCATCCTCTTTGGCTTCCACACCTTTTCCTTGTCTTATCTTTATGAACGAGGAGAGATTATGTAGCACAGGACTGCGTGAGGAGATGGAAGAAAAAAGAGCACACAGAGACAAAGAAATACCCAGGAAACGGTAAAATTGCTCAGGGAGTCAGGGAAAATACGTCGAGGTAAAGAAAAGTGAATGAACCTGTCGCAGATGAGTGCCAAGGAAGAGAGGATAGGAATAGAAGGTGAAAGCCGCTAAAGAGAACACGGTGTTCACAGATGGATTCCAGCATCTAGTTAATCAAGTAGCTCTACATTGTATGATATTTGTCCACAGAGGGAAAAAAAATGACGGAAAAGCACATGAAAATGCTACATGAGAGAAAAAGCAACAGGTGCACGGGAACAAAAACAAGAGAGGCTAAGAAAGATTAAAGTCTCCAGTTTTAATGAACTCTACCACATCAGCGTTTCTCTCCGCCTGCCCTTGCTGTCAGGGCTGTGTCTGAGCCGTACGGAGAAGCGGTGACAGCCGAAGCAAGCTCACTTTGAAGTGCGGAGTGCAGCAACATGGTAGATAATGACCCCGCCAATCTCCTCCTACTGCGCCTTCTGCTTCCCATGGCCTCTGCGCTGGCAGAGAGGGAGACCTAATGAGCATACTTTTCTCAACAACTCTCACTGAAGGCAAATGCATTAATTCTTGATCTGCTGCCACACTTTATAGTGCTCAGTCTTCCAGGGGAGTGAAGATGAGTCAGGGTGAGATGGAGAGTCACTAATGCATGTTTCAGCAAAAATAAATAAAAAAGAAAATGGAACACCAAGTGGAAGAGACAAGACACATGAATGTTTGGACGACAAGAGAAAACGTTTGGCACCACCAACATGAGAGACAAGGCTGAGAAACATAAGTGACTGGATTTAATGATACTGAGGTAAATAAGCTTTTGTCGCTTCCCCAAACTGTCAGAGTAGCGGTCTGATATCTAGTGTAATTAATGAATGTTTATCTGCTTAAAATCCCAACCCAGATGCCACTTGAGGATAGCTGTTGAATGCTTCTTCATTTGTGCTGTCATGGTTACAAACTGGAGAGGTAATCCAAATCAGCTCTGCCAAGGACAGCTGCTTTATCACAATTATAACAAGGTGTCTGCCTGCTGCATCCATACCTGCGGCACTTCAAGCAGGTCGGGTCGAATCAATCTGCAGCAGTCTGCCGACAGCATCACTTTCCTGCAAGAGATTTTTGATGCTAACAAGAGTTCCCAGCAATGTTCTATTTGCAAAATCAGGTATAATAAGGCAAAATGAGCCATCATAGTGAAAAGATTCCTCATAAAAATCTTTCGGTAGATGTGTGAAAAGAAGAAAATCGAGTTATCGGTGTCAGAGCTTGTGTGTAAATGGTGACAGATAATACTGATTTTTGTTCGTTTACACCGAGCTCATATGTTTGCTTCCATTTCCTTCGGCTGACGAAAAATACAATTACTCCCTCCACCACAGCGGAGGCAATCATTCTGTGCTTTTTTCCCTCTCTCCTTGGCAGATTAAAGTGTGAGGCATGTTAGCATTTCTTCAAACAAAGGTTGATCTACAATTTTCTGCGGCTCATTTTCCACATATTTGAGTTAGCTTTATCTGTAGTTGTTTTTCCTGATGATCTGATGATAAATAGTCTGTTGATGCCTGACAGACCTGCACATAACATCAAAAGCACACAAAACACAACCATGCTATCAGCTTCAGCAGAAATTGTATCACAGGGTCCATGGATCATGCTATTTTAAGGAACACAGTTTTAAGTAGAATAAACAGAACCAAACTTCATGGGAGGAACTAGCAGGAATTTGTTCAATCTCACCATAGTTTGTCACATTCTCAGTATAAGTTAAGTATGCTTGTGACTTTACACAAATACAGTAAAAGACAAATGTCTGTTGAAAAAAGGTATAAATAAAGAAGACACATTACATTGATGAAAGCTTTCCAGCTTTAAAAAGAGAAAGTTGTTTTTAGATCAAGCCCAGGTACTGCTGCATATTGTACACGTTCGGGTAGAATAATTGAAACAAGTTCTGAGCCCAATCACATGTTCTGTCATGACCTTTTGTCCCTAATATTGAGTAGTTCATCCAATAATCTCCATATCAGACATTTGAGAGTGTTTTAAAATGTTTTGGATTGGAAGATTTGTGTTAAATCATTTGGGTTTGGAGGATTGCACTGTGGCTGCTATTTAGATTTCTAAATATAACAAATAATTCAAAACAAATCAGAAAGTTTTATTGACAGACCCCCATCATAAAATGATACAGAATTGTAAAATAAACATATGCTGACATAATTACTGAATAATCTTAGTATCTGCTCCAGTTACCTAAAAGCACTAGGACCATGGAAATACTTTTCTTGACATCTGTATTAATATTAACAACTCATAACCTTGTTACACAGAAATGTATAACCACAGTCTCTCAGTGGATATCATTCATGACTCCTTTATTGACAATAAAAAATACTGGGAAATTTCAACAACATCATGGGGACAAGTCAATATAAGTGGTGCAGCTCAATTTAAAGCTCTTGTCAGTTCCTGCCACTTTCCCAAAAAAGAAACAGGCAGGAGGATATTAAAAGCATCAATGAATAATTGAGTAATTTATATAATCAAGAATGCCTTTGATTATTTAAACAGGGGAAAAATGTATGTGTAAAAATAAATACATGCTTATACAATATGGATATGGTTATTTCTGTACTTATAAAAGTTTTTTTTTTTTTTGTCATTCTATCAGAGACTCTTGTTCATCCTCTTCCTAACAAAAATCTAAGATAATTTTTAGTTCATGGCAAAGGACCCCCTTTGAATTAAAACCATTTCCATCCATTTTTTACAACATTAAAAGGTTCACTGCCTCACCATTTCTATGTGGGAGCTTGGTTCGGTCAAAAATATAGGGGATCTGCTTTCGTTCTCCTAGTTGTGTAAGCACTTCCGAGAAACCTACTTACATAAATCTAAATCTTGACATATAAACTGAAAAAACTCATTTGAAATCATTCAAAATGTATGGCACATAATATTCATAGGCTGATGCCAGCGTGTCCCAGAAGTAGTTGTGACTGAAGAATGCAATTGTTTTGCACTGATTACAGATTTATTTCCCATAAGTAGAAAGTTTCTTGTTCAATTTCACCTTCTTAACAAACCAAACTTAATGAAATTTAGTTTTCTCCTGAGTGAGTTACAGTCAATTTTGCAGTTCTCTGAATCATTCAATACACTGCCATTTATTTACAAGGAGCTCTCGCTACCCCTGTATGGTGGATTTATAAATATTCATTTTCACAGTACACAACACTACATACATACATATTCATACGTTCACAAGCATATTTACTCATATTGATATCTACTTTCTCGGAATGGACATCAGTTCCTTAATTGTACAAACTGCTTCTTTGTTCCCACTTCCCTGTCAACTATATGGTTTTATACAACAAAACTGCACTACCACAGGAAGTCAACCATCTCAACCGACTCGCTTTCCTTTGTTGATGTGCTTTTGGACAGGCTCCAGATGCTACCCACAGCGATAGGAGCTGAGGCCCCGTGCAAAGCTTTTGGCTCCTAAGTCTCTTCACTGCTCAACATATGTGGCAATAGATCAAGCACCTGTTTCTGCTGGTCACATCTGTTCTAAAATCTCTGCAGCTTTCCTCAGCTGACATACTGATGACCGTACATTTCAAGGCAGGAGAAGAATGAATGAATCCAGTCCGCAGGTGGCATTTTTTGTTTCTGCCATAAGACAAGCTTTTTTTCATCACACTCCTCCGACTGTGTCCGGTGACAGAAAACACACTGTCCCTATTAAACAAACATAAAGGCCATTTTTACGCTTCTGCTAATTTCCTGTGCTTTCTTTCTCCTGCTACATCTTTGTCACACTATTCACAATCTTTTTTTTTTTTTATTAGACCTGACATCAATACAGTGAAAGCCAGGCTTGGGATCTTCAGAGCCACTTCTGTCTTGACTCAGAGAGGAGAGCTAAGGGAGAAACATTTACTCATTCTGTTTGCAGCAAAGGGGATGGGCTCCCTGCTCTGTCTCCCTTTGACTGTAATCGTATCTAGGCCAGCACAAACCACTGGAGATCTCATTCCCTGCATCTTCTTTTGCATTGAAAAACAGAAGTGGAGGTCCAAATATATTTTGAGCAAATGTTATGCTTTTTTGTACTGTACTATGAAAAAAAAGTTTTTAATTGTTATTTCATTACTTATTTTGCCACAACATGTATAGTTGTTATGAAACCATGTTCTTCACATTTGGGCTCATTTAAATGTTTATAACTTAGGAATAATTTTTCATCATTTCCTTTGTTTCATCTGATCCTGTTATTTAAAAGACTTCATAGATACATATACATGTATGGATTCAGAGAGTTTTAACACATTTTCATGTTATAATCTAAAACAGAATCAATAAAGACAACTCACAACCAGAGGTGGGTGTGGGTGGAGGAATAAAGCTGTCTATATAATGTCGATAGTATGTGTGTGTTATATTGACATACCTCTTTCTTGCATTGATCCAAATACAACCAATAAAATGTCTCTCTGTGCCAGCCAACATTCGACAAATGAGCTACAGTGCATTAATATCCATCAGTTTTTAATTAAAATATTCTGTTTCAAAGATTCTGTTCCACCAGAAGAAAAACATATATTAAAATATTCATGCACTCAGTCTCTTGATGCATTTGGGCTTTTTTCTCTTGTAAAATAATTCATTGAGATGTACTTGAGATAAAAAAAAATAAGATTTTAAACATCTTAAAATTGGAAGCGTACATACAAATAGCAGTTTTTCTATTGGACATAATAACAAAAAAAATAAGTTTTTCGAAGATGTATTCAGTATATTCTGTACGTGTTACAGGTAAGGTGAGGCAGAACCCAGAAGCAAACACAGAACTGCAAGATGAAGGACGTAAGGGGATTTATTCAGGTAGAAGGGAAGAGGAGGCAGCAGGAAGTCCAGGGGGTATTGAGGAACCAGGAGGGAGATCAGGATGAGGAGTCCAAAGGGTCTGGGAGGGCAGGGCTCAAAGGAGGGTGGCTGGGCTGGGAACGGGCAGCACTTTGCAGACAGGAGTGATCAAGTCACACACGGCAGGCAGTTCTCTGGCGCCGGGCTTCAGCAGGGCGCAGGCTTTAATCCTTTCCTTGCCTGATTTGCAACCAGCTGCAGGTGTGCTGCTGGCAGACCTACCGATGGCCCCGGCCAGCCTGAAACAGACCACAGCAACCAGGAGCCAGAGACCAGAAACACAACCACCACAGTACGGGTAGAAATCCAGTGTCATATACATTCTGTGAATGTGGATTCTTCCTGGATTTATCCTGCATTTTGGATGCGTATAGAAATGTAGAAAAAATGTGGTTTCTTCTCAAGCATTTCATGAGGTCTTCCCATTTTAACTGTCCCATCTGCTGGAAGGTTCCAGTACTCTGCAACTATATATGTAAGTAGTTTAGAGGAAATAGGGCACCATAAATAATGGCGTTTGCCACCAACCCAACTTCTTCTGCTACTGGATGACTTGGAATTCCTCCTTTGGGCAGACTCTAATGCTTATTGTTTGCAAACGGTTGTGGTTTATGATATTCACTGTGTTGCTGGCCAAAGCATTGAGCTTTGTCAACTCTGTTAATCCCAAATCAATTTCGTCTTGATTGAGGGATTCATTAAACAAAAAAAACACAATTAAAAACATCAATCATATATTAAGTTTGACTTGTAATAAACCCAACCACTTAAATTTATGAGGGACAGTTTTGGTATTCTTATTTGCAGTCTTATTTGCAGTGCCTCTCAGAAGTGGTAATTTAATCAGAAGCTATTGTTTATGCATTCATACTCTCTTTTATTCATTAACTAAACGGCAGTAAAGGAGTTAAAAGTAAATACATTGAAAGCTTCAGAAAATGAAAATAGAAAATTAGTTTGGAAACGATTGAACCTCAGTAATCAGAGGCAATTAATCAGCAGTAGCACAGTACAGCCTCTACCCAAAATTCCTTCAAGTGCTTTTTTACCTGCCTCAATTGGCAACCAGATTGTCACACTGACAATCTGGTTTGTGTCTCTATGCAGAGACACAAACAGCTTTAAACGCATTTAACACCAGATCCTTTACAAATCGTTTTCTAATATCAGCCAGCAAAAGGATTCATTCACCAGTCAGAATAGCCGAACATCTTTAAAAGGGATTAAGAGACACGTCTCCAGTTTGTCAGTCTGACAAAAGTTGAAAACAGCCTCTGTTTGAATTATTTGTGTTTGACTGACAACAGCACAAAAACTAAACCTCTTTTTGTTTTTCCTCAGAGCTTGACAAAAGGTAACAGGAGGCGTCCAGTTGCCTTAGCTCTAGTTCTTAGGATTACCATGACCCAGATGACTGTGAATCGACACAGTGTTTTAATGAAACACTGCAAAGCAGTCAAAGGCATGGATCGTGACATCTGACTTTGAAAATTCTCAAGAGGAGCATTTACCTTAGCAAAAAGAAATATATACCGTATATATTTTGAGCATGTTTGCTTATGGCTGAAGATATAAAATGTGGTTATCTCAGGAGGACTTAGGAGCACCTGGCCCTCCACTATACAACATTCAAGCAAATGACCCCTTTATCCACATAATATGGAGGCTCAGCTCATTGTAAGCAATTTCAGTGAAAATGCTGTATAGTGTTATTATGAGACAATTGAGTCTGAGCTGAATCCCGACAAGGTTATCAAGCTAGCAGAAAGTCTGCAGTTCCATTTTGAACATTAATCATTCTGATTATTTCTCAACAAAGACTTGGGGTTGAAGAGGAGGCAGTGCAGGGATTTTGCCTCTCATTAGCTGAGGAGAAATTATGTCTTCTTGGGTGGAAGAAAATCTTTTCTCACTCGGTGAACCTGGGTGAACGCCTGGACCGTGAAAACGAAGCAACAACAATGGTGCTGCTGCCAAAAGCCCTCATTTGTTCTGCTGCACAACGTGGAGCTAGTGATTTCTGTCCATCTGTTCCCCAACACAGCCCGAAATTCAAGCTAATCACCATGACTGTCGTCATCTGCGCCAGTCATTCAAGAGGCCTGATCTGCTGAACTCCAAACAAAGGCAAAAACACAAATTATGTTTTTAGGCAATTATAACAACGTAGCAGGTATGGGTGGTTTTGAAAGGTTAAAGTATTGTGGACAAAGGTGGACAAAGTCTGTCTTTTCCTCTCCTGTAGAGTCTAATTATGTCTACTCTATCCCTGTTTGTTGAACAAACAGCACAAACAGATTGGATGTTAGTGGATTTTATGAAGGGAAATGAATACACTCACATTTCAATATTCATGATTTGAGACATGTAAATTGTGAATTTAGCCTTGTTAACCAAATGCACACGTAATGAACTCTGATTATGTGCAGAATATGGAATAAAACACAATTGCATTGTATTAAAATTGTATTTGTTTGTGCCAAATTATAACATTGCTCTCACTCAAATCATGAAAAAATATTGGCAGTGGGTATTCATGTTTATCAAATGTTGATTGAATACATTAAAGTTGGAAAATATGATCATTCATATTATTAAGATAAATGGGTTGTTTTCTTAGATGTTAGATTTATTCAGTTGTAATATTAAATATATTTAGATGTTGTATTTTGTTGAAACATCTTAAATCAAATGACTTAGAACAAACATGATTTTGGCACCTGCTTTCTATTCACTTCCAATTGTCTTATCTTTATAGATCATTATGCATGACAGTTATCTTCATGCAGTTGATTAAAGTTTCAATAACAAATTGAAAGGGTGTGAATAAGTAGAACAGTTGACAGTACCAAGTTTAGACCTGTCATACAAAGACCTGTCCTCTGATCCAAAGGATGATGATGAGGAGGAGGAGGAGCAGGAGGAGGAGGAGGATGAATAAACAGAGAGGTTTGATCAATTTCAACATAAAATTGGAATCTCAATGTGTAATTTACACCCACAATAAATTAGCAATGGTGGTTCATCATTGATAAATGGATAAAATATAATGTGTGGCTTGAATTTGTTTGATAAGGTTTTGATTAATATGAGACTAAATTAATCAATAAAATAAATCTCACACAAAAATTAATTGACAGAAAAAAGAATAAAAAAGCTTATTGTTCATGCGCCTACAAAGGATTCCAAATGGGTAAAACACACCAATGAGGGGAGAAAAGAAAAAGTAGATAGAAAAAGTCAGCCAATTCCTTTTAAATAGCTTTTGCTTGATGGGTCACATTAAAGTATTGTTCTTTTCCTCATTCATCACTCCAGTAAGTTCGTCTTTTAATTAATTATTTGTTACAGTATAAGCAAATAGCTTCTTTCATATGGGTTTGATTAAATTTTCTTCCCTTTAAAGGCGGGGCATTTTCAAAATGTGACAGGTAGACGAAGAACGCCATGAACCATAAGTCCTGAACAGGCCTTTCATCTGCCAAGTACGATTACTGAAGTGCCCTACATTTTAAGAGAATATTCCTAAGTTTGATAAAGTACAACTTTAATGCATTGATATGCAACAAACTGCATCCATATCTAGCAGGGAGGCCACTAAGTTTCTACACCATTATGTTAGCAGCCTGACAATATGCAGTTAACTAACTCATACACACCCCTCCCAGAACATGTGAAAGAATAATACAAAGAAGCCAGTTGGTTTATTAATGCTTTGGCGACACTCTAATTTTAAGGACTATAAAGAAGCAACTCAGCAGCACATCTTGACATAATAGACTGGGAACCAATCAAGGTGTTGATACCTGAACAGAATGCAGGAGATACGATGAAAACACAAGGAAACACAAAGGTGCACATCTCCCGTTCAGCAATAACAGCAGTATGTTTCCAGAGAAAAGGAGAAACCACAAAACAGAAATCAGGTGTTCTAATCAACTAATTTATTATACTTTAAATGCGAAATGTAATTCTTTGACCCCGATATGTGCTGTAGCGTTACCTAAAATAGGCATGCATATGAAGTAATAACCAAACATTATCAGAGACAATTCTTTCTGAGTAATCAGTCTTTGTTAGCTGTTTAAGACTTAATGATTAGCAAGAGGAAGTCAAACAACTTTGGAAATCATGTCAAAACTTTCAAAATTCATCAACTGTTTCTGAACAAAGCTGGCTTACAATACAGTCACGGGACTGAATGAGAATTTCCCTAAAAAACAAAAAACAGTATATGATGAATATCATAATGTCTGATTACATTTTTTTCTTAAATAAGCTTCTCGGTGCTGTGGTGGTTAGCACTGTGTCAGTATGAGCATTTCTGATTGCCATTTGTACTCTGTGCCTTTCTGTGTTGACATTACAAGTTATCCCGTGTATATTTGGGCTCTTTCCACATGCTCTAGCATCCTCCCACCGTCTGAAAACATGCGTGTGATTAGGTTGGCCGCGGACCGAGTGTGTGAGTGTGTTCATGGTTTTCTGGCTCGTTCATCTGGATGTGTCCCTGTAATAGTGTGGTGACCTGTAGAGGCTGTACCCCTCCTGCTCCTTGGATTGGCTCCCTACTTGAAATAAGGTGTATAGAAAATGGATGGATACATTAGATGTCTTGAAAATTATATTAAAAAAAGATACTGAAGAGGACATCTTTCAAATTTCCTTTTGTAGAATTCCACAGTTTTTTTTCTCCTCAAAGTTTATGTCCAGGCGTTTAGAGGAACAAAAAAAGAACAATATTAAGGAGTAAAATGCAGAGAAAGAGTGAAAGTACAACAGAAAATAAGAAAGAGAAAAGTCAAGATTCAGGGGAGTAAGTTTTAAGCAGGGATGTGATGTGCTTCTGTTATTATCTATATTCTGGGATGACTGATGTATTCTTTAACTGCATATACTTTAACTGCTTCGGATTGTGCAGCAGATAGTGCTGAGGTTAACTACACTGTGGCCATCTGTACGGTGGTTTTGCTTTTTAAAAGAGCATTGCAGACTTCATCTATAGAGAAAAAAGTGGAAAAATTCAATCAATCTAAATAATACATGATTCATTATCTAGCCAGACGCTGTACAAATAAAGTACTTGAAATCATCACCAAATCTTCAACAACTTCTCTTCCAGTGTGTAGAGCTCTACTCCCAAAATGAAGAAAAGAGCTCAAATGGAAAGACAATGACAGGTAAGAGTGTCGAGCTGCCTGCCCCAAAAAAACTAAGACTGACCAGCAGTATGGCCGACAGCCCATCTTGTGATTGATTTTCTACGCCAGGACGACAACTCAACTGCCAATAATTGCAAAACAGGGGTGAAAAGTGCAAGTAGTTCAGTGAGAGGACAATATATGGCACAATGAAGAGACACAGTGCCGGTTTCTGAATCAGCATCTTGCACCACGAAACCTGTAATGTGAAACAAATATAAATGTGTTATGTGTGATGTGTGATGTGTGATGAAAACTAATGAAAGATTTTATTGTAAGATAGTAAGAAAACTATCTTCATGGGGTTTAATATGAGACACAAGGGCTTTTGCAATTTCTGAATCTTGTGGCAAGACAAAGTTACTTTAGTTACTTTTTGGATTATCTTAAAAAAACTGTATTTCTTTATGGTAGGTGAATTACCATGAGTCAGGACTGGGGTTAGGTCCAACATGATTCTAAAGTCAGTGAGTTGTAATCATCATGAGATGGCCGTGATGGAACAGTGACTGTGTTAAGAGTGGATCATATCGTCCACCCAGTTGAAGCTATGATAGGGTAAAGCCTCTCCACCCTGAATTGGATGATTAAGTAGTTTAGTAATATTACTAAAGCCTATTAATTTGTTTCATTTTCAACTATGGTTTCAGTGTTTCGAGTCACTAACATATTTTTGTTTATCGTGACATTACCCTCAAAAGATCTCCATTTTCCCTATGCAGCAAACTTCATGCATGGATATAGAAAACAATTAAGTAAATGCTGTATCACTTTAAATAAATTAGAGACTTAGACTTCCTTACACTAGGAAGTCTAAGTAAATTAAAAATTATGGCACGACACTGGAAAGCTGAGTGGTATAAAAGAGAATATCTGAAGATTTTGTAAAAAAAAATAAAAATAATGATAATAATAATATCTTGATCCATTTTTTTTTCTGGGCAAATGTCATTTTCTCTATTTTTGTCCCCCCAAACAGTGACCTGTTTGGCAGGTGCAATCAACATACGCTATCCTTCCATTTGGTGTTCAGTAATATCAACAAAATTGCTGTCCTCTCAATTGTTGCATGTCAACATCAATGTTCTTCAAAAAGTTTTTTTTTTTTTATGGAAGGAAGGATATATCCAGGCCATCAACTATTTCATGGTAAACCTCCATGATTGTTGAATATTTTATGCTCATGGTAAATCAGCAACAATAAAAACTAAACTGACATGACAAAAATACCAATTATGAAGGGAGTTTGATTGTTTAAACATTCTCTGCCAAGCAGACACAGCACAGCAATGCATGTTTTTAAATCCGCACAGATAGAAATCAACATGTCTTGCTCAGAAATGCTAAGCCATGACCAAAGTATTATATAAAATTTTAATCCTTTTCCCTGGTGTAATCAGTGGAATGGCACACATGTGAAATCTGATGCTAGAATTGGGCTCCCTCCAAAATGCACTCAATTCTCAGGACTTCTTTTCTGATGCCAGCCAAGCAGCTGTGTGCTGTGAGCTTTGTGCCAGATGCTTTGGGCTCAGCACATGGTGACTCTGGATAACACTGGATGTGGGGCACTGATTCGGGCTTAGCGTGCTGTACCACATTGCCTGATTTGGATTTAATACACTTTTGCCTCCCCCCCTCCTTGCTGATTTCAATCCCTATTATTAAATGTATTTTATTCAATATACGTCCTTTGACATAGTTGAGTAACACAAACCGCCATTGTTTATGCTGACTGGCAGATCTCCGTTTTAATGCAGTTTGAAAACTAATTTAATTAATGTATTCAAAAGAAAATTACATTTTTGAACGCATTATATGATCATGAATAGATGTCCATGTGCCTGTCAATGTAGTATTCATTTGAAAAACTCCTCTGAGTTTAATTTGCCCAAGTTTTCAAAACGTAATAGATGGCCTTTATTCATTAGTGTGTAATGTCCAGCCAGTTCTCATTCGGAATTATTGCCTGAAATCTGAGACTTTGTGTATTGGTTTGAGTACTAAAAGTTTCATTGGGTGACAACTCAGGCACATAACACAGAACCCACTTCAGTC
This sequence comes from Menidia beryllina, assembly GCA_013363375.1. NCBI lineage: Eukaryota > Metazoa > Chordata > Actinopteri > Atheriniformes > Atherinopsidae > Menidia > Menidia beryllina. The sequence goes on along the minus strand of JABUIW010000023.1, from coordinate 9,081,542 downwards.
TGATGGCAATTAGTTTAACAGCGTTGGTGTTATTTCAATTCCTACAAAGATCTCCTGTAAATTTAACACATGGTTTACATTGAATACTTGATATGATTCAATTTCTTTCTGTACATGCAAGGGAATGGTGCTTATACAAAGTTGTCGTCGCCTCTGCTGGTTAGGAAAAAAGAACACAGCAACGTCACAGGTCCCCCTGTAGAAAGGTCTTATAGCAGCACAACTGATGGAAAAGAAAATGAAAACTAAGGTTTCCACTTCTATTCCCAATTGGCAAACTCTAGGAATCACAAACACATGCAGCCAATACAACCCCTTTAAGATTCAATGGAGGCAACTGAGAGCTCTGTATTTGAATGAGAATGTTACATTATAATCCAAATTTTATTATGACAATCATAAGGTCAAATTGAAAATGCACCTTTATAGCACAACTCACGCAGCCCAGTCTTGAAGTGATCAATGATGATGCCATCTCTGCTATTAAAACGTGTGCTTAGAAGGGGGGTTCCAGCCTTGCCTTAGAGCAGGTTTCCCCTCTGGCAGTGACCCAAACTTTAATGAAATAAGAAGTTCAGTATTTCTGGAGAAATCAACTGGATTCCAAGTGGTGAGTTTTAGTTGTAAAGACACAAAATTGAAACATATTCTATCTCAGCACAAGTGTTCAGGTAACTTTGATCTGAGAACAGGAGTGGATTGTCTTTTTTGTAACCAGCAGGAATCACTAGAGCATTTAGCTGTGTTTTGCTCTTGGTACGCCTTTCTACGGTTCTGCTAGAGTGAATAACCTTTGGGAAAGGATTTATTTTACCCTTTTCTGTCTTTGGGCCCACAAAAAAGGCGAAAAAAAGACAGAGTTTTTATTTTATTTCATTTGGTTCAAACCAACAATCTTTCAATATATATATGCTTTATGATTTAACAGAACCTTTCACCCCTGAATCAAATTAACTGACTTCTAATTATTTTAATTGTCAGAACAGGGAACAATACAGGAAAAATCATCTAATCAAACAATTGAATAAGAGACAATTTGTCTTTTTATTGACAAAAACAATTACTTACAAGTAACATTCTTTTTAAAAAGATTTTTGGTGTGTTATGTAATGGTACAATTTCATGAAAACGAAACAGAAATACTTGTCTCTTGTGATGTCCTTAGAGATATCATCCTTTTATTCAGCAGCTAACTTTTAAGATCACAACTGTGTCCTAAGAGTCTAACTCAAACTAAGACTATTATGTAACTATGTTACTATGGTAACCACATTGTCACTGCTATGTAACAATCGGTCACATTCTTTAGATCAGGAAAGGTTCCTCTCGGTTTTGCAGCAATGATTAAGAAATCCTATTAATATATTTGTTGTATCTTTTAAAATAATGCACGTGAGTGTAGACCCAAGGATCAGTTTATGCAAAAATCTAACTAATGAAATCATATTCATTAATTCCAGATCAGTACTGTGTAAATATGGAAAAGTATAAACCTGTGGAGACTTCACCTTATTACTTATTATTATTTCAATTGGGTTCATTTTCAAAAGTATTACATTTGTCATCTTTGATAGCACCATATGTTCAAAGCGCTCGGTTTGAGTTTGGGAGGGATTATCAGCAGATGATTTGACAAATGCACCGCTCATCCACATTATATAGTACTGGCTGAGGTGAAGAGAAACAAAGTCAGGCACTATTCTCCTCCCCTCTGGATGGCTAAACATTCATCTGTGATATAATTAGGTTGGTAACAAAGTGACCACAAGGCACGAATAAATTTGTAACAAGCCCTTTGATCAGACTCTGTGGCACATTGGCATCTTGGGCCTCCCTCGATGCGGCGGGCTGTCAGCATGGTTTGGTTAGATGAAAAGGGAGAACTTTCCACACAGTGTAAGTGATGTGACAGCCCTCTAACTAGGTACACATGCCTCTCCTACATCTCCCACAGTGAATGTGTAGTTTAATTCAAGGGGAAACTGTAGTTTGATGCAATAAACCAACTGTGATGCAAATGAAGTTATTTATAATCAAATCAATAAGCGCTATGCACTCAAAGAAAGGCAATAACATCAAGAACATGTATAATCTATAATCTAATTCAAAATTAAGATGAGGGTCTGAATGAGCATATGTGTGTCATATACAGCATATACCTGCAGGGTAAGGGGATTTACCAGTGGTCTTAAAATAGCTACAGACACATCTGAGTACATCCTGCAATTGAACGCTGTGTAGTAAACTGCAGTTTTTTTTCTTTCTTTGTTTTACTATAATCACCACTGGCTTTAGGCTCAATGGCACTTTCTACATGGCAACAATCTATCAGGTAACAGTTCAGGAAAACCTTAGGCATGCATTGTCTATTCCTTTGTAACTTTACAGTCGACCGGTTTCATAACACAGAACAAAATACACCAGTGGCTTTTTTTACACTAAAACCAAAACAAATTAATCTATTAATCAAATTTAGCTTGTGTTTGAATCTCTAATGGGTAATAACGCTGTGGAAATAACTTTTGGATAGTTGCACTCCATTTGTCAACACAATGTTGCGCATTGGTAGAATCAAAGCTGAAAAGCTTAGTGTAAAAAGACAGGTAATGTGCCATAAAAACAACTACTGGACTCTATAAATTGATCCTAGAAATAACTTTGAATGCATGGTTATTTGTCTGTCATTGGTTAGCAATATCTTCAGGATGAACCCCACTCTCAGCCCAGTGACAGCTTGAATCTCCTTCAGCCTCCTGCAACCCTGACTGAGAATAAACGTGTATATACTATATAAGGATGACGATTGCCGGTGTGTGTTAACTTCCTGCATCCATAATTAAGCTGTTTCTCTGCACTTTCTAAATAAGATACATATATATGATCTAAAATGCTATCAAATTAAATGACTCTTTCCTTTTCAAGGCTTTTTATTATTTTTACCAATACTTTAAGTGCCAAATAAATATCCATAACTTTATTGGGTGTCTGTCCCAAAAATGAACTAAGTAGGGAGATAACATTTTACATTTTGTATTTAGTCAAGGACCAGCTCTCCTAACAAACACTGCAGTGCAAAGAAATCAGAACACAATTTTAAGAAGATGTAACAAAAGAAAAATATGTAACAAAAGACACATCATGTGTCTTCAACAGAAAGAGTGAAACTGTCAAATACTACAGTGGGACATTCTCTGTCATCTGTCCTGTTCCTGCAGAGGAACCTTCACAATTCTCTCAACACTCCACACCCATACCGCCACTCCACAAATCAGCAGATCTGTAAGCTGCTGGCAGTGATGAATAGAGGGCATATGCAGCCATGGCTCCACCAAAGGCACAGATGGATGATGGTAGGTTGTTAATCTGCTTCCTGCATCACAGTGGTCGACACATAAAAGGAAATCAGAGACAGGAAATGTTCCTTTGTCTTATTTCTTTGTTTATGTGTTCTAGGTAGTAGGTGTTAGTGGTAAGGGCTGAAAGAATACCTGAAATGTCAGGTTAGACACACACAGTCTGTAAAATATCCCCCCCCCCCCCACACACACACACACACAGGCTTGATTAAACATAAACTTCAGCACATTGAGCCTCATTACATGACAATGTTTCAGCAGTCTCTCTCTTTATGAATTAGAAACCCAGTGATGTGACATGTCAAACTATAGCTCAGGCTGACATTGTCCCATAATTATTTTTTGTGCAGCACCAGATTCAGCAGTTGTAAGGCCAATTAATTGGCTAACTGGGAAGTATTCAGAATTAATTATAAACTATACTCCCAGATGTGGCTTCAATTATATACACTGCTAAATCCGCCTTTAATCACAGCACTTAGCAGCAATGAGTTAAAGAGAGTGTCGAGACAAGCAGCTTATTGTATCAGTTATTACCAAATTTGACAAAAATCATGTTTTGGATATCTGTACATAAACTAATAAAATTTATTAACTTTCTACTAATTGGCGCATGCATTCATTTCTTTAGAACTCAGCTTTGTTGAATGTAGATTCTTGAGAAGAAACTGATCTCCTCACTGCTTCAAATCCTATTGGGCTGTTCTCACATATTAGACACCACAATGTCTCTTGGGAGGGTTTGAAGAATAAGAAAGCATTAAGGAAAACAGAACCCATAAGATCCTCTGCTTCAGTGTTGCAGTAAATCAATGGAATCTGCAGGGAGCTCTGCCACAAGCAAGTGGCACCAAGCAGAGTTAACTAAGCACTATGGCCTGCTCCTCAGTCTTTTGCAACATTGTTACTAATATATTATATTTAGCACAAACAAGTTAAAAGATGTGAAAAAATCGTAATAAATTAGAAGACAAAATCACATGTCAAGGCTTAATTTGCAGTATTATACCATATAATTAGTCTCTTGCTTATCAAAAAGTATTGGCATTTTGGGAACTGCTAATTTGTACTAAGCCCATTTGTTTGTTTTTTGTGCTGACTTATTTTATTTTTATTCATTGAGTGCCAATTTGTTGTTTTTTATTGATGACCCTGAAGAAACATTGGCAGTACTTTTTTATTTTATTCTTTTTTTTTTGCAGGGCCTTGCCCTGAATTTTAAGAAAAAAGCCTTCCTGACTTCCACTGAGGTGTTTTTTTTTTTTTTTTTTTTTTCTCAAAAGCTGACAAATTTGAGCCTTTGAGTACTGCATTAACTTATGAGTTATTACTTATTAAGGAGAGCTTTATTAAATGTGGGCCTTATTTGAAGAGACTGAAACAGAAAGAAAGCCTGTCTCAGCACACTTTATATTTGCATTCTTCCTTTTCTGTGTGGAAAAGAAAAATATAAGTATTCATACAACCTCTCTTTGGGCAGGTACCCTAAAGGCAGTTACTAGCACAGCATATCAAAATTTGCCACGAAGCATTACACAGATTCTTTGCACCGCAGTGCCAACAGCAATCATCAGGGGCAATTTCACAAATGATCCGCTGTGTCAGGTAAGAGGGGTCCCATTACACAGTTAGCTCACTTTACAAAAAAGGATGAGGGAATAGTAATAGTAATACTGTTGAGAAAAATAATACATTTTAATAACAGATTACTGTAAAACTAACAGTTTGAAACGACTGAAATATATGCTTTATTGCTGGCTAATGATGGCTTTACTTGAAAAAGTATTAATTAAAAGCCAAACAGTTGTAACAGCAGTGTTCTTGTTGAGTTTTTTTTTAAACATTTTTGCATTCTAGGCTAAATATTTTTCCTGTATTGATCTATTTACTTTAACTTCACATTTTATATGTAAATATAAGAGCCCTTTTTATAATTCTTATTCAAATCTTGAAGTAAATACAAGTAGACCTATAAATGTTGATCCGTCCCTCCAAGAAAAACTGCCATCAGCTGTTCTCTTGAGGCTCATAACCCAAACTATTCCAGTAGTGCTGCCTTCCTGATCTCACACCCTGTCTCCCAGAAGAGTTGTTGTTCAATTGTATGAGTCGCCTCAGGAAGCAATAAGTCATCTATTGCATCTATTGAATGCTTAGAGTCACTGGTTGGACCTGCAACCACGTCAATACAATTTAACCCATAAAGCCCTGGGCAACTCTTGGTAAAAAAAAAGAAAACTGATCTCAATACACACATATGCAACACACACACACCCAGATGTTTTTTGTCAGACATGATGGAGACATGGCTGAAATTCTAGTTAGTTAGTATCACGCACCAGCCCCCAATTCCTGCGCTGTTTCACATTGGCATGTAACAGTAAAGGGTGTAAGGATGCATCTGATTAGTTTTCTGTTCTTTGG